>JABXJD010000037.1:3735000-4061060 GCA_013375575.1 Percina caprodes
TTGCTGGCTAACATTTTATTCAGAGCTGTATGAGGTACAGACAGAAGCACATTTGTCAGTCAAAAACTAGAGGAAGTCACAGCTGTCATGTGATAGTCACAAACTAGAGGAAGAAGCATCTCCAAGAAGACAAGATGGAAAAAGAGGATTTACAACTGTTGTTGATTAGTACCATTGATCCACTGTTACTTCTATTAACAAATGCTGAGATTTTAGATCTTAGCAATGGTCGATCCATTGAGTTTTGTTGTGTGAAAAAGCCAATCTGGAAGGGATTGCCTCTTATAGAAAACAATGGAATGTGTGTAACAATTTTGGTAATCATTTGTAGAATATCACTATCATTGATCAATGATGGACAATACATTGCATAATTCTTTTTTGCAAGGGAAAGTAAGGGAATAAGAGTGGGACTTGACTATTATTTAAATAACATCCAAATACAATACCTAAAATGTGACGCTTAGAGCTCTATTCTCATTAATAGTAACCATGGTTGTGAGTATGAGTGTACATGCTTAAAAAATGTCAGTTTAACTCTTGTACTGTAGTGTTTGTGTGGATGCTGAGCCAGTGATGTGTGCTGGCACGGGAGCCTCATACTGATTGGACCCCCTGGGGAACTTGGTGTGCAATGGCTGGTAAAATGTTTGCTACACACATGCTCACCTAAATTTATTGACTGACTAACCTCTTACCCAGTCTCACTGTGGAGAAGTAGATCAACGATTTAAAGCAAGGTACATTCACCGCAGGAGAGCTTTACAGAGGTTTTTTTGTGCAATCACTGCAAAGAAAAATAGCCCCAGTTGTAGCAGCCAGAAGTGAGTGATTCACTGCAAAAATAAGATGTTTTGTGGTTTGGACATTTTAAACCATTTTTAACCATCTTTAAATGTGCACTTTGTACATTGGAGTCAGTGCATGCCATTTAAGGTAGAAATACAGGTTTCATATTATTCCTCCACAAGGGAAATATGTGGACATGACAGCTCACAGTGACAAGAAGATGCAAAGCATTGTTGCACTTATTTAGCCTGTCATCAAACTTCATTGGTCATTAGGTTATGCTGATGATACACAAGAGTAAGCCTTTGACAAGCAGAAGGATTTCTTCAGATGTTTGGTGCTTTCTCACATATGACAAAAAACAAGCTGCAATTTCCATGTCTGATGATTTCACAGGTCTCTGTTTATTCATTGATTTAGTTAGGTTTTATGTTTTCCTCCGAATGACAAGGTAATGTTGCATAGACTCACCTCTGATTTTAAATAAAGCATCAAGCTGTAACCCCAACATGTCCCCCAATAGCTCCACTCCTCTCTCTGAACCTGATACACACCATGGCGCTGATATGTCTCGGACTTTATTAATCCTGATAAGAGAATCAATAAAGTTTTATTATAGAAACAGTGATCCTGAATTTGATCTCTGTTTACTAGAAAGGCACACGGTGTGCTGACAGCGTGTCTCCTCAGTGACATTGAACTCAAACACAGAGGTAGCATTCATCTCTTACTGTCATCAACATCTTGTCTTGCCTAAGGCTTGACAGAAACACATCTCATGATAGTGACAAAGTAGAGACAATGAATGACCTCAAAACCATCTAACAACTCTGACTCAACTTTAGGGATGTGCTTTTCAAGCAAACCAGAGAGCTGAATAAATGCACCAAACGAAATACAACACAGAAAGGTTTAAAAATGCATAAACCTCTTAAACCACTGCACACATATTAATATTTATATATGCTCCATGAAATTGGAAGGAATTTGCATCCCCTCACCTGAACAGGCCTTTGAAGTCTGTAAACCCTCAGGATTTTGTAAGAGAATTGTAACAAGTGCTGCCATCAAACTTACTCATCACTCACGTTGTTCATTTGAATGTACTATAGAAAATCTTTGAAACTACTCACAATACACACACATATGTAATCCTGTAGCATGAAATGTTAAGCTCTGACACATTCCAAGGAGGCAAATGAAAGAGATGCTGTTGTTAGTCCCATAGGTTATACTGACTGTGGCCAAAGTGAGACTTAAAAAACACGGTTAGGTTGTAGTTTGCACAACAGCGTGCTTAAGCTTCATATCAAATGGTTGTTTTTCAGACTGCACCATTTTATTTAACACCTGTTTGTGTGATGTTAAAGCTGTTATTTTGTGATTTAAAATTTTGTATTTATCCGCTGAGAATGGGTGATGCTAATGTGCAGCAGATTTAAGACACTCAACTCCATTGTCTCAGGACCCACGTGACCTTGTTGTAAAACATGCAGGATCTTGTGAGCTAAGTATGAAATATGCAAATCAGAGTTTGTTAAAGCTACTCTATTGTACAGTATGAATATGTGGAACTGTCCACTAATACAGCAATCTTCAACAGCGGGTTCAGGACGCCTAGGGGGGTTCTCAGAGTCAATTTTTTTTAAAAAGTCTGCTTACTAGCCTATAGGTAACTAAGGCCATCCCTCACTGTGCCACATGTATGTTTAACATTTAAAAAATGGTTAGTAAAATCATGCCAACAATTAGGCTATTGTGCAGTTATTGTGCAAGTTTAAAGGGCCGATATGTAGTTTTGGCCATTTCTTTGCTTTTTTCTCACTTTTTGCTCGCAAGTTTCTCTATAGTGCTACCCCTACGGCTTTGGAATAGATATTTGGCAGCTACTATGTTTACTTATGTCTGACTCCTCACTCGGTCAGTCTTTTTTTTTTGCCAGCTCTGCCATGACTATAGTGTGAAAAACTCGGAAAAAAATCCATTGCTACCTTGTTGCCGGTTGAAACGATTTGTTACATCGTTAGACCTAATATCACTCAATACTTCCTGACGCTGAGGCCAGCAACTTGCCAGTCAAAAGTTAAAAGGGTGTTTCTTTCCGCTCACAGGAGCTAGGGGGGAACGAGACAACCACTATTCAACTTGAAAAAAATCATATAACCATTCCAATGACACCGAAGCTGTTCAGTTAAGGTAAATTAAGCTAAAAAAAACTGCATAATTCCCCTTTAAAGTTGGAAGTCACCAGAGAAGAAGTTGGCTATTTCATGATGCAGATTAGAACCCAAATTGAAATGTAAGCAACTAAAATTGCTGAATGTTTGAACATTGTGTCAAATTGGTTGTTATTACTGTGACTTATAAAGTGTCAGGTTTAGTTCCATCATAGTGTTAATACTGTCAAAAACGTTGTACTGTTGTTCAGTACCTAGCTCAAAAATTATTGGCTGATGAAATTACTGATTTAGCAACGGGGCATGTACTGTATGCGTGTCATATTCTAATTACGGTCTTAGCCCCCTTAAAGGTTTGATCCTAGAATTGCCGTCTGTGAGCATCATTGGTCGGCCGTCGAGCAACCATCATTAAACTGCCCATATTCAAACTCTACATAGTTGATTTCTTGCATAAAAAAAGTCTCAAAGGGGGATTTAGTGATGAAATAGCAGACGAAATAGTGGCTGGCTACAGCTACTATGGCACTACTATGACTACCGATCTAGATTCTAGAATGAATTGCTCTTCCTTGGGTTCCCGGATGTTAACACTGAATTTTAAACATTGTATTTTGCACCTGAATTTGGTATATTGTTTTTTTTTTATAAAACATATAGGATTTGAAAATTTGAAGGGTAAAAATTAGAGGTATTCATTCAGATACATAATTTTAATGACCCGATGCTTGTAATGCCAAAATCTACAGACTCTAAAGCTCTCTTGCATGATTAAATGTCTATTAAAAATATTTCACACATAGATTCCTGTGTGATTCCTGTGTTTCTTTCATATATGACAAATACGATCACAGCTAGCTAAACCGATCAACTCTACCTCAGTGGCTCTGAAACAAAATTGTTGTTTGTTGTCTGTTCTCTCTTCCCAATCAGGGGCCTGCAACTCAAATTTCAAGCTTTTCATACCAAGTGAATGAAACCACCAGGCATGCCCAACTATGAGCACCAGCAGAGCAAAGGGTGAATTATTGTAGTAAGAAGTCTAGGCAGACAATAGGGTGTGTGCGTGTGTGTGTGTGTGTGTGTGTGTGTTTGGCCAATGTTTTTTATTTGTTTTTATATGTGCAGGCAGTGAACTAAATTACTTTTGGAGGATAGATTAATTTTGGAGGACAGATAGCATCTATACATTTGTCTGTCCCTGCATCTCTGTTACTGTCTGTCTGCCTCCATCCATCTACGTCAAAGCTTTGACAGCAGTAGTGACCTATCCCACTACTGTGTGACCATGCAATACAACTCAATCTAGTATATCAGCAAAAGTAAGCTTACACAACCATTTTCTCTTGCAGCAATTAGCTGAGCACCCTGCCGGTGTATGTGTGGTGGGTTAGGGGATAATGACACTGAACCTGAGCCTATTACAGAGATAACAGCTGTGTTAAATGAAAAATCCAGTCTTGAACAAGACACCCAGAATCCTTACACTCAGTCCATTAAAGGAGACATTTTCATATGTTAATTTGTAAACTGAATGCTGCAATTTACTTTTCTGAGTGTGTCAACAAACGTCATCAGTCTTATGATAATACACAAGTTACATAACGTGACACTGCTGGTGCAGTGGAGAGGTGTGAAATTCTGTTCTCAGCATTGAGTAAAACAGCTGATACAGACTGGGTTTGGAATTGCTCAGTCTTTCAAACCAGCAGACAAAAACCATCCCTTCAGCTTACAATTGAAAAAATAACAGCCCAGCAAATTAAAAAATGTTATTATTGTTGAGAACGACAGATAACGCCAGTGACTTGGTTTCAAGGTGATTACAGTAAAAGCGAAACAGCTGCACACTTACTCCAAACCAGAGTCAGTAATCCAAACCACATACTTACTAAAGGCTATTTGAATACACAAGAGTCGGATCTTCATCATGCCCTTAGTCACAACCAATAGGCTCTAGCATGGGCGATTTTTGAGCCTTTTTATGGAGGCTCAAACCCTCCTAAATTTCATCTCAGCCTCGCTAAAAATTCTAATGATAAAAAACATTTGTTTTTAAATCAATTCAAGTTAAGAGTTTGCAAACTTGTCTGTTAGTAACAGAGGACAAACAACTACAGGTCCAAAGGGCTTGAAACAGGTGTATATCCTGTGTGGCTGTCACCCATGCTGTACACCTGTAACCCAGTCAAGGAAAGAAGTAACAGAAACTTTGTTTTAGCCAATTGGAGGTGGCTGAGTCGCCATCTAATCTGTCAGAGGGAGAGCAGGAGATGGTTTATGAAGTTTAATGTTGGTAGTCACCAGAGAAGAATTTAGTCATTTCACGGTGCACTGAGACAGGTTTAGTAAAAACGTTAGCTGACATTGTTCAGCAGTTAGCTCAGAGATTATCAGCTAATGAAATTATTGATTTAGAAGGGAGTTATGGGAGTTATCACTTTTGCAAGGCAATGTATCCGTGTCACATTCTCATTAGGGGCTGAGCCCCCCTAAAGGTCTGATCCTTGAATGGCCCCTGGGCTGTAGGCTGATGAGCTATGTGGTTATAGTAGCTATACATGTTAACTGAGCGTGAGCAGACCGAGATTTTATTCTTGGTTCTTGATGTAAAGCACTTTGGATACCTCCTGTTTGCTTTAAAGTTCTATATAAATAAATGCTGATTGATTGATTGATTGATTGATTGATTGATTGATTGATTGATTGATTGATTGATTTATTGATTGATTGATTAACCAACATAATAACCAAGGGCAGTGCGTTTTGGTCTAAGCTGTTAACTGCCATGTGATGGATTGCTTCTTTTTTTATGATTGAATTATATATCCTTTCTGTCTTTGATTGTTAACCATTATTCTATTCAATATTCAGACCATTATTACCAATCATTGTAAACACATCACATTTGAATGATGTGTAAAATGCTGTGTGTTTGCTGTGGGTTTGCCTATAAGGCTTACTTTATGACCAGACCTTGCATTTTCACCAAAAATAATATTGTAATTACTTTTAAAGCCAGCACATGGGGATGCGTTTTGCGAATTGTAAAAAATCAAATCTGTTGTGCGTGCAAACCAATTTTTTATAATTTTAGAAAATAACTTTTGACATGACAGCTAAATGTCTTACTGGTTGTGTTGTACTTCACTCCGTTGATGTACTCAGGGCAGGGTCTCTCTACAATCCTCCCGGTGCTGCTCCTCGGCCAGCAGGTTCCAATCTCATCGGTGGTGGCATTGCAATATAAACCTTGGGGGAAGTAGAGCAAAAAAGACGGACGCTTTACTGTACGTTATCCAATACGCAATACCTCTCATTATGAAGAAAAGGGAGCAAAGCCATCTTACCATCAGTGCTCAGCAATGACAATGGAGCGTTTTCCAAAAAAGTGTCTTGGAGAGCATCTATCAAACTACAATTTAGGTCCCCGAGCTCCCCAAATATGATCGGATAAAGGGTAGCGTCCATGGTGCTAGCCGATTAGTTCCAAGAACAAGAGGAGATGGGTACACTGAGCCCAGCGGTGTTCGTGCGCTTGTGAATCGGAACAACAGTAATGACAAGCAGGGAGCCCAGTGCTCCAGCTGTGAGAAGCGTGCCGGGCCGATCAGAGCCACGCAATCGCGCATCCATCAATGTCCTGCAGGAAACCGGTGTAAAGCAGCCGACACGCCAGACTGACCTAATCTTAATCACTCTGTCTGACAAATCCCACCTGCCACTCACATGTCGTGTTATTTATGGAGGGAAAGTCGCTGCTTTTAGTGAGTGAGGGAGTGAGTGAGTGAGGGAGTGAGGGAGTCCGAAGAAAAATGTTTCATATGTTGCCTGACTGTGAAGCCTAAGGTATGAGAAAGAAATGAATGAGCTCCTGTTTAAACATATGATAGGCCACTACATTGCAATCATTTATCTTGTTCATTATGTGCATTTTATCTTTCAGTTTCACAGATTTGCACCGCTGTGGAAATAGGTCTAGCTGTATGAGACTAGTCATCACCAATCTCAAATACAGAAGTAGTTTACTGTACGAAATAACATCCAGCACTTCCAAAGGGCATATATTCGCGGTTAAAGTTACATAATGAATATGTCTGTGTATCAAAATCACTAAATATCACTATTTATCACACAATATCACTAAATCAACCAAGTTATGGAATATCTGCAAGTTCTGAATCATAAACAAATGTTTAAAAGAGTTGATTCAAGCTTTTCTTCAATACATTGCCTTTGATTTAGCAGTGTGTTAGATTTTAAAGCATATATTACTATTTTGGACAGTAACTTAAAGAAATCAATATTTCCTTTGAGAAGCCCAAATCAATCACACCACAGTGCACAACACAGCTGAGGCTGTTTATCTACAATGTGTGTGATGTGCGTGTGTGCACGTGCGTGTGCTCATGTGCATGTCCTATTGTAAATGTGCCTATTTCCAGGTAATGTTTATGAACACGACATTCAGAAAAACATCCTTTGGAATTAAATTCATATTTGACAGATCCACACCTCACAAATTACATACAGTGCAATCACAGGAAGTCTTGTGCCATTAATGCAGGAAATAGGGGTGAGGATGCCAGGATGGTGGACGGAGGTGTTAACACATCCATCTAATGCTTGAGACTGGTGCGAGTATCCCACCAAAAACCTGTAATTAATGCCATTTTTACAATATTTCCCTAACCTTAATCACATGTTTCAGTTGACTCATCTTAACCAGCATGACAAAAGTGCAAAAAGCATTCAGAATCAGAATTGTCTTGTTATTATATTGATCATCTTGTACTGTTTTCTAAAGCCAAAAGCTGACAAGCTGACTGTTTAATGTGACATGCAGATAATCATTGGACCTCAGACCAAAAGTGTAGGTCTGGCTTTGATGCAACAAGCCCTCATAATGGAACTCGACGACAAAATACTGTAGGTCGTTGTCATTGCATTTTAAAATTTGAAATAGTTTATAAGGTTTGGTTAATGCAAGCTGTGGTTGGCCATTGTTATAATAATCATCATTGACCTTCCTCTCCAAGTGGTTTTGTGACATTAAAAGTTTCAAGATTAAAAGTATTTTATTAATCCCACAATGGGGAAATCCACACTGTCCCATCCACACCTTAGCAGCCAGGGATAAGGAAAAAAGTACAAGACACTCTGGAGCTAAACAAACAATAAATACATATAAGTAAAGAAAAAAATAGGAAACAGCATAATGTTGTTTCCACATTTGCCTTGGAGACAGGGCAGCCATAATTTCCACAGCCACAAATGGTAAAGGAAAACTTAAATAAAACTAGTTTTAAGCATTTGAACAATGACTTTCATCCGTCATCGTCCTCCATTCCTTTTCAATGGATTGTGCTCTTCAGTGACAATAGCTTAAGAAAGAATAAGTCAGATAATTTGAGTTCACCTTTAACAGGACAGGTCTATTTGTGCAATGTGAAAACAATTATCACCCCAATGAAAATTAGCATGTAGTAGCCCACTTCCAACACTTGCAAATCATGATAAGGTTGAGTGACCCTTCTTGCTAACAATGAAATGCTGTGTTCAGTTGAGTGCAGATTTAGCTGGGTATAGTTTCTCAGCCATGATGCTTATCAACATAGCCAGAATTTTTAATTTTTGTAGATAGAGAGATAACTTTATTGAAATTCAAGTATATGTATCAAGCTGACAAAAGAACACTTTGCTTATATTTTGTTAAAAAGACAAAAAAATATTAAAAAAATAAAATATTCTATATATATAAACTAGTTTAAGATGAAAAGTGTGTAGACATGTGCCTCATAACTGAGTCCAATATCTTGGCTGTTTACCTGTAAGATTTGAGACATGACCTTTTCACTAGCATGAGGCTTTCTCTTTCTGAGCTGTCTCTAAGCTTTCCACATACAGCACTCCCATCTCATTTCCCCGCTGTGCTGTCAGATCACGTACTCAAAGATCTGTAACACACCAGTGCTAAGTCCAGCAACTAAACTCTCGACTTGACCATGTGATGAATAATGTTATAATTGCACCCGCTATTAAAAGTCCCACTGCAGCTCCTCTGAACTGCTTTCAGTTATGGGAGGAGAAATAAATGTTGGTATCATGATTGATGATTATTGGTGATGGAAAAAGCATATTCTTACGTTAAAGGAATATTCCTATATTGCATATGTGCATATATTTCATTCTTTACCTGAAGATAGTTGCTAAAAAGAATAACATGTTGCTGTCTAAGTGGCAGTTTGAAAAGTATTGGTCTGAGAAGAGGGGCAAAACCTTTGGACTTACTTCTTGACTTCTTGAAAAATCTCCAACACCCTCCCCCCAATATCTTAAGATAATATATTCATGGCCAACATAAAACATGGTAAAAATACATCAGCCACCAAGAACCGATGACTCAAAGGCTGAGTACCCTCCTTTCCTTTCCCACCATCCCACTAATTTTTGAAATACAGTAAATTACGTCCAATAAATTACATGTATCAAGCCAAACAAAAATCAAGGGAAAAAATGCAATTCAAAATATGATAGGCATTATTTAAATATCATATCAATGGTTATTATCATATCTGTGTTTTGAACTACAGACACTACAAATTTAAATTTGTGATACATTTTATATACTTTGCTACAGAGCCCTGGAAGGGACTACTTTTGCATTACCTCGTAATACTTTTCTTCTTCCGTTCCCAAGACATGTTTCCATGTAGTTGCCCATCTGGATCAGCTCGTTGAGTTTTACTTTGAGCTGGGAATCCTGGTATACCGCTCAATAGGCAAATTCATATATGTACTGTATCTATCAACATTGCTTAAATGTTTGAAAAGATAAAGTGCAATGTCAGAGGTGTGGCATATGGCGATGAACCAACACTGAATTATCAGATAATCTGCTGCTCCTCTTTGCTTAATGGAGATTTATAGAGGCTCCGCTCGTGTTTTGCTAATGGATTTTAGCTTGTATCCATTTTATTTCTATGGTTGTGTCAAACAGATACAACCTATTTAGACACTATAAACCTAAACTAGAAACCGCATAATAGGCCGCAACAGACCCAGAATGTGGGCTAATAGACACTGTAATACCAAATTTGGAACCAAATCGGAGATCCTAATACATTATTATTAAACACCATTTTAGAAGGTCTAAATTGAAATCAAATACAAGGCTATGAGATCCCAAATGTGTTAACGCAATGCTAACAAATTGTAGACACCACGTTTGCCAACCTGGGCTTAATTAGACAGCCGGCTGTTATTAGAAGATTGTAATGCCATATCGTGCACAGCCTCAGTCAGACAAAACCCTGAGAGCTCAGAAGACAATACATTTATTTTGCCTTTATCTAAGTTTCACTCTCTTATGTGTAATGTGTGGCTCATTAGAAGAAAACTGCTGTAAACTTAGTCAAATCACAGCAGGTCCCATCTGGTTGTTCACATGTCCCTTACAGCCCGTACTGACACCAGACCATGATTTAAATTGATTTGTCCCACAGATTCTCTGGTCTGTTGGTTCAAGCTACATCATGCAAACCTCTCACATCGTACATTATCTTTTTTTATAAATTTAAGCAATAGGGTATTGATTATAGCCTATAACAGATATGAATGTGCCCATTGATCAGCTGATTCATTGTGCTGGGGAGCTGAGTGGAAACTGACACAGGGCTCAGAAGGAATGGAAGAAGAAAAGTATTGCAAGGTAACGCAAAACTTATTGTTAGGAAATTCAAGTCCCCTCAAAAAAATCAAACTGTGACCCTTCCGGCTCCGAACTTTGTAGCTAACTTCATTTGCACATAAAAAGAGTCTCGTACTGACTAATCTGATATATAACATCATATATAATAATCATGTATATTTATTTTGAGCTCAAAATTGCAACCCAGTCTAATTATTGCTCAAGGTCATGGAATCTTAATCACAATAATGAGGAACTGCTTAAAGAGCGCATTTGTCATTATGTGTGTTACCTATGAATTTCAGCTCAGTAAAAATTTGTATCTTCAAGATTAAGGGAATAACAAGTTACTTTTACCCTCTGCATACATGGCATTTCATGCTTTTAATCACCTCTACTCTTTGTTTGAGTATTCACTATGAGGGACATTTTTGAGGGACATATATAAACATCGATGTGGAAGCCTGTGTATCGTGTATCTTGAGACCCAAAGGCATTCAAGGCTAATCTCACATAATTCAATTTCACCATGGATTGTGTGCAGATTTAAAAAAAGTGTTTTTATTTTATTTATATTTTATTTTATGTGGGATTTCTCAAGAGATTCTGAGCCTTGGGGTGCTTGATTATTCAGGTAATGCAAGTGCAAGCTGCAGATAAGAAGCCAATTTCATCTATGTGGGGATGACTAATCATCACAGAGATGCGACTTGTGATTATTATTCGTACAACAAATCAATCACTAGAAATTAACAGGACATTCCTGTTGTTTTCTGTTTTGTTGTTACTGGCATGTTGAAATCCTTTACCCGTTGAGTCTAGTCATTCTAATTTGAATGAATGTCATTTCTGCAAGTGAGTCTTTCTTCCACAATAAAAAAGGCACTTTTTCTTTTTTGGCTGGAAAAGGCAGAGCAAAACTCCAAAGAAGGAGAGAGTGCAAAGGTAAGGCATGGAGAAACCCACTGAGAAAGAAGCAAAGGGAGGGGGGGGGCACAAAGGGCACCTATGAGCCTCTGAAAAATCTACAGAACAAAAGGCTAAGATAAACACAACATTACCTTTGGCTAAATACAACAAAAGGTCACACTGAAAACAAAGGAAATACCAGTTGAACATCATATAGCACACTGTCAGGATTTTAAAAAGCTTTAACTCCCCACAGTACAGAAGGGCAAAATGATCTCATGAGTCAGGCAGAGAAGCTTGGCATGACTGAAGGGTTTAGTGTAAGCTACTTAATGTACTCAATGAAATGACAGCTGCCGAAGAAACATCCTCTTGCCCAGTGGTACAGGCCTCAAGGTGACGTAATGAAAGAGCTGTCACATACTGAGCCCTGCTCAGGTGGCACAAGTGATAAGCCCTGCTCATTGAAGCATTTTGTTTGACTCCCAGTTCATTTGGCAGTGGATGTGCGCAGTGGAGTCCAGTCTATGCCCTGCCAGACATGACCTACTCTTCTGAGTCATTGTGGGAGAATATGCTAGGATGGCATTTTGAACACATGGCTCATAGAGGAAAGCCTTTGACCACTCTTTCTCTGAACTGAATGGCACTGCCTACAAACGGCAGTGGTTAAACCCTCCAGTTCATTGCACGTTTTAGAAACACCTTCATGTTAAAAGACTGTAAATGACCTCTGGGTTCTGCAATTAATATGGTAAACTAAATGAACTGTTGTCACTGGTATCTTTGCAAATATCTGCCCACATCACATTGCAACCCCTGAGTCCACGCTGAGCAAAGACGAATGCAGTGTGTTATCACTGTCCCTGCATTATGAAGGGTGAATGGAAATCCCATAGCTTCTAATCATTGTTTGCCAGAGCAGATCATTGTAGTGGTCTGAGCTCAAACAGAGACGCTGAATACCCTGCTGTTGCACATCAGATAAACATACAGCTTTGTACTATTGATGCTGGCTTTCTGTCTTGCTTATTACTTTGAATTTCCCCCTGGCCACACTTTGAGAAGCAACACAACTTTAAATGCTTACTATATCTTGAATCTTGCAGTAAATATATATATATATATATATATATATATATATATATATATATATATATATATATATATATATATATATATATATATATATATATATATATATATATATATATATACTAGGTGGAGGGATTATATCTTATATCTCCAACCTGGCCTGGGAACCCCCCAGTCGGAGTTGGTTAATGTGGCTTGGGAAAGGGAAGTTTGGGGTCCCCTGCTTGAGCTGCTGCCCCGCGACCCGACACTGGATAAGCAGACTAATATGGGTGGATGGATATATAATGTATATGTTGACCACCTGGAATGTACAAGAAAGAATTTTTTCTTTACATAATTTATTTAGTCTTACCAAGTTGTTCTATACTGTAGAAACTCTTGTGGTCTTGTGAAATTCTCCCATTGTGTTGAAGAGAAACCAGCCTGAGTATATAAACGGAGTAGGAAGATAAAAAAGAAAAGAAAGACATATGCTCAAGAGAATGAATTTAAGAAGGAAACAGTGTCTGGGGTTTAGGAAGCAACTTTATCTTTGTCCTCCAACTGCAGATAAAGAGTGACTATTTGCCCGATTCCCCAGGCTTTCACGCAAATACACGCCAAAGTTCAGGTCAAGCTTTGACTTTTTATGCTAGTTGATGCTGTTTGTTTGTGTCTATATATCTGTGTGTATGCATACCCATATGAGTTTGTGTGTGTGTGTATTTGCAAGTGTTTCTCTGCTGCTGTGAGGCTAATCCAAGTGGTTGTTTTTTGCAATGTGGAGCTCAAGTGGATGATCTGGAATGACTTTTAGTAGTTTGTGTTATTACCAGGACTCTTGGGGCTCTGAAGTGTGAGTTATTAGGGTGAAAATGAGAAAGGACTTGTCAGCTGCAGTCTTTGCTTTTCTAAAGCCTTTGTCTCAGAGTGTACTTTTGTTTTCTCTTACAGAGCACACCTTACAAGAACTGTGCTACCTGAATAAATCTATTTTGTCTTTCACAGTTTAATTTTTTTTTGGAATAAATCCTCCAATACCACTGCTATGAAACTTGTTAGTGCAGACAACACAGATTGCTATTTGAACATGCTCTTGTCTCAGACAACAGCAGTTGTGTGCAAGCACATGCTGCATGTTCTCACGACTTCACATCTGTTCTGCCAAATTAGCATGAAGCAAAATATTTCAAATGTGTTTGAAGGAGGATTTGCACAGTAAAATATGGCATTGTGACATGAAATCTTCATATTCTGTGTTCTTTTAAAAGCAATGTTTTTGATGTCAGCACTGAATCAAATGAAGCCCAGAAGCATCTTTCAACTCCTCTCATAAAACCACCGGCTGCACAAAACTGTGGTGAGAGAAGGAAGTCCAACATTCACAATCAGGAAAGACTAAGAAAGGCTGAAATAGATTTGAATGAATGTACTTGACATAGTGTGCACAGAAAAGAAGTTGAATAGATATATGAGAAGTCTTAGAAATTAAACACCATTAAGCCATAGAAGAATATACCCTGGGAGTCTAGATGGGGTTGAAAGAGTGAAGAACAAAGCTAGCTGTAGATGTGGGTGGTTTGTTATGTGGAGCTCAATGGACAGCTGGTTTTAATAAAATGGTAAATGGGGTGGAGGTGGGTCACATTGATCTGACACATCTGAGGCATCTGACCCCCCCCCCCCGAGGTAAACTGTATGTCATGTATTTGAAATGTTTTTGCTACAAACACTGGCCTTTAAATGTAATCTGTGCACTATTATTCATGCTTTGCTATATTCTGCCATTGAGTAGAATCCAAGTTGGCCATATGATTTACAGCGTTTTAGAATGTAAAGAGACCTATTTTTCAAGGACCTATCTGACTTCACCTGCTCACAAATTCTTTCCACACTTCACCACAACATTGCTAAAATGAGCTTGCTTAGTTTCACGGTTAATTTAACTGTTTAATTTAAAAGAACAGCTGCCCTCTGGTCCTTGTGGTTTAAATGAGTTGAGATCACTGCTTTGTTGATGCTTTCTGCAACCTCAAGGCAGCAGCCAATAAAACAGAATACTGAAATCAAAACATTGTTTTGGAGATTGCGCTTCCCTGGAGGAAAAACCAAGTTTCATTTTATGCAAGAAAATATTATTCACAAGCAGTTAAAAATCATTGCTGGCAGCCCCAATGAAGCTTTATTTGATTCACAGAGTGCTACTCATTGCTTTCTAATTACATAGTGATCACCAATTTGGTTTTATTTCATAGACTTCTCAATTTGTCTTTTTAAAGTGGAGAGGAGGTGCAGTGCTCTGCCAGGAAAGTCACACAAATATTCTAAAGGTCTGTAAACAAAACCTCCCAGGCTGGAGCTGATGTTGTGTGCAAAAATGCTCATACAATATAATAAGAAAAGTGCCACTCTGGCTGCTTAAGTGAGCTGGCATGTCACTGAAAATGTAGAAATATGTTGATCCACTTTATTGCCCAGAGGCTGAATCCTTTTGAGGCCATTATCATAATATAGCTTGCTAGGCTGATGCACCCTGGGTGGCTTTGTAAAATTGCCTGACAGGATGTCACTCCAACTGACTCCAATTAACCTTGGGTAAAAAATTTAGAAATTGTTCTGAGGTGTTGCATTGAGATGTCTGTTAAAGACACTTCTTGGGTGTTTTCAACAGTGTAATAGAAAAGCCATATATTACAAGATTCAGTTCAGCTGTAATGATGCCAAGAAGCTGAAAAACTCAAGCTGTGCCATAATGCTGTAAGAGCTCTCTTTCAGACCTTTAGAGGCTTGAGACATCTGCTGCTCCTCTTCACTCAGGGATAGCTGTGGCTCAGTGGTAGAGCAGTTGCCTGCTAAATCGAAGGTTGATGGTTCGATCCACAGTCCATGTTGGAGTATCCTTGGGCTTACGAGTTGTCCCCGATGCTGTGTGAGTGTTCATCTGATGAACAGGTGGCAGCCTCAACCATAGTGTGTGTGAATGGTTCCTGTGCTATGTAAAAGTGCTATTTAAACCCAGTCCATTTACTCAGTTTGAATTGAATTTTTAAAATATCATGTCAAATGTAAAAAATGTCATTAAAGTTCATCTCTGTATCCTGGAGACCCTGTCCATGTTGTGTTCCCAGGTGTGAGTGAAGGCACTGCAAAAGTAATAACAGTATGAGCATGAGTTCATACCGGATACTCTCCACAAACAGCATACTAGGGACATAAATAAATCTGAGGATATGAACTAAATGTCATAAGCTGAACTGCTGACTTGGGATTGATGACTTGGGTAATGTTTTGTCCTTATTGAAGGTATTTGGTTAATACAGTGTTTAAGTGTATCCCTCAAGTAAATAAATAAATATAAGTACTGAAATCCAATCACACAGTCCTCTACGAGTAACACTCTCATTCTGCATCATCTGGATTTAGCGAAGCACGTTAATGAAGAACTGACTGCATGAAGCTGGGGCCTCACCATCTAAATCACAGATAATAGAGGTGAATCTTTTGCCACGAGCCATTAGATGATGGGCAAAGCAATTCTGTCTTCTGCATACCTTTGATCAGATGTCATAATTCAGGAGATTACACACTTCGCTTGTCTCAGAATTGAAGACATGCAGGCCAGAGTGCATAGGAAGTCTTAAAATGGATTTCTGATAAAAGCTCTTCTGGGTGTCTGAGAGAATGAACAAGCAGAAGGAATGTTCAATACAAAGCAATGCTATCCAATCAGAGTTTAAGATGCTGCTGATCCCTAGCTATTTATTTCATCACCAGAACTATAAAATCCATTCTCTAGATTGACATGCAGTACAACAGCAGAAAGAGGCTTTAATGAACTGATTAGTTATTTCTTCCATTCTGTGTATATGAGACTTTACCTGTCAGCTCAATACCCGGTGTGCACTGCCCTTGATCCCTTCCTGTCCTGTTTAAATAAAAAAGGCTACACAACTGCAAGGATTTCAGAGTGAAGCCGTTTAATCCCTCTCAGTTCAAAATGTTCTATTATATATTTCAGTAAACACTGATGAAGCTGGTTTCTTATTTGTTGCCAGATATTTCATCAGAATGTCCCTAATACATGTTCTATTTTTCTAAATAGATCCCAATATTTAAAATCTAAAATCTGTTATATATATATATATATATATATATATATATATATATATATATATATATATATATATATATATATATATATATATATATATATATATAAATTAAAGAAAAGAAATTAAAAAAAATTAAAAGAAATTAAAATTAAATTGCAATCAATTACGATTGCACAGTATTGCAATTATCTGGATCAAGCAGTTTATTTAGTGCAATTTATATAAGACTGAAGTTTCCCTCAACACCATCTTTACATAGGTTTGACCAACAAAAGCTTTTAAATGACTTGTGAGACTTGTGAGGGAATATTTAGCATATTTTCTCATGCTGGGTAAATTGAGATGGTGGTTCCCCAGGTCACATTCAGGTCAGTAGCCAACATAATAACAGTAGTTCCCAAGAGCGAGAATTTACACACACACAAGAAACATGCAAGCACATGCTGTAGCTAATGCGAACTTTGCCTGAGCAAATGGTCAGACTGACATGCCGGCCTTAGCATATGCTTAAGGTAGCCATAACTTGTCTTAACTCCAGTCATTTTTTAACATCCATATGGACGATGTATACACTTATGCATGAGTTAAATAGTCCGCCAGTTTAGAGTTGGGGCGGCATTACACAACGCTACAGTAGTTGACTTGTCCTAAATCCCTAAAAAGATTAGATTGCTGCCGTTTGTTGCTCACATCCACAGGGATGCAAACCTCCATCAGCACACCCTGTTCTCTAAAGTAATTGGCATCCAAGATGACAATGAAACAATCTAACCTGGCACCATCGTTGGGTGTTTTTTTTGAGTCACATTTTGTGACAATGACCATACACAGACATCAAAATGCACCTGAGTCAAAAAAGAAAAAGCTGGGAGGTAGACAATACACATGCAGAAACCGACAAACACAGATAGACAAAAGACAAAGGATCAATCACATGCACAGGTTTATGTCTGGGCTGTAGCCTTGTCAAGGAGTCAGCGATATTACATGTCCATGGTCTTTCCTGGTGCTCCGTGGATGCGTGCCGTAGAGCGTTCCATATAGACTACATCCAAGAAAGAAAGGGTCCATGCACAGATAGAAAGGTAATTTCCAATGGGTTGCAATAATTTTCTTTGCAGCTGTAAATCCAGCATGCATCTGAGTTCTAGAGAGCTGAAAGGCCGACAGATCATTCAGAATCAAAATTTGAGAATAACAGGCACAGTAACATTAATCAAGGCGGAAATTTTGGATGCAGTATTGTTCCAGAACTGACCAACGAGAGCACTTCCAGAACATGTGTAGATATGTCTCCATCTTTGGTTGTTGTAGATTCTTTGGATTGTTTTTTTAGGAGTTGAGCATTGCCATGCTTCATCGGCAAGAATATATGAAGGACAACAGGCGTTTCCGTTCAAGCCATTTATTTACTCTGCACACATTCAGGGCAAAGGCAGATGAGGCTTGACGTTTAAGATTTTTTCTATTATTGATAAACAAAAATACACAAGTTACAATACAGTTAACATACCAAACTTAATTAGACACCTAACAATAGTACTTTAACCCGCTGGGGTGAGGGGGAGGCCTACCACTGCTTAAATTGTAGAGTACTACATAACAGATAAACATTAATTTGACAGTTACATAAGAAAATTTAACTAAATCAGTTTATAAGGATAATGGGATTTCCTAAAGGCTACAATTAATAAATCATGCGTACTGCACACTTACACAAAATATTCCTGTAGTCTCAATATAAATATAATATATATAATTGTTTATATAATAATATAAACAATTTAACATTTACCATATACTGGTCAAGCATTATGTCACATCCACTTGCAAATAGCCATTAGAGTAACACAATATATGAAGAAAGCAAAAAGCGCTCACTTGTCCTACACAACCACAGGAAAAACATCGGGACAGAGGGCCCTCACATGCTGCCTCAATTGGCTAACAGCCAGGACAAAGGCAATGGTTGGGACTTGTAGAGTAGGCCATGATTAGTAGTGAGTGATTTCAGGTAAGTTTGGACTATGTTTGGGAATGACTGAAGTCAGGTGAGAATGGTTGAGTCTGCCATGAAAGTGGGCGGAGGTCACTAAGGTTATTTTTAGAGGGAAACGATTTGAAGAGAAAACGCAAAAGTGGCGTTGCATTGTCACTTTTTATTTCGTGTTTAGACAAGAGTTTTGGGGGTAAAATCTGTGTGCATATGATGACGCAAAAGTGTGTGAAAGTTGATTGAGTATACACGCCAGGCTGCCACAAAACACCACCAAGTTCTTGTGCCTGAGTAGAACCTTCCTTCTACTTCTCTCCCTTGTAGCACGAAACCAAAACTTGGCAAAGCGAACAAACAAAAGCTAACAATTTGTTTCTGGACAGACGAGGAGGTGGAGCTGACTGTTTGGCTGATGATGACGGTGAGAAGCCACAGCACAGCACCCACAGGAGCACTACCAATATCCTGAGCCTTGCAGCCCTTCAGCCGCTGCTAGACAGGGAGAAGCAGCTCACTCTCTCTCTCTTTCTCTTCACCCGTAACGTTGTAGCCTACTCTGGCTCAAATTATTAGCCTACATATGGTCATCGAACTATAACAACCTTATCCACATTGTCGATTGAAAATCTTTTAGATAACAGGAGCCTATAATTTATGTTTCTTATCTCTCTCCACACCACCGTCTTCAGACATTTGCATTTTTACCATTTAGCCCGGAATGCAAAGATGAAGCGTTTTTAAGATTTTCCCTCTGGAGGGTGGATTCACTTTTTTGCATTTTTAAGCCCCAAAAATGCCGTCGCCATCTAAGCGAAAGGCACATTTGATAAATATTTTTTATGCTTTTACCCGCAAGTGAATAATCAGGTTCTAAATAGTATGGCTCTATTCTACAGTTGTAAAACAGTTTACTCATCAATTCCATTTTAACATCTCATGAAAGGAAGCCCAAATACAATCTAAACTCTGTTATGTAATATTGTAGACTGTGATCCCTTGCCATGTGCCCTTTGCTGTTATGAATGTGCTGTAGTTACTACAAGAACAAACACTCTCTGCCTTCAGGCTTCCGCTTCCCCAGAGATGTCAGGCTCGTGTTGGGGAATGAAAGCTATGTGAACAGAATGCAGCAAAGGACAGATAGTAGGCCTACTGAACTGCTTCCCTAAGGAAGTGTACAGTTGGATGCTCAATTTTCTACAGTTAATCATGGGTCTCCAATGTGGTTTCCAACTTTGTTTGAAATTTGTTTGACATAAACATGTGTTATTAATAGAATTCTGTCATAGTAAATAAGTCAGTTTGTGGTTTTAGGGCAAAATGCAAAAAATAACAGCTCTTTATAATAAGGTATCATAAAGTATTCAAAAGTAGTTACCAGAGGGAAAAATAAGAGTCTAAGGTAAGGGACTGTACACAATTATTAGTGGAAGCAGGGTCACACAAAACGGGGAAGGTGATATGCATTTTTCGTTTTGCTAAAGGAAAGGTAGTTTATTATTTTTGGAAGAGCAGGATCAGGATCTTTATTTGTCGTTGCCCCGGATTTAAATTGTATTTCAACTGTCTTTTGTTAGATTTACTGTGAAAAAAACAGTTGCATCAACAACATGCCTTTTGTGTGTGCGATTGTACGATTATGTCTCAGCACTTCACCAGAGTCATCAGACTACACCCTCTTGGCACAGGGAATGTATGTGTAAAACTTTGTACCAATCCATCTAGTGTAATTTTAGTGTAAAATAATTTGCTGAATAGGTCTACATTTTGACTTGCTGGTGGCGCTACAGGAAAAGTCATGGGATCACAAAGGGGCCGTGAAACAAACTTCATATGATGGTTGTCAAGATATTTCACTGTGAACTATAAATGTCAACCTCATGGTGGCACTCGAGGACAAATCACGAAAGTAAGTATGATTTATTCTCTGAACATCATCAATGTGTTTACCAAATTTCATAGCAATCCATCTAATTGTTGTTGAGATATTTGACTCTAGACCACAATGGTGGACCAACATATGTTACTGCTGCTGGCAAGCTAAATGTAGGGTGAGTCACAATAGCTTCATGGAGCTTCTCTTTATTTTCTCTATTTCTACTGTTCTGTTTACTGTCCCCTAGCATTTTGTCATATAAAACGCTTTGAGGAGGGAAAATAAAGCACTCAGAGCTAACAAGCTTGTTGCTAGGAACACCTGCGGCTGATTAATTAATTGCTTATAAAAAATTCAAACACAAGGTTCAGCCCCCTTCTCTCCCCCATATAGTTTTTGTACAGTTACAATTGCAGTCACACAAAAACATTAATTAATTAATTTATTTATTATTAATTTATTTATTTATTTATTTATTTATTTATTTATTTATTTATTTATTTATTTATTAATTAATTAATAACACAACATTATTCCCTTATTCACTAACATATGCCCCTGATTTACTCTTAATCAGGTAATGTATGGCAAGCAACAAAATGCAAATATAATCATTATTTCCTAATTGCATACACAGTAGTTAATGTTTTTGTGTAATTTCAAGTGAAATGTTGCATCATACTCAAATGTAACTGTGAAAGCATAATTTGTATTAGTATGCATCATTAGTTTGTGAATGGTACAAGACAGAGACAGCAGTCTTTCCAATTTCCAAAGATGTTTATATGCAGAGATTTTTACATTCAGTTCCTTCTACATATGCACTTCCATATGTCATGTTGTGTTACTGAACTGCACCGTCCTTTGAATGCATAATTCTATAACAAGATGTGACTGATACCGCAGCAAAGGAGTAGGCTCTTCTTCTTTCTCTTCAGATATCTATTAAATATGTGATACTGCAGTGGAAAGCATTCATTTAATAAAAGGTAAAATTGGTTCCAAGGTGTAACCAATAAAATGAGAATTCACAAATACACTAACACATTGATTATTAAATACATAAGTGTGGGAGGGAAGGAAACCTGAAATAAGGTATGTGAATGTTAAATTTTTAAGTGGGCATTTAGTATCAATCTTTTATATGATTTTAACATTGTTGTTTAATAAATGTAGATTCCAAACACCTGCATGTCTCCGGATAGGGAAAAGGGACTATTCTAGCATTAAAGTTCTAAACAATGACACTGCTGAATGAGCCAATCAGCCAGTTTAACATTTAACTTTTTACTAAGCTACTGAACAGGCCATTTTTATTTTTATTTTTTATGTTGGGTTTCTTTTTTAGAGGGGGGACCGATTGACAGAGGAGCCATTCTGCATTTGTGTTTCCTGTGTGGTTTTGGCTACCTTAGTGTGTGAAAAGGCTATTTTAGTGAGTAAAATTGCTTGCATTGGTTTGTGTTCTATGTGGGTTTTATGTGATGTAATGTAATTGTATTGAAACAGGGACAATGCACAATTAACATTAAGAAGGAGAGAAGCATTGTACCAGGTTTTAGCACAATTGCTGTTCCGCCCGTTGTCCCTACGCAGGTAGGTAGAACAAATATTCAATACAATTCAAGTAAAAAATATCCAAAATACACATTCACACCTAATTTACAATAACACAAATGTGCAAAGTTGCATTAATAAAATTATCATGGGCTCAATCATTCCCACATCCTAAACCCGGTCCCCCCACTCCTTCCCAACAAAGCTATGCAATCAAAATCTTAAACCCTCCCATTACACACACACACACACACACACACACACACACACACACACACACACACACACACACACACACACATATATTTAATAAAATCTATATTTTTTGTATAGCTGCTTCTGGTTCCTGTTAATTCTGCATCTGTGTGTTTGATATCTCTTGGTTACATACGGAATGAATAAATATGAACAAATCAAAAAACAAAACTATCTGAATCAATAATGCTTAAATAACTTCAGAGATTTAAAAGGTAGCTTGTATTTGTTTGAATTTATTTTCTATTTATTAAAACAGCTGTCTCAATTGTATGGTGTTATGTGTAGTAGTAACTACTCTTGGAAATCTGACAAGAAAATGTGTAAGTCAATTTCCAATCCAATTATAGTGCCTTGAAGGTTACAGTAACACATGACTATGATAAGATTGGTGTAAGAGAGGTAAGTCAAATCCATAGTTAAAGGAGCATGATGATGGTGTTTCAAAATAGTTTTACGTAATACATAGTGTAAACTACCAACACCACTAATATGTTCTGCTGTAGAAGAGAAAAGTATGAGGAATTTCTGTCAGGATCTTCTTTAAGCCCAGTAGAGGCACAGTAAAGACTTTGGCGACCCTGCATAGATTATAGAGGGAACCAGATCTATATGCAAAAAACATTCACATACTCATCCGTTTACAAACTACTCCTAAAATCATGATTAAAGATTTATATAATGTCTTTATCCTTTAACCAAGCTATCTGGACTTCTGTACAGTTGTGATGTCACAACAATACGATATATAGCCTACAACAAGTCCTTCAAACCACATGACAATATGGATTGTTTGTTATTATCCTTCTAACATGAACCATGTACAGTGGGGCTAGAAAGTTTGGGCACCCCTTTTTCTAAACGTAACAAAGTTGTATTGGTGCCTTAACATAACCAAGTATCCAACATTCTCTGGTTTAGATAGGAGGTCATATTTCCGCCACTGCTAGGACATTTTATGATACAGTGGGGCTCGAAAGTTTGGGCACCCCAGGTAAGAATTTGTATAATGTGCATAAAGAAGCCAAGAAAAGATGGAAAAATATCCAAAAGGCATCAAATGACAGATTAGACATTCGTATAATATGTCACAAAAAGTTAGATTTTATTTCCATCATTTACACTTTCAAAATAACAGAAAACAAAAAAATGGCGTCTGCAAAAGTTTGGGCACCCTGCAGAGTTTCTAGCATGCACCGCCCCCTTTGGAAAGCTGACACCTGACAAGTGTCATGGATTGTTCTCAATCATCGTCTGGAAAGACCAGGTGATGTCAATCTTAAGGTTTTAAATGCCCAGACTCATCTGACCTTGCCCCAACCATCAGCACCATGGCTTCTTCTAAGCAGTTGTCTAGAAAACAGGAACTGAAAATAGTTCACAAAGCAGGAGAAGGCTATAAGAAGATAGCAAAGGATTTTCAGATGCCAATATCCTCTGTTTGGAA
This sequence comes from Percina caprodes, assembly GCA_013375575.1. Classification (NCBI taxonomy): domain Eukaryota; kingdom Metazoa; phylum Chordata; class Actinopteri; order Perciformes; family Percidae; genus Percina; species Percina caprodes. Next base: position 3,758,886 of record JABXJD010000037.1, read on the forward strand.
TGTAATTAAGAAATGACCGTCATCAGGAACAGTGGAAGTTAAAGCAAGATCTGGAAGACCAAGAAAAATATCAGACAGAACAGCTCGCAGGATTGTGAGAAAAGCAAGTCAAAACCCACGTTTGACTGCACGATCCATCCAGAAAGACCTGCAGACACTGGAGTTGTGGTACACCATTCCACTATAAAGAGATACTTGTCCAAATATGGTCTTCGTGGAAGAGTCATCAGAAGAAAACCTCTTCTACGTCCTCACCACAAAAAATCTGCATTTGAAGTTTGCAAATGAACATATAGACAAGCCTGATGCATTGTGGAACTTTTTGGCTGGAATGAGCAAAGGTACGTTTGGAGAAGAAAGGGCACAGAATTTAATGAAAAGAACCTCTGTCCAACTGTTAAGCATGGGGGATCAATCATGCTTTGGGGTTGTATTGCAGCCAGTGGCACAGGGAAGATTTCACGAGTAGAAGGAAAAATAGATTCTATAAAATTTTAGCTGAAAAAGCTGAAGTTAAAGAGGATGGCTTCTACAAATGGATAATGATCCTAAACACACCTAAAACTCCACGGTGGATTACATCAAGAGGAATAAACTGAAGGTTTTGCCATGGCCTTTACAATCTCCTGACCTCAACATAATTGAAAATCTATGGCTAGACCTTAACAGAGCAGTGTGTGACAGACAGCCCAGAAATCTCAAAGAACTGGAAGACTTTTGTAAGGCAGAATGGGCAATGATTCCTCAAATAAGAATTGAAAGACTCTTGGCTGGCTACAAGAAGCGTTTCCAAGCTGTGATACTTGGCAAAGGGGGCAGTACAAGGTATTAACTCTGCAGGGTGCCCAAACTTTTGCAGATGGCATTTTTTTTTCTGTTATTTTGAAAGTGTAAATGATGGAAATAAAATCTAAATTTATGACATATTATACAAATGTCCAATCTGTCATTTGATGCCTTTTGGAGATTGTTCCATCTTTTCTTGGCTTCTTTATGCACATTAATAAAAAATTTTAAACTTTCGAGCCCCACTGTATCATAAAATGCCCTAGCAGTGGCGGAAATATGACCTCCTATCTAAACCAGAGAATGTCGGTACTTGGTTATGTTAAGGCACCAATACAACTTTGTTACATTTAGAAAAAGCTTGGGGTTTGGGTTATAATCAGTTATTTCACTTCCTGAAGGTGACACAAAACCTTCGGAGATGCTGAACGTGAAGATCGTTAAATTTTAAAAAACTTTTAGTTTCAAACAGGACTGAACCCCACTCTCCTAGATGAGAGTCATGTGTTTGACACATCCACCACCCTAACCTACCTCCTTATGTGGAAATTTGGTGATCATTAAATATTTCGTCATCTCACTTTTTGCGTTTATCCAGTCATAATTACTACGGCCATTAGTGGGCACCGTCACTCTAAATGTAATTACAGGTTGTATTTTGCTTCTTTTTTATTTTTTTTTTTTTTACTGAAGAGCTTTATTAAAGTTTTTTTACAAAATACAGGTTATATACAGTTGATATAGGTACATTAGAGAGCAAAAAAAAACAATTACAATATAATAACAACTTACAATCATGGGCGTAAAGTACAAGTAGTGGCTTAAAGTACATCACATAGGAAAAATGTGTTGCTCATCTGTTGTTCAATCTCATCTCTTGAGATCAATTTGAGCTTCTCATATTCATATCATTCTGTGATCATTTGTTTCTGAGTTACTTCTCCTAAAGGTCCCTTAGGAGCAAGACATAAGCTAAAACGAGACAAGACACCAGTAAGACAAAGGAGGTTCAATTGAGAAAACCGTTTGAGCAGTACTTGAGAAGTGGGATAAACAGAGGAGATCTCATAATTGTATATCCCTGATCTCAATTATGTCTTGGCTAAGACATAATTGAGATCAGGGATATACAATCCATGTAAAAACAAATTGACAATATCTAACAACATATACATTATGTTGAATTTACATGAATGTGAACAGGGTGGTTAAAGAGACAGGCTTTTAGTAGCTTGAGTGTTTTTTTTCTCTGTTTACTAATCTGACTTATACTTCTTTACGACAAAGACAATGCAGACAAAATGCAAAAGACCACCAATCTCTTAAAACCATGTACAAATCATGACATGACATTCTATGAATAAATCTTTATAAGCAGTTGTAAAGGCTAATCTCCTAAAAGAAAAATGTGGTACGAGGCTTACACTTTTGACATCAATCTCTTCAACATCAAGATTATGCTAGTTTGTTTTCTTCCACATTACTGGCAGTGCTCTATCTGGCTAACAACCCAGGATGCTCGTTGTCTTCCTTCTATTTATCATCCCCCTCTACCTCTCACTGCAATGCGGCTATTGATTTATCTCCAAGACAGGAGAGACACCTTTGTCCCCCTTCTCTGATTTGTAATTAATCAATTAAGCAACTTGTTTTTGTGCCTGTAAGTAGCCAGTGCAGCCAAATGGTAATAAGGTTTTTTGCATTTTTGGGCAACCACATTTTTCAAGTGACCTTAGGAGATTCCAGTCTTGAGGGGAGAAAAGATTGTTACTTAAAATGCATCTCTTGAGTCGTAACATGGAAGATGTTATTTTCTTGTAAATACAGATGAGAGGTTTTTAAAATCTCAGCCATTTTTCAGATATGAATCAGCGGGATGAATGTATGTTTTCATTTCTTGTTGAAATGAAATAACAAGCTGGTCCCTCAAGCTCAAAGCTTAAAGCTGGTATTTTTATGTAGTAGTGTACATTCTAAAATCATTGTTACAAAACCAATGAGAGATGGGCCCATTGATAATCAAGGCTATACAGTTTAGTGTAATTAAAATATAATTCTGTTGTGCAATTTGAAAAGATGCATGTATAAATCATTTCATAATCATTCCCTCCTGCATACAGTAAGTGTGTTATGTCCCAGGCCTTCACCAAACCTATGACCTCTCACATTTTAATGGTTATTTGCAGCAAATCCTCCATTAACCTGCAGTTGTAGACTTTTTTCCACTGTGAATATTTAGACTCTTAATCTGTAATCTGACTCTATTCATATTCAGTGAACACGAAAAGCTGTCAATAGATGTTATGCAAATCCAAATTCAAATTTGTGTAATGGTTTTATGGCAATAAAGAAGTTTGAAAGCCTGTGCATATAAATACTACGTCGTTATTATTATTGGCATGTTTAATTTGGGCAAATGGACTCTAAGTCTCATTTTTCTACAGATTAATCTCTATCATATCATGGACCTCAAAGTGCTCTGAAAATCCGCCATATGTCATATAAACCGAATGCCCCTGCCAGTTCATTTAGAGTCACAAAGAGATTACTCTAAATGCTTCTCAGGCTGAAATTAATTATACATGAGTTTAAAGGGTAACTAACTTTTTTTTCACGGTATATTCTAATGGTTGTTCACTTTATAGGGGTCATCTACTGCAATCTATAATTAAGTACTTCTTTATTTACCTCCACTATCCTGTCTGCAAATATTAGATGTATACACCATAGCTTAAATGAGGTTGAGGACTCAATGTCTCCCATCTCCTGTTGCAACACCACAACATGGCTTTGTCATCTATGGAAGTCACTCTCAGAGTCAAAACTGTCCATCTTCTTGTCTTCTCCCCTTCCTTGTTTGACCTAAGACTGAGCCCCGGTCCATTAACACTCAGCTACTGAGTGAACTTGAAGAAGAGATTCAAAAGGGTCTGATTATTCGTAAAAACACTTTGAGGGATCAGCGATAGTCTTGTGCTTTAGCAGGAGTTATCCTTACAATGACTTCTGCAGCTTTCCTCCAGAGAAAAATGAAATCTCCAATAGGAAAGTTTTAATTAGAATTTTATCGTGCAGGCTTCCTATTTTCTTTTTGTCTGCAGCTCACTGATCTGCTTTATTCTAAATCCCTAATTTATGTTATTTGTCCCCTAAAACTGCCACATTCATTCATTACCAGTCTTCCTCTGCCAATAGCCAGTATAAATCCCTGGCATGTAGCTTTGGCAACAGATGCCTTAGAGGTGCTGACGTTAATGTGGATATTACCGTTTGTCTCACTAAAAATCCCAGCCCTTGCAACTCACTGTACAAACACACACAACACACACAACACACACACACACACACAAACACACACACACATACACACACACATACACACAATGGGGGAGATTATTAATTCTAATTCTCTTTTGTTTTTTTGTCCAATTAGTTTCCCTCATCCTACATATTGCATCTTAAATATTGCATTTTGTTATTTGCATCACATACATCTGTGTTCCTTTGTTTCTGTGGGCAGAATAATTGACATATGGAACAAAAGAGGCCACTTTATAAAAATATATGAATCCCGATCAGGGTTGGGCTAACAGTGGGTCCAGGGCATGGCTAGGGTGTGGTTAGGGTGGGATTCGAATCCTGCTCAGGATGTGGCTAACATCGAATCCATTGTGGAATCAAACGTGAGCGTTATACTAGCTTGGATATTGCTCAGGTCAACAAGGTCTGTGTCAACTGTTAGGGAACCAGGTAAACCTGATGAAAAACGGGCTACTGGAAAAATAACAGAACAATTTGGGATTAGAGGGAGAATATGGAACTAATTGAATGCTACTACATCTAGTGACCCTAGGGTAAGGGGTAACATGAAGAGAATGTGTGACTAATGGATACTTCAAAACTCAACATATAAGCTAACCAAAAAACAACTACTAGCTCTGTATTCCAATATCCACAGTTGCAAACTGATATCACAACTAGAGATTGACGAGGTACAACAAAGATGCTACGGCACAGGGGAAACCATCACTGAAACCAACAAGTTGATGCACACTACAGCAATGGTAATCCTAGAGATGCTTGGCTACAAGATGAACATAGACCATAAGGAGCAGTAGCCACCATGGAGATTGCGGCTAGAAGCCAAGATCAAGGCAACACGGTGGGAAGTCAGCCAACTACCAGAGATACAGAAAGATTGATAAGGAAAGCGATACCTAAGAGGTACACCAACCAGACCAGAGGCACTAGAGACTGATAAACAAAGACCTATAGCTCTGGCTACCCACCTGAAGAGGTGTACTACAGAAGTTGAAGCCAGTAGAATAAACAGGATGTACTCCTCTGAACCATCTAAAGTGTACTCTCAGTGACAGGGGGCAATACCACAGCAATTCTGAGAAATACTGAGACTAAACAATACTGGAACAACATATGGGAGAAGAAAGCAACAGATGATCTAAAAGAAGACCACAGCAACCTCCCACAACAAGACCCAGTAACCATCACATTGGCAACAAGAAAAGCTGGACGGTACCAGGGCCAGATATGATCCACTACTACTACTGGCTAAAGAAGCTGACTGCACTCCATGAACGCCATCGTGGTGGTCAACAAACAGCTGAAGAAGGTAGTTGTCGCAATCCCAAGGGACAGCAAAATCAAGAAGAAGTAACAGGAGAAGATTTAAAAATACAAAACACTCAGTGAGGACCTAAAGAAGATGTGGAAAGTGAAGGCAACTAGGGGCAAGAGCATTAACCTCTTCACAAATCACTTCAAAATATATGTTTTTCTCGCCTAAATTTTTCTCCAAAAAAAACTGCTACAGTTTCCCCATCCTTTGGCCCTCTGGGATGGTCCCGAGGTCATTGGGAAGCTAACACTCTAAATTTTTTGTTTCTTGTGTCAGTGTGACACTAGGTCTTACTGACACAGAGCTAAAGAGGTTAGAATAGAGAATTTCTATTTCCGTCCAAGTAAATCATATGTAAAATCATTAAAAAACACTACTGTAAGCATATTACATGATCTACATACAAACATAGTACCCCAGCCACATGTCTGAACTTAATACAGAAAAAATCCAGAAGAAAATGACTCAGAAAATGGCTATTTTATGAAGTTATTTCTACAGATATGTCTGTGCGTTTTCTTATTTCCTCTCAGAAAAAAGCCCAAAAGTGCAAAATTAAAAACTTCTCAAATTAAAAAACACATCCACATCACTCATACACATATCTAAAATAACTACATGCATAAATTTATAGAAATAAGTCATTATAATTTGATGAAATGGTGAAATGCAATAACTAAGGCCTTATTTTTGCTTTGACACAGCTGGAGCCATCACAAGGTTAAAGTTTTCTGGTCATGTTTGGTATCAATCAACTCGTCTTCTTATTGGCTACACAGGGAGGCTGGTTTCATAGCTTTTGATTCTAAATGGTTGGAAGTGCTGTCAATCTTTCCCACTTTGCCCTCTGTAAATCGTGTGACTTGATTGGCTTCCATAAGGGATAACTCAGGTTAGAGTAGACGGATTGGCTGAAACAACCTGTCAATCAAAAGCTGTTGATTCAACCTAACTTGCTGAATAGAAGGATACACTGTACCATTAGCAGAGCCGGCAGTAGGAGCGATTAAAGTCCATAAATGATGGACTTTTCAGCTTTGTTTGCGGAAACACGGCCAGAATCTACAAGATTGTGAGGGGACCAGCTCGTTTTGGATTAAAAGGATTGGATGTACTTATTCTTTGAACTGTTGGCAAAGCAGGAAAAAAAAGTTTATGGAGATCTTTCACCGCTGTGAAGAGAGACACGAGGAGAAAGGTAAGGACTCATGTCTGAATTTAGACACTATCTGCACAGAATCCGTCTGTGTTTCTTTACTTTAAACATGATTATAACCGCTGTAAGTCACCTTATGCTTATGTGTGTGGGCTCAATGGAATCATGAGACTTTAAGCTTTCTAATGATGCGCTGCATGACCGTGTTCATGAAGAGATAAGCTTGCAATTTGAGTTAAGAAAACGTTTTCTCCTAATAATGGAGAAAACGGTCCCGCTGACGGGACAGTGGCTGGTCTACACCCAAACTGGGACAATGCCTCAAGCAAATTACAGGAAGAGGATCACCCATACATACATTTATAAATACAGTGTATATATATATATATATATATATATATATATATATATATATATATATATATATATATATATATATATACCATCACTATTGTTTCTGTATTTGCGGCATGCTTCTCCCAATGAAGTGTAGGGAGTGTTTGCCCAGGTCAGGCCTATGGTCTAAATTTATACAATTCTAGCACTAAAGGAGCAAATTTGAGCAACATTTTCTATTTGAGTTAAGTTTGTAGTAGAAACATTTTACCTGCACTGGATGTGGACTTTTATCAAGATATTATGGAACAACTGTCCCAGTTCTGTTTAAATCTGTCTCCTTCTGTCTTTTACTTTATCTTTTCAGTGATTTCCTGATAGGAGACTACTGGGGGGAAAACAATCAGGAGGAAAGACAAACAGATCACACTGCAGGAGCGATGTGGTCACCTACTGTCTGCTTCTACTGATTAGAAAAGAAAAATAATGCTGCAATCATTTTTTGTTAAAACAAAACAAAAGAAAACCAGCACAAATGCAATATATTGTGTCCGTTTTGTTTGACCCTAAATTCTATAATGTTTTCTTTGGGTCACTATACATCCTTCTGAACATTATCCAAACAAGTCCCGCTAATCAGCTTACTGGGAAAAGAAGCTTCCTGGAAGTTTTAATCAAACTACTGTATGTCATTACTTAATATCCTTAGGTTCATAGTGAGAGTACATTATGTACATGAACTCTAATGTACCAAGCTAAATGTATTGGGTCCACCTTAATGAATTATTCTGAAAAAATTGACTGCTTTCTCTGTTGGTGAATGGAGAGTGCTTTGTGTGTGAGTTCTTTCTGAATGATAGACATGCTGCTTGATTTGCATAGGCCATACTTATCATTCAGCTTGGAAAGTAGCCTTTTGTTCAGAGATCCACTGTAGACACAGCTGCAATATGTACCCTGTTGAGCGGGAGGCAGGAACTCCCCACTGCCTTTTCTTACCAACAGGCCACTCTGATGTTATAATGATTATGTCCATTGCCTCCATGAAGGACTGATTGACTGTGTTACTGTAAAGACATCTTCTATGACATTTTGCACTGTGCAGCTTTAACAGTATCATTGTTTAGCCATATATGCCTCATTTGACATTTTAAAATAGATTTATATTTGGTCATATGTGCAAGAACGTGGATAATTTGTATTCAATTTGTGCATTTATGAGCATTGCCCTTGAAATCTCCAGACCATATTTTGTATGCAGAGAGGCACCTTACATCGGCAATTCAATTACGAGCATATTGTATATGCTAAATCTATAATTGCGGCATACAGCAGTCACAAGTGACTTGCTAATCAGCTTTTATGCCTTCAAGAGAAAACATGTCAATCATGTTCTTTTTCTGAATCAAATTATGCAGAGGTGAGTCGTTTGGTGTAAACCTGAGGCAAACACGAGATAAGTTTAGCACTCATTTTGTGCAATATACGTTGAGTATCCGCGAGAATTTGTTTTATTAATCTGTAACATACAGTAAACAAAACTGAAGCCAAGTAAAAACTTTTAGAAGCTGACTGTTCTTTTTACAATTGGATTATACATATGAATATATTTTCTGAAAAGCCGCTTCATAGTGTCGGTAAGTGGATGTGATTACATCTTCAGCTCTTTTTCTTTGATCTGAATCACAGAAAATAAAATATAAATAAAAGTTTACTTCTTATTTGCATTAGGTTTACTTTCACATTCACAATTTCAAGCTCAGCAGTGACCTCATTGACTCACAGGTAGATCTACTGGACCATGGTAACTTGTCATTTTGGCAGGTTAGAGACATCAGTGGCAAATCTTTCTCATTGTATCCCACTCGAAAACACTTCAGGAGTGTGAGGACTAACAGATTTACAGACTCACATTTTCAAACATCTTGGGGAAGGTATTTGGCCCTGCCACTCGCCTAAGGAATAAACAGAGGAAATATTCTATCTACGGAGATATGTTATCTACAGGGAAAGTGATACAAGTGTATTCAAACCCCAAGAGAAATATTTCAAAAACACTCCCAGTTCGGCTTCATCTCTAATTAATATGGTAACAAGCCTTGATACGACTTGTAAGACTATCTGATCACTTTATAGGTTGCAGTCATGAGGAAATGATCCAGAATCAGGACATTTGAGATAATTTAAGCACTAACAATGCACTGCTCCACAAGGACAGCAATAATGGGAGGATAAGTAGTCTCCAATATCCACTTTGTAACTCAAGTGTGAAAGAGCAACTAGGAATATAAAAAAAACAAAATCCATATAGTCGTCTAATCTATCCATCCACTCATGAAGACAGATAAAGGTTGAAAGCTCCGGATTAGGCTAGTACGAGGACACTGGAGGAAGATGTGTTTGTCACTATCCTACTGACTATGAATGAATAAAATATGTCTGGTAAAGATTATTTCTAATTTCCCAATATGTACTTGTCATCATATACACCTTAAATATCAAGACAACAAAAATTAAGAACCCTACCAATGACCAACAACAAAAAACACAAATTTACCATACACAAAACTCATCCTCATAATCTTAACATCTTGTCATCTTAATTAAAGTATATAAAAGATAAAGGGCGAGCGGCCAAAATAGGTTCCCTCATGAGGGTGGCTGGCATCTACCTTAGAGATAGTGTGAGAAGCTCAGTCATCCGAGAGGGGCTCGGAGAAGAGCCGCTGCTCCTTTGCGTTGAAAGAAGCCAGTTGAGGTGGTTCGGGCATCTGGTAAGGATGCTTCCTGGGCGCCTCCTTAGGGAGGTATTACAGGCACGTCCAGCTGGGAGGAGGCCTCGGGAAAACCCAGGACTAGGTGGAGAGATTAAATCTCCAACCTGGCCTCGGAATGCCTTGGGATCCCCCAGTCGGAGCTGGTTGATGTTGCTCGGGGAAGGGAAGTTTGGGGTTCCCTGCTGGAGCTGCTCCTTCTGCGACCCGCTACCAGATAAGCGGATGTGGATGGATGGATGGATGGATGGATGGATGGATGGATGGATGGATGGATGGATGGATGGATGGATGGATGGATGGATGGATGGATGGATGGATGGATGGATGGATGGATGGATGGATGGATGGATGGATGGATGGATGGATGGATGGATGGATGGATGGATGGATGGATGGATGGATGGATGGATGGATGGATGGATGGATGGATGGATGGATGGAAAAGATAAATTAACCTAAACAAGTCAAGTCAGTATTTTTTTATAATAACATTGTGAAACAGGGAAAGGGGTATTTGTAGTGATAAACCTGAGATTTGATTTTGGGATTAGGGAGGACAAACATTTTAAGACTGTTATGCCTAATTCGTTTACAAATTTGTCATCACAGTTGGTGATAAATGTAGGAATTCATAATGCTCTAATCCTTCATTGTAGCTGTTCTTCAAAATTCCTGCAGTCAGATAAGAAATGAAGCTGAGTATCCCAGTTTGAGAGATACACCAAATTTGTCATGCCTGCAATGAATGCAGTTTTCATTTTATTTTCATTCCTTTACCTGTTTCTAGCCTTGCAATGAATCCACTTATATATATTAATAGTGATAACCTTTTTATTCTGCATAAAATGTGCAGCTGCTGAAAAGACATTAGTGGATTCACAAATGAAAGATTGGCTAGTGTCAAGCAATTAGAAATCCTTTGCCATCATAATCTGTGGAGAGAATGCATCTTTTATTAGATGCTGGTTTACGATCCATTTTATTATCTTCCTTTTTAAATGAGATCACCGGGGGAGCAATCACCTGTGACCACATATAATCATTTTGCATGTTTCCATTCTGTGATATTCAGAACTCGAGCAATCAACTATTCAACCAATCAGCTAAAGACTGCATACTGTCTACCCTACCCATCATGGCTGAGGCCTTCTGATCTGGCTGAGCCTCTAACTCTGGAACATCCCTGTTCAGAATCAGAATCAGAATCAGCTTTATTTGCCAGGGATGAAGACACATACGAGGAATTTTTCTTTGGAGCATAGTTGCTCACAATGTGCTTACACATACAAACAAACAAACAATATATACACACTAATATATACATACTCTAAACAGAAACAATATAGAGGCATGAGTGCAAGAAGAGTTCAATAAAAATGATTTAAATGTGGAGCATAGTGCAAAGGGTACTGGGATAAATAGTATTATGTTATTATATTACAATATGAACAGTAATTGTTGATTTGTTTCATCTTTCATGTAATGCTGCCTTTTTTGTTACATAGTAATGTTTAATAGCAAATACACCACCTGCAGATCAGCCTCTTCTTATCCACAAAAGAAAAGGCTTTTTCGGGGAAATACAGTCTCCGTGTAGCTCAAGGCAGCCTCACAGAGCTGTTAGCATGGCTGTAGACTTTTGTTACACACTTGTGTTTTAAACCTGTATCCTGCTATATCACTGCAGTTCAAAGCTTATATGAGCAATTTGCCTTACAATGACATTGGACAGTGCTCTGCAGATTAATCCAGTCTAGAAGTGAATACTGTGAAACCGGTTATGTTAAACCAGTATTATGTCATATTTTTGTCTGTGTGCTGTGTGATAGTTGAAAAAATGAAAGGTGCTCTAAGCGATGCCACGCGTGTTTTAGGCTAGAACATTTGTTGTCACATACAGCAAACATCTCTTCACTATCCGTGAGCTGCCTGTCCCCAGAACACACTGTAAAAAACGCGGTCTCTGTAGACAGCCCAGTGCCTACAAACGGCAACAAAATTAAACTGTGCCCACCTGCACCACGAAGCGTACACACACAGTGTTCCAGCGTTCCAGCCAAAAATCGACCAGAAGGATGTGGGGGGTTAGTGCGCTGAAGCACATAAAAGAGGGGGAAGGGACAGGATGAGGAGGTGGGAGGGGCGAGCTAGTCTCATTTTGTTGTTCAAATACTTTGAACGTCAACAAGAGGTAACGTCACCCAACATCGCTTAGAGTACCTTTATGTGAATGCCCCTTATAGGCTCTGGAACAACCATATGAACAGGATCAGCTTCCTTTCATTTAAACTCTATATTTTGATTTGTGTTTGTATTTGAGTTGTATTAGCTCTCCCGTGTGTTAGCCCTCATAGTTGTTGATGTTGATGTTAGGCCTACTTTAGAATTGATAAGTACTTTAGTAGAGCCACTTGAGTTTAGGTGGAATTGTAGTTACATCCAATACATACATAATACATCCCTTATTAATACTACCTAATTTCAGCTGTAAAGATGAGCTGCACAGACATAACAGAAAATCAATGTGATCAAATAACACTCCAAGTCATTTTCATGCATATCATTTGATTTTTTTTTTAAGTACTTTAAACAAGCCCAATTACCGAACCAAGGTCCTGCCGTGAATCAACAGCTGTAATTTTACCAAACAATAACACTATCTTTTCTGCCACATTGTAAACTAATATTGAGTGATTATTAAATGTGTGACATTTTTCAAGCTTGCCACTTGTGTTTTTCGATGCCATTTCCCCAATGTTGTAAGTTAATAACCTCTCATGCATCTGTTTAACGCCACTGGATCTATCCTCAGTGTCTGTGAAGTACCTTTTAGAGATCTTGTATTATAACATCAAAAGAGCGATGGCAATCATAAAACCCTGTAGTATGACGTCACATGAAGCAAGTGGTTAGCAAGCTGATGTTTGTAATTAATTTAAAGCCTCACTGTGCCTATGTAAGGACACACAGTGTTAGTATGACTGCAGACTCATAAAGACATACTAACAGCATGCTATTCTAGATTTTCAGCCTCATGCAAGACAGTCTATCTATTAGGGGTGTGATGATTTTGATTCTAAATAGATCAAATTTAACTTTCGATTTTGATCACAGAAACCAATTGACAATTACCCCAGTTTTTTTTTTCCTCTTTCCATCCCTGCCTACTTGCGTGCATCCAAAAATAAGTCCAGTAGCATGCAGCTAAAGACACAGCATAACATTATGTTACCTGTAGCCTGCTGCTTTACTTTTCTAGAGACAATGGCCACTGCTGGAGATGACGAAGAAACAACAGACTAAACAGAAAATCCTCCCAATTCTCTGGCAACATTTTACCTTCCCTGTGAGTCACAGTCAACTTTATCCAAAGCTTAAAGTAGGCAGCTCCCGGTAGCTCTGGCCGTCACTATCTTGGCAGAGCCTGACATCGCTAAACTCCAAGCCTATCTAAATGTGGGCAAAGAGGTGGAGCACCCCCTTAGTTAGAGAGCCTAAAACCGTTTTTTTTAACCAGGCTTCAAAATGTTTCATCTTGCTGTAAAGTTGGCCATTTTAACATGGGTTTCTATGGGGATTAACATTCTTTTGGAGCCAACCTAAAGTGGCCACTCAATGAACTACAGTTTTTGAAACTTCCACTTTGGCTTTATTTTTCAGCACCAGATGTTTCAGCTTGGCTCAACAAGACTTCATGATGCATTCTTGTGCAGCTAATAAACTCATGGTGCATTCAGGTGCACCCCGTAAACTCTGAAAAACTGTTACAACTGTTGTTGTAAAGCAGGCCCACCCTTCTGGCATCTAATGGCTCTTACTGTGGCATTGCAGTCACTGCTGAAAAAATCAAAAATTCAAAATCATGGATTTTGAGAATTGTGAAACCCCTAATATCTATATATATTTAGTGGTTAATAAGACCTCTTCACAAGGGCAGAGACAGAAAAAATAAGGACATAACAAAACATTTGCCATAGCACTATTTTAGAAATGTTGCCAGGTAAACACATTACATTTTCATTTTTGTGTAAGCAGAAACAATTATTTTCAGTGCAAAAACCATATAATGCACATCTGGGTCAGAAAGTAAAGAATCCAGCCAGACCTGCTGAAAAACACGGTGATGTTTTGGTTTGTACAAATACCTGATTTGTCTTCAATTTGTGCTCTTGGTAAATTGCTGCATGGTGAATCAGGGTCCTCACTTGGATCATTCCAAATAAATGTGAAGGATTCCCTGTAATTTCATTAAGGAAATTGTTGTATTTCTCCTCCCCATCCTGCAGACACTATAGAGTACATCCCTCCTGCTCATCAAAGGAATTGGGAGTTTTGTGTGTGTATTGTGTTCATGTGTGTGCCTAATTGCAGTAGTGTGCCAAACGTGGAAGAAATTAATCTGGCTGTGCTGTACAATTCTCTTATGGCAACTAATTGGAATAGCATATGATGCAGATTATCCAGTCATCACTAAAGGCAGATAGGCGTAAAAATAGTTGACACTCAGAGCTGGGGTTTTGATGGAGTCAGACATATTTCAAACTGATTAGAAGTGCAGTAAACCAGAGCTGAACTGTAATAAACTGCATGCTCAATGTGAGATTGAATTTTAAAGCTTAGCTAAGATCTAGAGAAACTGAGAGCGTAAAAGAGGTAGGATTACCAAGTGTTGGAGATTATCCTGTCATTGCAATAGACGTGTTTCATGATGTTTGCCTGTGTGAGACAGGGTTTAGATCTGTGATACTGTAATTCAGACACTGCACACACCAAACATCTTGTAATTAACCTGATGCAGACATGACATTTTATATATAAGTATGTTACAAAGCTATGAAAGTCTTAATTACAACAACACAATCTGTATATTGATGCAGGAGTTATAACACTTTTTCACATTGATTGCTGAAGTTTGCTGGAAATCAACAAAAAGATAAATGGATGGTTGTTTGTTCTTTGAGATATTATCACAATCCACACTCACAGACACACAGGTTTTAGGTAACAGGTGATAAGTCCTTCATTTTCACAATATTAATAATATATCGGTTTTAGTTTTCAGCACACACTGTGATCTCAGACAGCTTGTGGAATAAACATTATTTTTATTTGAAATATTTTAGGCCCATAGTAAAAGCTGAAGCATCACCAACTTGTGAAATGTATTATTTATTATTATTATTATTATTATTATTATTATTATTATTATGAAAAGCATACAGACAAGACAAGAATGTTTGCAGCTAGCAGGAGGCAACAGAAAATAAAGTAGGAGACATAGTGACAACAAACAATGTACAAATCACAGGACTAATAACAGTAGTAATGACTTTATTCAGGAAACAGTGAAAGGTCCATAGTACTTTAAATAAAAAGAAACAGACAATATATACAAAAATATGGCAATAAATATAGTACAATAAACTACTACTTAGAGTAATAATACAAAAATATTCAAACACATTTGTGTAAAGACCATGCAAAGGATACGAGCAACATTTTAAATGTAGAGAAGACTAGAGAAGAATGTTGATCCCTTATTGCCCTCTGCTGGCCACTAGTCTTTCCCTCGGTGAAAATCAAGACAACAGATTTTTACAATCAAATAATCTGACATTGTTTCCATATTTAAATCCCAGTTGACTGTTTTTTTTATATGTATGACTTTATTCCTTGTCTTTCCCTTGAGATATATATATATATATATATATATATATATATATATATATATATATATATATATATATATATATATGTATGTATGTGTGTGTGTGTGTGTGTGTGTATATATACTGTATAGATGTGATTTCAGCCTTGTTACTGGTCCTTGCGAGGCAGAAATTGCAGTCAAATAATGTCAAACTCTTGTTTTGTGACTTGTCGTATACTGTATCCTTGTGCTGTATTATGTCATGCATTGGCCCTAAAATATGTTACGTCCTAGAAAATTCTGTGGATTTATATATGGAAAATGCTAAAGAATGCAGTACTTTATTAATTAAAAATATGATGCAAAATTCATAATATGACAGACAGAAATGTTATATAATGTCTAAGTGGGTAAAGACAAATAATAGAACAGTTACAACAATCTAGTGAGTTCAGAAAATGAAACAACTTTACTGAAATGCAGCCTTAAAACTAGGAAAAGAATACACTTACGCCATATTACAATATTACGATATCTACAATCTAAGACTATATCTAGTCTCATATCATGATATCGATATAATATCGATATATTGCCCAGCTCTAGTTTATTGCGTAAACATTTTTAAAATCGTTGGAAGTGACTAAATAGTTAGTGAGTTTGATATACTATGCATGTAAAAAAAGAATGTAATCACAATCAGAGGATGTTCCTTCCTCTGTTTTGAATTTTTAAACAAACTTCTGTCTCATTACAACTCTCAATGACTTGAATTTCCTGCCCCAAGAATCTATGCAGACGGACTGAAGTCAAGTGAAATCAATTTCACAGTGAGCCAATACAAAACAATACTGTTAGAAAGTTTCGGCTCGGGGCGACTTATAGCTCACTCAGTTGGTGTGCTCGCCCCGTGTTGGCTGGGTCCTGCGGCGGCCCGGGTTCGGGTCCGGCCTGTGGCCCTTTGCTGTGTGTCATCCCCCATCTCTCTCCCCCTTTCACGTCTGTCCACTGTCACTCTCTCTAATAAAGGGAAAACCCCAAAAAAATAATCTTAAAAAAAAAAAGAAAGATTCGGCTCAACTTGAGGCAGTGAAATAAACTCAAAACGAGTGCTGTGGAGAGATGAGTGATTAGATTATCAATGTTCCCCTGCTGCTCTGGATATTTCTGGTATTTCTTAGAACAATGTCATATACATTAAATGTAATGTACATGCCTAAAACATAACAGCAGTTGCATTTAACTGAATAAGTAAAAATGCCAGGCATGAGGTGAGATAGAACTGTGTGCATATTTGTGTAGACTTGTCAAAAAAACATTACAAATTTTAGGACCTTATGTGTCCAACCAACGCCAGTGCCACCAGTAGAAGTGGTGCAAAGTGCATTACGGGAGAGGAAGTGCTCAGACAAGGGATTCAAGTGGTGGGCATGTTATCAAAGAAGTCATTGGAAGCATGCTTGTTTACAGATGAGTTAGCATTATTCGTTGGACAAACCATTCATGCCGTCACCAACATTAGCCACACAAGCTTATTGGGTAATATTTGTGGTTGATGTATTGCCACATCAGCTCAGTACAGTACTGCAATAGCTGACAATTAAGCCACATCCAGCAGCAGCACTCTCATTTTGTTTGTAAGTGCTATAGTCTTATACTGCCGGGGGACTTCTTTTGACACACTGAGCTCCTCTCTTCCATCTTTCCATCTGTGTACATTCTTGTTCCAGTAATGCTTGTTTCTAACTTAGCCCCAAGGAGCATATTCCCGGAGTCGTTATGTTTTCTCACCTCACAGTTTTCCTTGGATTGGAGTGACACCTAAATCTGAGCTGCTGCCATGGTCTTGTTCGATGCCCTGTTACACCATACACTGATTCTTCTATTATCTTTATTGGTACAATTAACTATAATTGCTACTGTTCATTATACCAACTGCTATAATTTTTATGAATCTCATAAATTTGGCTAGCATTAGCTAACTTTAGGTACAATAAACCAGTCCAAATAGGGAAGGAAGTGTGTGTGTGTGTGTGTGTGTGTGTGTGTGTGTGTGTGTGTGTGTGTGTATTGCTTATAAATTTAGCTTTCCATTTGTAGGGATTTTACTAGGATTGCAGCTTTAAGTTGCAGGCACAACTATGGTCGTCATTAAAACAGCTGAGAATCCAAAAGGGGAATACATCGGTCATTTGAAATGTTGGAATTGTGATTTACACAGCAACACTGGCTGTTCTAGATTTATTATGAAATCAATTTAACTAGCTGAAGTGTTTTGCTTGTTTCCTGGTGGATTTAGTCTATTTTAAATTAAATAAGAACATAACAAGAAAACTAAACACCTCACCATTTTGACTTGAAATTTCAAGTGGTAATCTCAGTGGTATACAGCAGTATTTACTAGGGGTGATGTGTTGTCTACCCCATTAAATTGTAAGAGTTTAATAGACCTGGATGCTGCAACCAAACAGTGCTGAGAAAGCTTTTGTTTTCTTCCTGTTTCTCATGGAGCTAAAAATGACAAGCACCTTAGCTACAAATTGATTAAACTTCTCATTTATTGTTCAGTAAAGGGAATCACACCTCACAATGGTGAGGTTAGAAGGTCACGTTCAAGTGCTGATCCTTTATCTCATGTTGCAGGAACAGGGTGCATATTTTGCATGTCGGACTGTATCTGAAATGAGTGGAATTCCGATGAAAATCAAGGAGTCTTTGGATTGCTATGTCGTCTACATTGAAGAAAAGCCTATTGGGAATTATCCATGGACATGTTTTGAAGTTGGCTGTAATCACAAAGCATAATGCAGAGGAAGTTCAAGCACTCTGCTATTTAAAGCATTTGCACCACAGTAAACATTCAGAGGAAATTGTTTGGAGCATATTGTTGATTTCAGTAGTGATGGGAGTAAGTCCAACCTGTGTCACGTGGAGAAAGTATGTGACTTGAGTATTGTATCTAAACACTCTCCGTCCTCGGTCGCATGTTGGACCGCGCCTTGTTGCTACAAATGCTTTCATGCACTTCAATGGCTACACCATCTGGTGTGGGGGTAACCGCTTATTCCCCAACGTAGCATTTCAGAGTGTGAAGGAACTGTACGTTTCCCTTTGGCTAAGAAAAGAAACAAATCAAAGTATTTTAAGCATCACTCCTTAATAATTTGACGCAGTTTGCTTTTTTGTTTTTACTAAAACCATGGACAGATATGTGGGCAGAGGGAGATGAAATTCAGGACGGAATATACAGCACACAGTGGATCCCACAAAAATTACATTACAGCACAGAGTGAGTCTTTCTCAAGTCTTTTTCTCTTGCATTAGCAGATGATGATGATGACACTGCCAACTCAAAGCATGAGAAAGGTCTTTTGTATCAACATGTCAGCTTAAGCAATTCATATCACCAGATAGAATTTAAACATTTCCCAAGCTGTATTCAGAAACAAAACCGTTTTTTTCAGGTTGGTCTGACCACCATGGAGAAATAGGTTATCCAGAGTGGGGGAAACAAATTTCATGTTTGACTACATGGGGACATACATTACCAACATAGACTTGTTTCATTAGTGTGTGACTGACCAGTGGCCAACCACCAATAGACCTATCAAGCCGTGTTTGATAGACCATGCCCAGCAATGTGTGGAATTTAGGAGGTCGATTAAGTCATTCATTCACTCATGTGTTACAATAATTCAGGATGTGTTGTGCAAGCTTGCAATTTAAAATTTTCTTGCATAATCCTTTTCTGTTGAACTAGCTGTGGTTTTTTATTTCCCAATCTTTTTCAGTGTGGTCTAAATTGTATCTGCCCTTGGGATGATAAAATGTGTTGGCTGTTTTTCAGCTGACATTTTATATTCCATCTGACTGAAAACAAGTTAAAAGCCTTGTCATTTAACAAACAGAAGCGGACAGAACATCCTCTTTGGTTTTTTTCTTTTTAAACACTGAACCTGGTCTCTGCTTATAGATGCAAGTTTATCATGGATGGAAAATAACAAGAAGGTGATGATTGATCGTTTCCATTTCACCTTACGCAGATGATAAATAGCAAACATCATTCATGCGATACAACATCTTGCGCATTGACAAACCACAAAATTCCATTGATGTAAAACTTCATTGGTGGCCTGATGGGCCTCAGGTGAATGCAAGGTATGCCCTGATACCAGCCAAGATAAAGTGATATCTATATGGTTCTCCTGACCTTTGAGGCAACCTATAAAGGCTCTGCAGAATGTCATAGTTGATGTGTAATGGTATACATTTACACATAATGACTGTAGAGGTCATTATAGCTGATACTGGTGGCTAAAGCCCAGATCTATATGAAGCTCTCAGTCATCACAAGGATTTTTTTTTCCCCACAAATGATCACAGGTTTATCAAGGTTCTCAAAACCCCAGTTTCTCGGATCTAATAGAGAGAAATCCAGTAATAAAGTATTATTGAATCATAGAGTGTTTGAATCAAGATTATTTACCATCCTTTCCTGTCTTACAATGGCCGGATACTGAGTTGAAATAACATGCAGCCCATACCGTCCTTATTTTGAGTTCAACAGAGTGTTAACCTAATATTTGTATGAGTGCTTTATAAATAGTGATGTTTCTATCCTCCCATTTTACTTTCCCCAAATAATCTTCATCATAAGGAATTTGTATCCAAATCTGAACCACACTGTTCCATTCAGAGCCACTCTGAGGGAAGCATTTTAATCAGGGAAGGAGGAAGGACAGCATAGGAGATAAGGAAGGGTGTGGACTCATTGAGCAGCAGTTTAAAGCACATGACAAAAGACAATAAAAATATTTTTTGTTGCCTAAAATTAACCCTGTAACACAGAACTGATCCCCACTCCTCATATAGTCATATTAGATGAGTCCAAAATTACTAATTCCATTTAAATCAGGCACTGTGAAAACACCGTTTTTGTCCACATTACTCACACTGAGTTGGTGTGGTTAGTCAAGCTTCTGTATGTTCTTGGGTAGCAGAGTAATCATGACCAGGCACTGTGGGTAGCTAGCTATTCTGTTTCTCTGTGAAAATTTTAGTATTATCTGATGTAAAGGGATTGTTTTGAGTTTGTTATGGTTGGCATGGTGGAGAAATGTTGTCTAAGAAAACATGATAATGTTTTATCTATTGCCTGGATACAAAAGAATGAAATCGGTTCCACTAGTCTTAAAGTTTGTGAGAAAATGTTGGAAAGCATATCTCTGTATTACAGACCTTAATGTGTTCAGCATTCAAACTCTCACTAAGTTTTCGACAGATTTAGTGAGACCAAATTAGCAGATTTTTTTTTCTTGCAGAAATGGCTAAATGCAATTTGTGGATTCTGCAAAGAAATGAAAGCTTTTTTTGTAAAATATGCAAGTTACAAATAAACATGGGTGCTAGCGGATAGAGCTCATCAGCTACCCACTGAGACAGGATGCATCAAACATATCAAACTTTACAAAAGAAAATCCAACCAGTCCAGCCTGGAAGGCATGTTTTCAGCTTGGCAAAGGTCTGTCACAATGACTGGCCCTATGCCTGATAGGCCAGGATTTATAGACAACATCTGCTCTGTTGTTGCATTAATCCATTGCCCAATATGCTCCATGGAAAATAACATGTTTAAGAATATCACTGCACATGCATGTACACATCTTCAAAACGTATAAATAATTTATCAGGAGAGATGTGGCATTAAGTTTTGCCATTTGGCAAAATTCTCACAGCCTACTTTGTGAACTACTAGTCTTTTGTATAACAGGAAGTAAGCCAACCCACCCTTTAGTGAACTGATTGACTAGGAGGTTGTTCTAATCAAAGCTGTTTAATTTATTCTGTGTACAAAGGGTAAATGCTAAATGTTTTCTTCTTGTTGACTTTTCAAACATGATAAGGAAAATACAAAATAATTTAACTGCCCAGGGTCTTTTCCAAGCTTTTTATGTCTGGTGACTAATAGGACTTCATCTCAACAGCTAATCATCATTTCTTTCAGCCGTACCGCTGTGCCCATTCATGTGTCGTGTGAAGCTGCAATCCAGGAATGTACAAAACAACTGCTGTCTTTTTCTCTGAGCTTAGTGACAAATGTTCATGTGCTCGGTTTAGACTTCAGTTTTGTTCTCATCCTGAGTTGGAACGGCTGCAAGAAAAGCCTCTTGGCAATGCTCTCTCATTAACATATAGGTCTGAAACAGCCTGCTGCTCACACATTTTGATCCCTTTTTAACACCCAAGTCGCCTCAATAGCTTTTTATTCCTCACTAGGGGGGTGGGAGGGGTGGGGGTACAGCATTAAAAATGGTAGCAGATCTGTTCAATGTTGTGTAGCGCAAGAGAAAGAAACAGCATCCCATTAGTGAATTCAATAAAACAATAGGAGTGACCTTTTTAAATACCAGGGTTTTTGTAATTACACTTGAGAAATTAATATTCTGACCTGCACTCATCCTAAGAGGTAAGGCGCAAATATGGTCTGAAGCAAAGTATTCTTCAGGTCCATGCAAATTGAAGATCGTAACCTCGTTCTTTGCATCTTGAAGATAGTGAATATCATTTCCCAAATTAGTAGTGTTGTGATTACATAAGAGGCTTTACATCTGAGGGGGTTGATCTGCATCTAATGATGTGACACCCAAAGTAATGGCTTAAAAATTGTATACCTCAAACCCCATTAAGCAGGTGGGCAGAGACAAAGCTGTGATTGTACTTTGTGTCTCTGTGGCATGAGGCGGTCTTGCTGACATGTTTGCCAATTATTTGGTGGGACATAATGGAAATAATGGAATTTAAAAAGATGGGTATTAAATTACACTTTGACAAAATCAGGCTTTTCATTTTGAGCTAATTAACCACCCTCCAAACTCTGTAGCTATGTACAAAATATTGCTCTTACTACAGTCACACCGTTTTAATATGTTGTGTTATGATATTAATATTAATATTGGTCTTGGTAGTGGGCAGGGTCAGACTGATGTAATATGAGAGGTAGTGGTTGTGTGCTGTTTTAATGTTGACAGTCACAGGTGTGTGGGATGAGGGGACAAGAAGGTAGCTTCCAGCTGCCACTAGCTGAAGAACCAGCACACCTAATTTGACAACCTAGAGGTATGAAGAAGGTTTGGAGTCTTTCAAAAGAAAGTTCACCCAAGAGAGGAGTCCCTTAAAGCCCTTAAGCAGAGAACATTAATAATGCTTTTACTGTTCATCCTGTCAATGGCCCTCCTAACATCTTAGCAAAGTCTAGTGCTAAGCTCCAAGACTTGCTCTGCATGATTGGCTACTGAGTCACTAATCTTTCCTCACTCTTGCTTTTAGAAATTAATTGGGTGACAGAGCAGCAAGGTATAGCTTGGTGAATATCTTGAGAGATAAGTGTTGGTTAAAAGTGTCAATGTTGTGATAATGTGGATGCGTATGGTTGCAACGATCCGTGCAAGAAATGAAAAAAGGACATCCTCTGTTTTTCTGCCAAGTTGGCAAAGTGTGCTTTTTGGCAGGCTTGTTTGCCAGTGGAAGTGAATGGACAGGCCTCTTACTATGCAGCTGCACACCTCAGCTGTTAAATGGATATCAGGTGGAGGGACAGTCACTTATAGTGAGAGGATAAACATTCACCCAGGGATTTCTAAGAGCAATATATGTGGCAACATTGTTTTGATGAATGTGTCAGAAGATTTGTGTGTCTATAAAGTGTCTTGAGATAACTGTTGTTATGATCTACTATAAATACAATTGAAATGAATTGAATTGAAAGGGAGACAATAGGACTGAGCTTCTTATGCATTTCCTAATAATGCTGTCTTGTGTATTCACAATTAATGTTTTCACCTATAGTTTATACTTCCATATAAGCTACATTATGATCTCTCAGGTTCCTCTGTTTGTTTCCCATCAGTAAAAACAATGATATTCCTCGAAAGCACAAACAAACTTACCTTGAGCCACCCTAAACATCATCTTCCTCCTGCTGACTAATGCAGCTTTCTCTCACTAGGGGAAACAATGACATACAATGAAGGGAAGCAGCTCCCAGATTATTTCCTTCCCTTAACAAGGCAGTGGCTACTACAGGAGACAGGAGAGTCAATTTTGCACCCTAGGGACTAGCACTGTGTGAGAAGATCCTGTGCCTTTGGAGCCAACACCTGTCCTGTTGCCACCCATGCTTGAGTTCCCAGTTGACCTCCCACAGATTATTAATACATAATCAGCTCACTTCCACACAATGTTTCCATGTTCCATAATTGTCTGTCTGGTTTTGGTAGGAGTGCACAGAGTACATAATGGGTTTATATTTTTTTTTACCCCAACAAGAATGGTCATGTGGTACGCACCCAGGTTTCATAATGAAAAAATAAATAAATAACACTTGTTTAGCTTGTCACACTTTTTTAAAGAAACATTGAGCCAAAATTTTTTATTAAAGCAGGGAACGCGTCCATCCTCAAAGATACTGCAAAAATTACTCAGTATGAA
Source organism: Percina caprodes (assembly GCA_013375575.1). Classification (NCBI taxonomy): domain Eukaryota; kingdom Metazoa; phylum Chordata; class Actinopteri; order Perciformes; family Percidae; genus Percina; species Percina caprodes. Next base: position 3,782,714 of record JABXJD010000037.1, read on the forward strand.
ACTAAAGAGATACTGCACCCAAAATCTAAAACATTTTCTCATTGACAGAGGTCCACACAATCTTCTCAAACCACTTCTGTTGTTGCATGCACTTACACACAAAATACAGCTAAATATGCTTCTTCCGCCGGATCATAAGCGCTGCAGTGAGGAGTATGGCTCAACGCGTGCTTGTGTTTTTACTATCAAAAAATACAATAGAGTCACTGTAAATAATAGCCTACTGTAATATTTTTCAATCCCTTTAGGGAACTTTTGTTTGCACCTACGTCAGGCCAGCAGCTGGCAGGGATGTGGTGCCTTGTTTAAAGCCACTTGAGCTTATTAACAGACATGCTCCCGCCACTTTCCCCATGTAGTTCAAGGACAACTCCTCTGACCTCAAGGCCAGTGAGAGGAACCTGAATCCCTAACGTGACGCTCTTCCTCTCCCAGGAGCTTAAACTCACAATACTGTCGTGGATCATTACCACAAAACTGGCACACAGGATGGAACAGTGTCCAAGACACCAGTCGCCTAGCATCCCCCCACATTGTTCTAACCACGGATTTTTACCACATCAAAGACCTTGACGTGCATCACCAACAACTCTCACAGAGACAGGATTTCTTGGAGGAGCTGGTAGACATGGGAAGGGAAAGAGGGGTGCTTTCTCACTTCCCAGCAGGCAGAATTGTCTCCGTGTAGGAAGAAGTGAGTAGAGGCATGCAGACAAAGGATTGTATGACATTTAGCGTGGATATAAAAAAGATACAATCTTATTTAAATCATATAAAAATGTATATTCTGAAACCATTCATTTTCTCTCATAATGCACAAAATACGTTTTTTTTTTTTTAAATGTGAAACCAGCTGCCACAAAGGTCAACCTGTGGTCAGCCTCAGTGTTTTATTGGCAGTCAGTACTCCTCAAACATTAGCATAAATCATCGTAGTCATTGAACATTTTCTAGAAGTGACTGACACATTAGTTAGTCCAAAGGGAAACCACAGTCCTGTCTAAACATCAGCAGTCTGCTAAATTTAATCTGCATCCTGGCTGACTTTTCAATTCCTCCTTCCTCCAGATAGCATTCTTTTGTCTTGTTCAGCCTCACCCAAGAAAAATAGTCTCTTCCAACTCTTTCCTTTAACAAAAGAGGAAAATTCGGATTCATTTCCACTCATAGGAAAAAGAGAAACCGATCATGGGATAAACTTCTGACGTAACTTTCTATTGTATTATCTGATCTCTTGCTGCTACAAAGATGTTGTGGTAGATTGTGAACATCTGCATCCCAATTCCTTGTATTGTCTTTTAGTCTGAAGGCTGAAGTCAACAAGGGTACGAGAACTTAAAGCTGCCTGTTTAAACTTCCTCTTCTAGCACAAAAAGCATTAGGATTCATATATGCATGTGTCCCTGAGTACTTTGTCTATAAAAGCAGACATATTGGATGTTGTGTTTATGAGAAAAATTCAATTTCATCAATTTAGCAACAAATAAATGCAGTGAATGATTGGTAATGGTGTAAAAGACTAATTCAAAATGAAATATGAAGGACTCAATTGCTGTAAAAACTAAATTTAAAAACTTGAAGGACAAATGTATCAGTTTTGTATTACTACATAAAAAATAAACACCATCTAAACAAGCACATAAAACAATGAACAAAAGCAAGAAAGCATCACTAAGTTGCAGCTATTGTTACTGCAAGACCAGTGCCTGGTGGTTTATTTTAATGTCAGATAAAAAGGCTATTTTCCTGTAAGACCTATACAAATATACTATATAACAAGCATGTCTAAAGTCAGGCCTGGGGTTGCCAATCACGGCCAGTTTTCATACATGCCAAAGCCTCGGTTTGTGAAAGATGAGCAAGAGTCATATACTCACCTAAAGGATTATTGGGAACACCTGTTTAATTTCTCATTAATGCAGTTATCTAATCAACAAATCACATGGCAGTTGCTTCAATGCATTTAGGGGTGTGTTCCTGGTCAAGACAATCTCCTGAACTCCAAACTGAATGTCAGAATGGGAAAGAAAGGAGATTTAAGCAATTTTGAGCGTGGCATGGTTGTTGGTGCCAGACGGGCCGGTCGGAGTATTTCACAATCTGCTCAGTTACTGGGATTTTCACGCACAACCATTTCTAGGGTTTACAAAGAATGGTGTGAAAGGGAAAAACATCCAGTATGCGGCAGTCCTGTGGGCAAAAATGTCTTGTTGATGCTAGAGGTCAGAGGAGAATGGGCCGACTGAGTCAAGCGGATAGAAGATCAACTTTGACTGAAATAACCACTCGTTACAACCGAGGTATGCAGCAAAGCATTTGTGAAGCCACAACACGCACAACCTTGAGGCGGATGGGCTACAACAGCAGAAGACCCCACCGGGTACCACTCATCTCCACTACAAATAGGAAAAAGAGGCTACAATTTGCAAACACTCACCAACATTGGACAGTTGAAAACTGGAAAAATGTTGCCTGGTCTGATGAGTCTCGATTTCTGTTGAGACATTCAGATGGTAGAGTCAGAATTTGGCGTAAACAGAATGAGAACATGGATCCATCATGCCTTGTTACCACTGTACAGGCTGGTGGTGGTGGTGTAATGGTGTGGGGGATGTTTTCTTGGCACACTTTAGGCCCCTTAGTGCCAATTGGGCATCGTTTAAATACCACGGCTTACCTGAGCATTGTTTCTGACCATGTCCCTCCCTTTATGGCCACCATGTACCCATCCTCTGGTGGCTACTTCCAGCAGGATAACGCACCGTGTCACAAAGCTCAAATCATTTCAAATTGGTTTCTTGAACATGACAATGAGTTCACTGTACTAAAATGGCCCCCACAGTCACCAGATCTCAACCCAATAGAGCATCTTTGGGATGTGGTGGAACGGGAGCTTCGTGCCCTGGATGTGCATCCCACAAATCTCCATCAACTGCAAGATGCTATCCTATCAATATGGGCCAACATTTCTAAAGAATGCTTTCAGCACCTTGTTGAATCAATGCCACATAGAATTAAGGCAGTTCTGAAGGCAAAAGGGGGTCAAACACAGTATTAGTAGGGTGTTCCTAATAATCCTATAGGTGAGTATATGTTGTAAGCTAAGATGTTAAACTTAAAAAAAATAAAATAAAAAAAGTAAAGCAGAATTGTTTTTGTTTGGATTTGTTCATGCCTTAGGGGTGTTAATTTGGTTACGTTGCCATTTTAAAAAAAAGTGGATTAACTTGCAGGAGCAGTTGGAAACCATTTTGCGGATGAGTTGGTGCTTTTATCCCCAAAATATATACAAACTCAGGGACAACACTTAAGCATTGGATACTTGAAGTACATCCCTGACCCAAACCAGATTGCTTCAAGTTCAGGGAATCCGTGTTTTTATACTAAAAAACATTTTGGGTGGAATGTCACTTTAGATCATGGTGCAGTAGATGCAGGTGAAATGTGTGTCCCACCAGAACACTTACACCAATAAGAATGTAAACAAAATGTATATGTAGTTCTATGACCTTTTTATCCCATAGAGAAAGCCATCAATTTGGAGAGGGGAATTCAACTATGTCATTTACTAAGGCATGTTGATGGTATTGTCATAAAGATGTATTATTAATTAAATTCAGTAGGATATTGTATACCACTATCTGGCTAGTTGCTGCTCTGTCAGTGTAATATCTAGATCTTTGACCAGTCTTCCTGGTTTGCAATTATTTCCTGCAAGCGCTCTGGTCATGTTTTATTTCTTTTTCATGTTTCCACAGACTGTAGCTTCCTCTGCTATTGCTTCCAAACTCTCAGTGATGTGTTTTCAGAATTCTGCCTCCCCGTGGGCTTGCAAATACTGCTTGTGCTGACTCTGTCACTGATCTTGCGCGGCCGTTTGTTCACTGTTTCCTTTTTCTTTTGTCGTATCTCGATCTTCTGTGTGGTCACTGCTGATAGCCATTCCTTCTGTTGTTGTTTCCTTGTACCCAGCACTTGTTGATAGGTGAAACCTGCTTTACATCCTGCCAAAGGGTATCAGGGTGGTTCTCCTTGTCATATAGCTCTTGATGTAGTTGGAACATGAGGCTGAGTGCCAACCTGTAATCTGTCTGGATCTCTGAGTCTTTCAGGAGCTATACATTACACTTCTGCCTTTTGTAATACTTTATTGTGAAGTTTTCTCACTGTTCAATGCATCGTCTTGCAGTTAGTAGATTGTGTCATCCCTGTCTTTATCCGCACATCCTATTGAGATCTTGGACATTCAAAAATACCCAATCAGTCCTTCTTCAACATACTCATGGTGTCCAATTATCTTTTTGAATCATTACTGAATTCTGGTTCCCCTTCTGTATATGTATAGTATATACACATGAGGATGGCTCATATACACTACGTATGAGCTAGTTACAGAATCCTGGACTGTACTGTAGAGTATGTATTTTGCTTCCACATTTTCCACATTTTCCTCTTATTATTTTAGAATGCAGCAGCCATTGGGCCTTTGACTTACACCCTGTACCCTCTACGTGTATAGAGAAAAAGGTACAACTCAAAAGCTTCTCATTAGTACCCTTTACGAGTACCCTTTCTTGCAGTTAAATTTTACTAATAAAACATTTACCCATTGTCAATGGTGGAATGAACAACACAGAGAGCTGCACATGCTGGCAGTACATGATCCCTCACCAGCATCCCACGTGTGAAAACTGGCACTGTTGCGGAGTGAACCCAGGTTTCTGTGTGGTGTGAAATATTTATCTTTCAGTACAAAGCTGTACTTTTCCCTTACCTCTTTATGTGTGTGCATAGTGAAGAAATAATAGACACCAGAGGATTGGAAGACAATTTATCTTATCAAGGTATCAGTGAAAGGTGACTTACCACTGTCAGTCCAAGGTAAGGTTATTCACAGGATTTTTTGGGAAGGATAAGACATTAGTATACCAGAAGATGAGAGACCAACAAGCATGATTTTGTAAGGACACTCCATAGACTAGATTCTTCACCTACACATTATCATTTAACAATCACTGGAGTACAATTCTTCTCTATATTAATATTGTTGACTCTTAGGCTAGTTAGGCTGATGGAGACATTAACCAAAAGAAAAGAGAAGAGGAAGTCAGACAACCTTGTGAATGCAGTTCAATGACCTGGATTTATGTGTAGATGATAATGACTTGTCTGCAGTTTCTAACAGACACCAACAGATGCAGATAATCTGTCAATACGGCCTGTATGGAGCCAGTCATGTTAGTGATGATACACATTTATCAGAGTTGAATTTGTGATAACAAATCAAGACACTGATACAGACATGAGGTAAAACATCAAAACATTAGAAAGTCCAATAAGATCAGGCCGCAAAGCATCACAGATGTTAAACATTTATTTAAGATACAATATCAATCCCCAATAGGGAAATTACAGAATATGTTGTCAGTAAACTTAAGTTGACCTCAATGCCATGAGTGAGAGAGTGATGATGTTTTAATGGGTAAAACATACAGCAGTGGGACACTTAAAGATCCCCTCCACTAAAATTGCATTTTTCTTATGTTTATGTCCCCTAAAATGTCTGACCTTGACTATACTGACTTGTGTCTGTGCAAAGTTGGTCGCTAGAAACATGTTTTCACATTCCTCTACTGAAGGGGGAGATGTCTGTGCACCAACCAAGGCAAGCTAGACCAATCGGTTAATATTTAAAGTTGTATAAACCCACCAAAGATAAGACACTTCAATGCTGTTGCAACGATTGTTAAACAATCTGAAGGTGCTCAAAAAATAATTTATTGCACTGAAGATAAGACACCTTTCCTTTGCATAAGATATAAGATAATACTGATGATGTTTCTGGTAACTGTTACATCATTGGCTGCTTTGTTTAGCGTAACAGTGTTATTTTACTTCTTGCTTAGACATTTGGTGAAATGTGTTATGTTAAAGCCCAATTTGTTGATAGATAGATAGATAGATAGATAGATAGATAGATAGATAGATAGATAGATAGATAGATAGATAGATAGATAGATAGATAGATAGATAGATAGATAGATAGATAGATAGATAGATAGATAGATAGATAGATAGATAGATAGATAGATAGATTAAATCATTCCATTTAGTTTTTTATAAGAAAGCTCACAGCCAGGATATTCAACAGTTACAAGACATTTTAATCTCAGTGTGTGTGCCTGTAAAATTCATGCTGATGTGTAAAAATTGATTTTTATTTGATTAGTTCTGCCTTAACAGTGGGAAATAACTCTGCCGAGACAGTGGTACCACTGGTTACTCCTGTGTCTTATCTCAATCACTTTAGAGTTGTCGAGATGGCTAAAGAAAGAATGTGTTACATAATGATATATTACTAAGACTTACAGCACATGGTATATGGAGAATCCCACTTTTACCAGAGGGAGGATTTTCCACAAGTTATCTATATACAGTACATATATGTATATACAGGTTGTCATAAATAATTATATTTTGGTTTACTAGAATCCCCATTATCTAAAGCCATGCTGTCAGCTAGCCTTTGTGGGTCCAAAAAAAGAAATCACACAATTTACCAATCAATTATAGATTGCATTCAAAACTTTGCATTGCATGCAAAAAGAAAATCCATCATCAGACCATTAGGCGCCCCGCACAAAGATAGTCAACAGGCAGATTAATCATTTACTGTTGGCTTATAAAGTTAATTGCTTTCAATTTTGTTTTATGGTTTCTTGAAATTGCTTTTGTTATTTATTTTATTAACATGATTTGGTAATGAGTTTTATGAAAAATGCTTATGTACTGTGTATCTTTGGACTGCAGAGATGTGCAGACAGATATGCAGTACCTTATAAATAAATGAAAAAATTTGTTCTTTCTTTGAGAACTGATCCAGCTGTTACTCAACAAGGAATTTAAAAGCACAGCAAATCAAATTCATCTCCTGAGGGAGTTTAGTGGTAATACTTTAGCTTTATCCCTATTAAATTAAAGCCAGAGATGAGCTCACCACAAAAGTCCAGCCTTGTCAGTTGGCTCGCCTACATTTTATTATTTTACAAACTAGTTTACATGCAAGAGAAGTTAATGTTATCTCAGAGCATCCAGGATGGCAGCTCGCCATGAAGTCCTAATAAAGTCTAAGGTTTTATTGGGAAACAGCTACACTAGACAGGACATATATGTAAAGCAATCGTAAAATAATCTTGTATTATATCCATAATTGAGAGCAAATACTGTGTCATTTGTACCATTAACTAATTAATTATGACAGCTTTCATTTTACAAATCTGTAAAACTGTGAACAGTTTTCCTGTTCACAGCGATCAATATTGAAACCCAAATGTGGTTTGTCATAAAGGTATCCTTGGTGATTTTGCCATAGAGATGTGTAAAACATGATATGGTCCCAGAAGCAGGAAGAAGTCTATAATGTTGGAGCTGTTGTCATGGCATCACAGACCCCTGACTAAGCCTTACAAAAATGTTTTTGTATGGGTTCTGTAGAGATGGGGGGAGACACAGGCAAGGACCTTTTACAATGGTTATAAATAGGCAAAGAGCCAGGAGCCACACGCAACACTTGAGCTGAACTGATCCCCCTAATAAAAGGCCCCCTATGTGTTTGTGAGTCTGCCGGTCTCAAGACAACAAACAGAATGGAGATATAAATCTCTTCGGAGATAGACACAAGCATTGGACCAAAATTTAGAGGCTGGTTAGATGCACTTAAAGATCTTAAAGAAACTTGTAACCAAACAAAAAGAGTTTGGTTACAACTGAAATAAATCTTGACAACTCACCACAGTTTCCTCATGTAAAGACCCAAGGAAGCTCCATTTCATCTAGCAAGTACAAAATCCCTTCTCAGACTTATAGGTTAATTTTTTTAAGTTGATGAACCCACCATGGATTAGACACTTTTATGCTGTTGCAACTATTGTAAATCAATCTTGCAAAAAGAATGCATTGCACTGAAGAGGATAAAACAACTTTTACAGAGATAAAGTAGCTGATGTGTTTTTATTTAAGGCAAGGCAAAACAAGGCAGCTTTATTTGTAGAGCACATTTCAGCAACAGGGCAATTCAAAGTGCTTTACACAAAATCAGTTAAAAAAAACAGTTAAAAGAAAATAAAACCGATAAAACACAGAAGAAACTGTTCAAAATAAAAACAGATAAAACACAAGAATAAAAGTTACAGTGCAGTATAAGAGATTAAACATGAAAGAAATGAACATCATTTAAAGAAAGGCAACATCAAAAAGAAAGGTCTTCAGCATTGATTTAAAAGAACTGAGAGTAGCAGAGGATCTGCAGGTTTCTGGGAGTTTGTTCCAGATATGAGGAGCATAGAAACTGAACGCTGCTTCCCCCTGTTTAGTTCTGACTCTAGGAACAGAAAGTAGACCTGTCCCAGATGACCTGAGAGGTCTGGGGGGGTCATAGTGTACTAGCAGATCAGAAATGTATTTTGGCCCTAAACCGTTTAGTGATTTATAAACTAGCAAAAGAACTTTGAAATCAATTCTTTGGGGCACAGGAAGCCAGTGTAAAGATTTCAGAACTGGAGTAATGTGATCCAGTCTCTTGGTCTTAGTGAGGACTCGAGCAGCAGCGTTCTGAATCAGCTGCAGCTGTCTGATTGATTTTTTAGGGAGACCTGTACAGTAGTCTACAGCTTGCTTAGATGAATTCACATGCTGACATCCTTCCAAAATCGCTGATCAATGGTGTGGAGGGGCATGCTAATGTACTACTGTTCTTCTGTCACAGACACATGCAGAATAAGAGGATATCCTATGATGGTTGTTGCAAAAATAAACAGTCACCTTATAACTTGCTAATTACAGTCCCACTGTGGAAGTCAGATAAGCCAAAAACCATTAAAGCGACATTAGACCTGCTAATGCTTCCTATCCTGAGCAACCACACCAAACATTACACCTTGGATATTTTACAAACAAATAAAAAGCAGGAAATTACTGGGATGTCATATATCATCTGATAACAACTGGACGAAAGCTTACATCACGGCATTGGTGTTATTGGGGAAAACTGATCAGTCATGAAGTAAACATACTTAAGATCTTAAAAATAGTCCATCAAAGCAACATACCTGAGACTCTGCAGAAAATGTATGTTTATGTATACTTTTCTGATCATTCTAATAAACGATACTAGGAGGATAGTAGGCTAATTAGGGCCAGGCATCTTTATTTTGGTGGTTCATGTCAGTTACATAACTGACAGTCCAGTCTTAGGGCAGCTCACCAGAGCACTGACCCAAACTCGCTAAGAAGAAGCAGTCTCATGACTGTGATTTGCTAAGAATCTGTTCACCAGTGATGATTTTAGAGTGTGTGCTGGGGTGCAAGAATGTGTATTTGGGTGTTTACTGGGCAACACGTCGTCACACTCAATAACATGGTAAGAAATCGGAGCACTGGCAAATTATTTAATTTGTCTCATTTGTCTCTGTCTGCTTTCACATGCTTTTAGTTAAATTCCTCTCCTTGTCAGTGTGAGGTGTAAAGACAAAACATCTGTTTAGGAACAAATTCATCAACCTTGCCACCAAGTAATTTATTTCAGAGGATATGATGCAAGCAACAATGTGCTGTACTTGTTTTGCTGTGAACATTTCTTACTTTGGACACAAAATACCTTGTGACCAAACTGTAATGAGATAAATTTGAGCAAAATGTGTTCTTGACTGTCGCAGGAGGTTTTGTGGGTCACTGGATTTCTGTGTTGTCCATCCTCCTTAACCTTTAACCCAGCAATCAGTTTGTTCAACTACTAACCCAGAGACACACTCGGAGCTTGGGTATGGTTTGATTTCATCTTCCACTCTTTAAGTGCATTGTAACACTTTGTACTGCTTTGGGAGAAACAGTGTGGCGGGACAGGGAGATTGACGTCTGAAAGTGATAAAGTGAGCCAAACCATGATGACTCTTTCCTGTCGAGCATTTACTAAATTGGTATTCATTGTGGCCTGACAATTGCAACCCTTGAAAAATGGCGTAAAGCAAATCTAATATTTGGAATAGCATTTCACAAACCACAATTTATCCATCATGTGCTTTCACTTCTTATAAAATTTTCTCACACAGAGCTTATCACTGTGTTTATAATTTGTGTGCTTTAAGTTCTCCACATTCCTATACTCGTGGTGTTAGCATATCACAATCACATCCCTCCACAAGCTGCAGCGGAGGTTTAGAGAAGATGTAAGCACAGGCAAAGCTGAGTGCTCCGAAAGTCTGATAAGATACAGAGATATCTATGGGGTTTAGGGAAGTTTGGCACTTCCTCAAAGGGGTGGTTCAGATTTTTGTACATTAGACCTTATTTTCAAGTTAGCCAATGTGTTTTTTATCAGTGGAGACAGTTTTCAACACTTTTCATCCAGTCCTTCCAGTTGCAGAGTTTGCCGGTGCTAGGCTAGCGAAAGCCAACAGTATGCTAGCCTGCCATTAAAAACAGTCTTACCCACTCCACAGTACACCAAAGGCAAATAAATTATAATGCCAGACTATCGACGTAAGTGTCTGTTGATAGAATAATGTTAGAAATAAACCTGCCCTTGCATCGCATTGCAATAGTTATTCTTTGTTCCTTGTAGTTGGTAGCACAGGCTACAGCTGCGGTGGAGTGATATTACCTAGGCAACCGAGAAAGCCGGTTCACATAACAATCATGCAAGTTTATTTACCTGCTGCTGTCACTCATTGCTACAGAGGCAGAGTACATTGAAACCAAGAAATCGTCTTTATAAAAATAACTTAGCTGTTTTACATAACAAAAGCAAAGAAATATGAAAATATTATCCTTGGAGTGTAAAAGACTGCTTTAATCAATTTAAAATACTTTGTCAATCCACTGTACCATGAGGCTAAGCATACTCACACGAGCCAGTAGTTCATGAACGTGTGGTCAACTAATGAGTAAACTCCATTCCTTGTTAGTAATCCCCTCATCTAGGGTGCTGTCCGTGGGTAATTTTCTCAAATGTTGTGGTTAACAAGGGCTGACAAGTTTTGCTGGTGGTTTACGTCACTGATCTTTCTCCGACACAGTGTAATACTCCCACACTGCCGACATTTTCTTTTACTGTAACCAAACCACACATGCGCACAGCACCATTTGACCTCTTACATCATATAATATGCCAGCGTCCTGGCTTCTTCTCCGAATCAGCAGCTGCAGTAGCATAAACCGTATAGCAGACTGTTGAAAGAGTACAAAAAAACACATAAACATTGGCCACTGCCATCGGGGAATGCCATTGTAAGATAGGTCAATGGCAGTCAATACAGATGTTAAATCGGTGCATCCTGATAATATACGATAGGGCTCCAAATCCCATCTCATTTTGACTGTGCTGCTCGTGCACTACACCCCGCTCATCAACATCCAAAATTTTCACCACCGTACCCATCATAACACTATCTCTTGACCTAGTCCTCAGGCCACGCTTGGAATTTTTTTTTTCTCCAGTGCGAGTGTAGAACTTAATTGTATCATGATCATGATGGTCTGACAAAATGTCCCTCTATCCAACCACAATCTCTTTAGTTTTACAAGAGGCAGTTGGTCCTCAGCCCTCACTTATAAATGAGTCTAGTTAGTTAAAAACCGGATCACCATAACCAAACATCTGGACAATTGGCAAAATTTCAAATGATTGTGTACCTAACTAATTTCTAACATTCTTATAATTCTGGGCACTCTCCAGTAAGGTCAAACAACAGTCAGTTTGTTTGACATTTACTACATTTTGCATGATGGTTTGGCAGTGGATGAATGCCAAAAATAAAGTTCCATTTTCCTCTTTCTATTTTGTTGCAGTAATAAAATACTTCCTGTTGGCTACCACACAATCTTCCGGACATTATCTCAATTATGAAACCACAAAGGTAGGACAACTCAGGTCACTAGGGAACCACAGAAAACTGCATAAGCAGTCTAGTCAACCCTGATGCTGTGTTGGCTCAGTGCCATCATTAGCATGCTACTGTTAGCGTAAACCTTTCTTGCATTACTGTAATATTGACACTATTCCAAAGTACAGCCTGATAAACTACATCTAAATAACTGCTTAAAACATTAGGGCAGCACTCAACTTCTGTATTAATTTCTGCTACTTTTTCTCCTTTTTAACATTTTATACACAATCATATGATTAGCTTATGAAAAGGTATTAAAAAAAGTGTATAAAATAAGATAAATCAGCTTTACCTTGTCCAGATGCATTAAAATGCTTGTTAAAGTTTTTTCCATGATAAATAATATTCAAAAAAATTATAATTTTGGATTAAAAGGGTTGAAGGAATCTGAGGCGTTTACACCTCTGACACACCCATCAAACAAGTTCAAACCAGAAACGGCAGCTAAACAGTGCATGTTTTAGAACTGAACATGCCCCAAGTAAAGTAACTTTTTATTATTATTATTATTATTATTGTGTGTGTGTGTGTGTGTGTGTGTGTGTGTTACGTAAATACAAAAATGTGTGACATCCATACATTCTTATCACATAATGCCAATTAAATTAAAAGTAAATACACAAGTTGTCACAAACACTGCTCTGTTCGTCTGAAAGCAGAATGCAAACACCCACAGTAGTAGCAATGTGAATTCCATAACAGATTGCGCAGTGCAGTGCCTGTCAGGGTAGTCCCCCTTCCCCTCAGACTTGGGGGCCAGGTGCAACTGGCAGGTCTTTTCTCAAAGTCGATGTTTTACCCTGCTCGCACTTTTCCCCTCTAAATGGATCTCATAATTATTTAGCAAACAAGCTTTTAGTGACATACTTCATATTTTAATTTTTTTGCTTAGGTCGCTAAAAAAAATCTGTCTCCTTCACTTCACCTCTTTTAAAGAGTTACAAATACAAATGTATTCCAATTTGAGCTAAAAACAACAACAACAGAGGCATTCATTTTATTTGTTTGTAACATTGTTTCTTTTTCTAAACTTTTCTTTTGATTCGCTTTCTTTGTCGCAAAGTGTGTCTGGGAGCTTTCATGTGAGATGTCCTTTGGATGGTCTTGTAAAAGGCTGAAAACCCTATCTGTGGAGGGAAGGGTGTAACTTGAAAATGACTATTTGGGAGTTATCTGACCTTTCTCTGGCTCTCCCTTATGTGCTGTCAGTAATCTATGACACTATTATGTAAAGTTTTAACTTTTTACAGGTGAAGCACAAACATAAATGGGACAATTTTGACTCAAATGTTTTCCTTTTGGATACAAATATTTCAGGACCCAGTTATATTACTCACAAAAGTCCAAAGACCAGAAAGTGGTGCACAGAGAGGAACTGGGACAGGGGCTGGAGGACAGGGAGAATAGGAGGGAGGGTGAGGGAGCAGAGGGAGGGAAGGGAATGACCAGTCTTTTGGATTTCTCATTAATTCAGTGTGGCCCTCTCTTTCAGTTTTTTTAAGCCCGCCCACTGACCATTATCAGCCCCGGCCTTATATATGCAGCCTGGTGCTGTTGTTTGTGAGTACATACGCTTTACAGAGCTCTAACCCACAGCCGGACAGCCACACTGCCCCCACCATGAGAGAGTTCAAGAGCAAGGACTTCTGGAGGGCTGTTCTGGCCGAACTGGTTGGCATGACCCTTTTTATTTTCCTTAGCATCTCCACAGCTATTGGAAACAAGAACAATGACAACCCAGACCAAGAGGTGAAGGTGTCGCTGGCCTTTGGACTGGCCATCGCCACGCTGGCACAGAGTTTAGGCCACATCAGTGGAGCCCACCTCAATCCTGCAGTTACTCTCGGGATGCTTGCCAGCTGCCAGATCAGCGTGTTTAAGGCGGTCATGTACATTGTGGCCCAGATGCTGGGTTCAGCCCTGGCCAGTGGCATTGTATATGGAGCCCGGCCAAGTACCGATAATGGACTGGGCCTTAACTCTGTAAGTAAATTTCATGTTACTGCTGTTGACAGAACTTGTGATGTAATGTGATTTAAAATTGGGAGCTCTAAAACATCCCACACACCACTAACAAGTGTGATTCACTGATGCAACAGTGTGCATTTAAAGTGTCTTTGTAGTCTAAAGTTGACCTCCCAGTGAAAACTGAGACATTAGTCTAGGCCCTTCATTTGGCTCTGTTTGTGTTGTTCTTTGAACATTCTGTCATTGCTTATTATTGAAGAGTGATGACACATAATTAAAGCACACCCCACTGCAACAGTTGAAATAATCTGCAAATGAAAATATGCAATGTCAACTCTTTGACTTTTCTCCCCAGCAGTTTTGTTAAATGTGGGGTTTTGCATACTAAAATAATTAAATGCTACATTTCTCTTTGACCTATCTGTAAAGTGTAACATCAACTGCCTTCTTACCAAAAAGTGTGTTGGAGTCAATGCATGATATCTGCTCACTGTGGAGAAACTGTAGGCCTACTACCCCCATTCTTGATGTACCACAGCTAAATTACACTGAATAAACATGCTCAGGTTTTTAACAAATAAATGTGCAATGTGGCACTTTGGAACCACTGCCAAATTGCTGTCTGACTTGCAGGGGCGATGCCAGTGGCTGCTAAATGGGAAGTGGTCTTGATGAGAAACTATCCATAACTGAGGCAGACTGACAAACTGTTGTTGTTTTGGATTTCTCTGTAACTCTCGCAGCTCAACGGTGTCACTCCCAGCCAAGGCGTAGGCATAGAGCTCCTGGCAACCTTCCAGCTGGTGCTGTGTGTCATTGCAGTCACTGATAAAAGACGGCGTGATGTCACCGGCTCTGCACCACTGGCCATTGGCCTCTCAGTCTGCCTGGGACACTTGGCAGCTGTAAGTTGGTGGCACTCTTCAACTATCTCCAAAGCAGTAAAATGTTTATTTAGGATTTGGCACAGTGGATTTGAGGAACGTAAACAAGCAACAGATATGATAGAGTGAAATAATTCATGCATTCTTATTGTTTGTTTAACACCAATCACCCCTTAATCTATCATACCACCAGACCATGTAGCTGAAGATATCCTATTATGCTGTTTCTTTGTTATTGTTTACAGATCAGCTACACAGGCTGTGGCATCAATCCTGCTCGCTCCTTTGGTCCGGCTGTGATCCTAAACGATTTCACGAACCACTGGGTATGTCAGAGACGGAAGCACACATGCTCTTCAGGAGTGCCTCACATTTTTCTGCATGCATAGTACATATCAAGCTTAAATAATTCAATAACTCCAGAACAGACAGATGACTACGTGAATCCTCCACATCAATACACAAGTTAATCAGTTACAGCGTTCCTATTGTTTTACAATTCTCCGGCTGAGATATTGACAGAAGTAAATCTTTGAACTTGACTGGAATGTTTGTGTTATATCTTTCTGTGATAATAGTGGTATTACACATGACAGATGTTAACCAATGCCGATCCAGAGATTGATCAGAGTTTTCCATTGCAGGTGTACTGGGTGGGGCCAATGTGCGGTGGTGTAGCAGCAGCTCTCATGTACGATTTTCTGCTGTCCCCCAAATTTGATGACTTTCCTGACCGCATGAAGGTCCTGGTCAGCGGCCCGGTTGGTGACTATGACATAAACGGAGGCAACGACGCTGCAACTGTGGAGATGACGTCAAAATAGTTCCACACAGTCACAGCCACTTAGTTTCATTGTACATGTTTATGCTCCTGTAAAAAATTAAATTTAGTATAGGATGTCAGTGTTTTTGTGCTATTTTTGCAATACCAATGAGGATCGTTGTGTAACGGGTCACTTAGTCTCTTTCTAATTCACTCCTTTGTTTGACCCCACATAAAAAACATGCAAGTCGAGGGTGTGACAATCTTGACAGAGCAGTGTGCTGAAATGTTTTCCCATATCAGTGTTCTATGATGACGAGCCATTTTTTGAACTCTATGTGCCTGTATTACTTTTTATTTCTGATGGATAATGTATTGCCTGTACACTCTTGAAATGTATCTCACTTTTTTTTATTAAATAAAACATGTATTCTTGTTATAAAGATGTTATACAGATACCATATATGTTATAAAGATACCATATATGAATAAAATTGGTATGTGATGTTAAAGATTAAATTAGTCTTTCTCTCTGCAGCACCAACCAATCAGGCATATAAACCCTTAAAATGACTGAACACAGAGAACAAAAAATCCTTCTATGTATTGTATAAGTATTATCTTGTTAAAAAGAGAAAAATCCCATTACATCATAAATGTAATCAGAGGACAATATATTTGAATTCAGATACTTGTTAGTGTTTTTCCCAAAATATTCCCAGATGAAAACCATTCATCCATAACCAGACTGAACCTTTTAGGGGCCCCAGGGCAAACATTTGCTGTTGGGCCTCTTCCTGTGAACCTGGGGTTGTTGGACCCCCGAGAGGTCTGAGGCCCCTGAGGTATGTCCAGTTGATAATCCAGTCTTGGATTTATCTCAAAAGAATTTAAGCCATATCATCTAATTTCTTATTCATTGGCCAACATGTTTCAGCTTTTGTATTTGTCAGTGCCAGGGTCTTATTTGGTGGATGCTAGGAAAGATATATGCTAATCATATGATGCATGATGCATTAAATGATAAAGAAAAAAAAACAGAAACCCAAGGACAGTTGACCTAAAGCTTTGCAATAGAGAGAAAAGTGAGAGAGCAGACTTCCTCACAGGAAAGTCAGACAAGTCAGTTGTTGCTGATTGCTGGATAGCTTCTCTCACTCATGTTTTCAATAGATCCAATGGCAGGTTGCCAAGGTGGTGAGAGCTTCTGCTCAGCAGCCAAAAAACAGCACATACAGTAGAATTCTCTGAGTTTCCATTTCTCTTAAAAAGTTAAGCCTGGTGGAAGTCAGCGGCAAGGTGCTGCAGTGGCTGATCAAATACGTGGTCAGTGGCGGACTCTGAGAGGCAGGGGGTGAAAAAAATAAAAAGTGCACCAGCACGAAGATAGTGTATATTAACTTGTTGGACCGCTTTTACGGCACTGCAGCGTGTTTTCTTTACTAGCAGGGCAGAGTGCCTAGATGGCATTTTATCACGTTTTCTCTACTGGAAGGGCACGCCATAAGGACTCAGGTCCATCCATGACATAAAGGCCATTGAGAATTTTTGGAGATGGGCCTTGCTTTCAGATATTAAGCCAAAAACTTCTTCTTTTGGGCAAGAAGAAGGCTGGAGTGGCTGTCAGATGCAGATGCATAAGAGCACAATGGTATGTAAAACTAACCAAATGGCTTTATGGCGAGTGGGTAATGTGTGATAGGGAAGAAATATGTAAATAAAATCCTTATTTAAGCAAAACCTCCAGGCCTCAGTCTTTTTCCCAACAGACTTGATGTACAACTGCACCTGGGACTGGGATCTCAATTTAAGCTTTGGATCTGGACTCTAGATAAACTGCTAGAGAGTAACTGACAAATCCAAACTGGACTCACTGTATAGTTAACAACACACACCACACAGTTTTTTTATTATAATTTCGGCAATCTTTTTCATATTCATATTAGGGCGCCAGGATAGTTCAGTTGGTAAAGTGGGCGCCCATATATAGAGGTCTACTCCTCAACGCAGAGGTTCAGGGTTTGACTCTGACCTGCAGCCTTTTGCTGCGTGTCATTCCCCATCTCTCTCCCCTAACATCTGTTGTCCTATAAAAAAAAAAATAATTTTAAATATTCACCATGATCATACTTTTACGTTTCCACTTATCTTTAGCAACTGGGAGGGAAAACCTTTGAAGTTGTAAGTACCATTTACTCTGCTTAACAGACCAGCATGCATATTGATTATATACTTGACTTGCTTCCATTTCTGCATGATTAAATCCTCTGTGTCCATTCTATAATCTCTGATTTAGGGTGAGGTCCAACTCTCATGACAGACCACAATAATAATTCCTCTCAGTGGTTCTCAGGAACACCTGCATCTGATTATATTACTGTACTCATGCCTCTGGAAGACTAGATTTGGGGGGATGGGTGATACTTGTGTTTTTTTTACATCTGAAAGCCAGGAGTGTGAACATCATGGATGAGTAGAAGTCACACGTGATGAGGTGTTCCCACTGACACAAGACCAAAACAGGTTTTGGGGCTCTAATTATGTCTTCATCTAGAGAAGACATGGGTCGATTGAAAGCCATCCTTCTCTCTGACTAACCAACTGGTCAGAATGAAGTTGGTTCTAATTAATAAATTCA
This sequence comes from Percina caprodes, assembly GCA_013375575.1. Lineage (NCBI taxonomy): Eukaryota > Metazoa > Chordata > Actinopteri > Perciformes > Percidae > Percina > Percina caprodes. Next base: position 3,800,909 of record JABXJD010000037.1, read on the forward strand.
TGCCACAGCCTGTTTCAGCCGTTGTGATGATAATTCCACTTTATGCAATTTCATTTTAAGCACATTCTCAACTGACTTTTTTAACTAAAAACGCTGCAACTAAAAAATAGTAATATGAAAAATAATAATATCTGAAGTGGGTGGTCAGGAACATTGACAAACTGGTCAAATGCCTAAATCTTATCTGCATGTGATTATTATGTATTTGTATCACATCTTAGCCCTAAACAAGTGAACAGTTGGCTTTTGTCAATAGCCTTAATATCTTTTGCTACTTTAGTTGAATCGGTAGCCTAAATGTTACTTAAATTATTTTAACGGCTTCATGGATAATGTTTAACATTACGTTATTTTGACATTGCATAGCAAAAAAAGGATGTGTTGCTGAGGCTGTTGTAGTTACTAACGAGAGATGGGCAACTCCTACTTTGAATTGATTCGGTGGCTGATGCAACAAATAAACTTAAGTTAGCTTAAGTTCAGTCAGCCAACTCTTATGGACTAGATTGTCATGTGAACGGGGAATATGTACAATATGAGTTGATGTTTTGCTTCCAGGCTCTGACCTCTTCCCTCCCTGGTAGGAAACTGCAGTGTAATAAAGTATCAGATATGCACAATGTTGGTTGACAGGAGAATTGGCAGGCCCATACAGCTGCTCCTGCTCATAGGGTTAGAAAGCATAACCTTCATCCCGCCTGTCAGATCGCCACGATTATCTACACACTCTCCTGTCACATTTACTTTATTATCTGCAGTATATTACCAAACACCTCTTCCATCCTGCTCTTCTGAAGTAATACATCTTTCACCATCTCAATGATGTTATCATCTCTCATCTCAGGTATCTTGGCTGCATATCCTATATCTCAAATGTAACATATCTGTAGTTTGTTTAAAAACAAAGATGGAAATGATGGTTTGATTTGAGATTGAGAACATTTCTTTTGTGAAGAAAAATGGAGATGATCTCTCTTTGAACTCTCAAAAGTCATGCTTTGACAGGTTTCTCTTTCTTTCTACTGACAAGAAGACAAGAAGCAGTGTGACCCTTTTCAGGTTTATCCTTTTCCACAAAAAAGGCAGAATTGGAGGGTGGTTCCCTTGTTGTGAAATGAAAAGGTCCCATTTCCTTAACAGTGGCATATGCCTGATGTTAACTTCAATCGAGCCAGGCCTGCATGACACATGCTCAGAATAGAATAAGTACATTTAAAGAGAGGGAAAAATATTTACAAAAACGTGAAAAAAGTAAAGGGCAGTGAGTGTCCTTCACACATTTGATGAATGTCCTTCACACATTTGATGAATGTCCTTCACACATTTGATATCTCATTTGCCTGGATTCAAGCCAAATAACAATAATATGTCTGGATTCCTGGATCAAATGAAAGGATAGCCTATTTTAAATGTTATGTTACATAAAATAATAGTAAAAACGCAAATTATCTATTGGTTCAACGATGGATGGAATTATGCCTGAAGGCTGCTGATTGTTGCATGTGTTAATATTTGTACTACAATGCATTATTCAAAAAAAACATTTAGATGATTTAGCTTATCATCATTCAGTTAACATATCATTGGTGCGGTCTTTATTCACTTTAAGTACTGAACAGAACTAAGAGAGGCCGCCTAGGAAATAATTCATACATCTGTCACATTATCATGATCTTGCATATTCACTACTATACTCATACACACACACTATTATAATTCTTTTACATGTATGTATGCGAGGGTATAGTTGTGTATATGAGAGAGTATAGTAGTGTGTATGTGTGAGAGTATAGCATTGTATGTAAGAGAGTATAGCTGTGTATGTGAGAGTATAGTAGAGTATGTGAGAGAGTTTAGTAGTGTGTGTGTGTGTGTGTGTGTGTGTGTGTGTGTGTGTGTGTGAGAGAGTATAGCATTGTATGTGAGAGAGTATAGCATTGTATGTGAGAGAGTATAGTTGTGTATGTGAGAGAGTATAGCAGTGTATGTGAGAGAGTATAGTAGTGTATGTGAGAGAGTATAGTAGTGTATATGAGAGAGTAGAGTAGTGTATGTGAGAGAGTATAGTTGTGTATGTGAGAGAGTAGAGTAGTGTATGTGAGAGAGTATAGTAGTGTATGTGAGAGAGTATAGTAGTGTATGTGAGAGAGTATAGTAGTGCATGTAAAACAGTATAGTTGTGTATGTGAGAGAGTAGAGTAGTGTATGTGAGAGCGTATAGTAGTGTATGTGAGAGAGTATAGTAGTGTATGTGAGAGAGTATAGTAGTGCATGTAAAACAGTATAGTTGTGTATGTGAGAGAGTAGAGTAGTGTATGTGAGAGAGTATAGCAGTTCATGTGAGAGAGAAAGTATAGTTGTGTGTGAGTGAGTGTATAGTTGTGTGTGAGAGAGTATAGAAGTGTGAATGAGAGAGTACAGTTGAAAAGGAAGTTGGTTTGATCAATCAGGAAGACAGTTTAAATTCTCACTTCCTCATTGGCTAAAGGGACCAATTTGAGTTATCATTATCCGGTGGGCTTGCTGCTTTGAAAGTACAGCTCACACTGACTCAGAGGAACAAGGAACATTTAAATCAAGCAACAGAAACTAAGGACAAAAACAACTTTGTTGGACAAAAAATGTTAGGGGTGTTTCTTCTTATTTACTTTCTTTTTCAAGGTCAGTTTTTGTTTGTGGAAGTAAAAAACATCTTTTTAACTTTTTTCTTTGTTTGAAAAATACATTAAACAAACTGTTAGGATCTAGTAGGCATATAGATGGAAACCATAAACTGGTCAGGTGGCAAATGGTCTAGAGAATGGATATGTTGACAGCTTTAGCAGCACTTGCAGTGCCTAAATAACAATAGAGCATCAAGTTTTCATGTTTTGTGTAGGTGTAGAGAATGTTGGCCTTTCCTTAAAATACACTGTGATCATGGCATGGAGAACATGGAAAGAATAGGGTTAACTAGAGGTATAATCACTGGACGCAGTGTTCACAACCAGAGGATTGAGTGTTTATGGCCAGAGTTAAACACAGTTGTCTCTTTCTATTACAATGATCTACTCTCCTTCATAGAAAATGAGGGCATACTGGACTCTACAAATAAACTGCACTTATTTCGTCTACACTACATCTACTTGCCAAGAGGTCAAAAGGCAACTTCAGTATTCAGGAATCAGTGGAACAACCACAGATTATCAACACAGGGATCACAATATGCCTCTTCAACTGTGGCTGAGAGGTGTTCTCAACAGTGCAGAGGCAATGCAGAACATTTTAGTTGGGAGTGACAACTCTGAAATGAATGAAGACAGAAAAAGAAATAAACCAAAGAACACCAACAAATAAATTAAACCTAGCATGTAGAAAATGTTTTAAAAAGGAGGGAAAGACAAAGACAGCATATGAAAAGTAGAAAAATAGAGTCATCAAAGTTAACAAAACTACTGTACAAAGGTAGCTGATGAAACATATACAACTCAAACCACAACTGATGGAAGGCAATTTAACAAGAGAAAACCCACTGGGCATAGTAATGTAGTAGTGCAGTATGTGTACACATATTCCATATCTAGCAATAATACTTAACCTCAGCATCCAGAGGGTAGTCCCTCCAAAATGCAACCACACATTTCTCTGCCCTTCTTTTGTTGCCGCCCACTGCTGACAGTCGAATTTCAAAGACCTGTTCTAGTACATCAGCTGTGATTGGGGATGGCTTGTGACAAAAACAGCGGTCTGAAAATATCTGGGTGCATTCTTATTGCATCACAAACACCAAGGGTCTTCATCCCCTGCTTGAATCTGTAAAAATGTATCATGAGACGATAAAAATATCTGTTTTCATATTGGATAAGTTATCACTCAGCACTTGAAAGAGATGACTTACAAGACAGTTCAGTGTTTTTGATAAGGCAAAAAGGCCTTGTCTTTGACAACTATATAAAACATGATGTGCTTTAAGTTATTTTATATGTGATACATGTAGGCCTGTATTCTGAGTGTGTGTAACGTTTTTAAACTCTTTTAAAAAATATATGTTGAAATCTTTAATTATTCTTAATTATGTTTACTAAAAAATGGAGTTACAGAAACCTTTGAAATGCACCACTGACTCGATGAACCACCTGAAACATGATATCCTCCATCAAGAGATCTTTGTCCTCTATGCGTTTCAAAGGCCTTAGACATCCAGCAGTGGCCAGATAATCTGTACGTGGTTCTGCGGCCTTTTGCAGTTTATCAAAAGATGTACATTCGGACACCTAAGGACACCAAAAAAATATGGGCGTGTCAAATCAACAAATTATAGTTAAAAATGCTTAATTTTATAACAGCAAACAAACTCACCTTATTTTCTTCACTGATATATAACACATAATCCATTGCAGGCATGTTGGATTAGACTATACTCTAATCTGATTCATTAAATATTAAAAACAAGCAATGAAGTCTTCCCGGTTTAGTGAGTAAGTCAGGTACAGCAATGTGCCATTTTCTCCACAGACTGTCCCGCTTATCTCTTGTCATATTTTTACTGTGTACTGCTTCAGTAATCCAAAAGCCAAAGTAGCATCCTTGACATGACTTCACCATTTATTTAAGCATATTGGTAGACTTATGGAAATGGCAATATGTTCTAAAATCACCAGCTCAGTCTGAAATGAAATTGTACATACTATAAATGAATGAAGATGCATAAATAAGAGAAAAGCTTGCATCACAATTCACCTTAATGGCAATCTTTTTTTCACACCGATAGGTGACATTGTCACCCAGTCAGATGATTGCAACTCAGCTAGCAAGCCAGCCTACTCTGATGTCTCCATACCCCACGATAAAGATAGGCGATATAAAATAAATGCAGAACTACACTGTAATAAGATGCGCACTTAATAGCAAATTAGTTTGAATTGAATGATTGGAGCGCAGCACTGGGTACTAGAACTATTAATATGCTTCTATAACTGCTTCTCCTAGTCAAAGTCAAATGTATTTGTACAATAAAATATCATACACTGTGGTTATTCAAAGGGCCTTACAGGTTCACACATAAACTACAGAAGTATGAATTATTTCCTAGGTAGCCTCTTATAGGCCTGATTTTTAAAGTCACACACTTGACAGATGCTGGTGAACGTCAATTATTATGTTTTCACATGGGTTGCTGGTGGAACCAAAAATCTGCCTGTGCCACAATCTTGGTATATCTCTCAAACACTGCCCAAAATATCTTTGATAGCATGAAGTGGATGTTATTTGAGTAGCCATGACAGAAATTAAAGCATGGGCAGTTCTGGCTGAGTGTCTTGGAATTATCATCTTTGTCTTTAGCAGCCTCTTAGCTATAATAGGGGACCAAAATAATTCTTACCCTGACCAGGAGATAAAAGAGGCATTTGCCTTTGCCTTGTCCATTGCCAAATTAACTCAGTGTATAGGTCACATAAGCAGTGCCCATCGGAATTCTGCCACCACCCTGGGCCTCCTGGCCAGCTGCAAGATGAGTGTGCTCAGAGCCTTTTTTCTACATGATAGCTCAGATTTCAGAAACAGTGGCTGGCAGTGTCATTGTGTATGGTATCAGGCCAAAAAACATAGATGTACTTGGAGATAACAAGATAGTGTTTCCATTTTTCCAGAGCAGTGCTCCCCTTAATGAATGATATGTACTGCTCAGATTGAGTGGCATTTAGTAAAATGCCTCCAACCTAATTTTTCTTGCAACTCATTGTGTAAAATGTTTTGTGATATAATGTCTATACTTACACTGTTGCTAACTGCTGGTGAAAAGTTGTTTAGTTTAGGTGCATGCAACAAAGGCAGGCCTTCAGGCTGCATTCAAGCTTTTTCATGATACAAGGGTTGCAGAAGTTGAGGCAAAAGAATCCCCTAATGATAATTAACAAAAGAGCCAAACTGTTTTCTCCTCTATTGCCACTAAATGGAATTGGTGCACTGCAATGTTTCGGTGTAAAATTCCTGCTCAACCTCCAGTTGGTCCTGTGTGAGCTTGCTGTCACAGACAGAAGATTTGCTTTCGAATTTGTACCTTTGGCAATAGGATTGTTTTTGTAGGGCCACCTTGCTGGGCTGAGTATCAAACTATTTCTACCCTCCATCAATTTGGTAGAGGTTTCTTGATCTTGCTGTGGCCTGATACAATGGATTGGAATAGGATGAACTTGCTTTAAATCAGGCTTGTTGAAGTTACAGCCAAAGAGGCAAGTGGTGTTTTCCTCTGGTTTACAGATCAACTTCACAGGCTGCAGTAGCTCAATCCTTTGAGCCTTCAGTCATACAGGAGTATTTTGATGATCATTGGGTATGTATTGCTGTATATCATATTTTGCAAGTGTTGAATAATGAGTCATTACTATTGAAACGAGGATGTGTCTGTGCTGTTCTTCCTTTTTTCAGGTCCACTTGGCAGAACAAATGAGTGCTAATGTGGTGCCAGGTATTATGTATAATTATCTGCTGGCACCCAGAGAAGAGCTAGTCAGTGAAAAAACAAGAGTTTTCTTCGGCTGTGCTCAACACAGGAAAATACAAGTTGTTAGCCTCTTCTGGAGGATGTTAAAGAATGGTCGAAGGAGTGCATCTGAGTGGAAATCCACTCAGATGCAACTTCTGCATACTGCTAATTTGTGCCAAAAGAAATATTTTTTCAAAATAAGGAGTTTCATCTTCTCTCTAACACTCAAATCACCTGAATGTGACTGAACGTTTTATGCAGTGCACTTTTTTCCTCCTTTTTTATCTCTTGTCTTTTCTTCAATACAAAATTACAATTTGTTGACTTCAGTGCTTAACTACAAGTCTTCCAGAGTCACGGCCAATGCTAAAAAGAAACTTGTATTGACTGTAATGTCAATACAGTAAAAATTGAGCTCCTTAACAAAGTTTGTTCGCTGCTAGCTACAAGTTAGCAATCAAACACAACAAAGGCTGTCACTTGAATGGCATTTTGAGCCAACGTTAACAATCAATCATAGATAGTTAAAACGTTTTTGAAATGATTTCCATCTTCTGTTATTGTTTGTATTGAGAAAAGATTATTATTTTATGGATTTCCCAAATTTCAGTATGACACATAATGCCATAAACCGTTGGTCCTTTGGACCAGCGCTGATACACGGTGAAATGGTAAACCTCTGGGTAATATCAGCAGACACTTTCCCTCTAAAATCCCATTTTATTTACTCAGAGACAGATGTAGCCTATCTCTTCTTTCATTCCAGGTGTATTGGCTTTGGCCAATGTGTAGCAGCATAACAAAAAATTTTATCTATGTTTTTATTGTGTATTCACTCTCACAAAACTTCATTGCGTGCAGGAACATCGTAGATTATGGTCCAGAAGGTGAAAACAATGCAGTTGAAATAACTGGAGAAGTCAACCACAGCCCAAGACTAAGTCAGTAGCTAAAACAATGAACAATTACTTTTTCTGTCTGTCAGCACATCTATAAACAACATATGATTTACTGATATGCTTTAAATAATGCTATATTCTTATTTTTGCATTGTTTTGTAGCTGTTCATATATCATATATCATGTGTGTGTTCTTTACCAATAAATATAATATAATAAAGATTCTTTTTCAGTCAGTTGTCTCAAAAGTTTTTCGAATTTGCTTCAAAGTAAGGTCAACATATCTTTATTTCCATAATGAAGTTACAACAATACCGCAATGTATATTTAGACCTGCTTGACTTTGCCGTTAGTTTCTTTAGAATGTCACACATACTCCATTATTCTATTCAATGTGTTTGGCGACAGTCCCAAAAATCTCTCTGTAATGAAACAACATGAGGATGTGGATCAGGTAATTGCACGTTAGATCCTTAATAAGAACAAGCATGATTAAACAAGATGTAGCCATCATGGAAATTTCCTGTTTTGGCTGTGTTACAAGAATTTCCTTTCCCTACGCACATGGCTCCTCTCACATCCCTTTTGTTTGTTGGATGCACATTCCCTTGAGTTTTTATATTCTACTCTATGTGAGATGATCGTTAACAAAATGTCTGCGTACCAAAACATTTTACAATGCTCTGTGAGGGTACAAAGGTGTACATTTTGTTATATTGTCATTCAACTTATTGCCACTCTCCCTGATGGAAAATTCCTCTGATAGACAGTATAACATAAACTTTAATGCAACATTAAGCATACATGCAACAGAAAGCACACATAAATGCAACAGAAACCACATAAAGGAAAGGACCTGAAAAGCCTGCATAAATCAACCTATTCCATTAGGCTATTTAATTGCAATGGCTTGAAGAATCAGAATAAATATCTACATTCAGTATACACATCTATCTTTATGGCCTTCTTCCCTTCAAAGAGGAATATTTCTCTGCTCTGGTGAATGTTTTTACAACTCTGTCAGTTTGGGTCTTCATAACAACCTACTAACGTGTGCTGTGTATTAACATTTATCAATGATGTATGGCTGTGTTGATGGGTTTATCTCGCTTATATGACATGACACTTCTTCACATCCTTTTTTGGATGGTGGAATTTCAGAGGCTGGTTGGTGATGGCGGCCAATCTACAATCTCCTTTCATTGTGTGCTTAACCTCGGAGGTCAGAGCATTGTGTTTAGCCTCTTGTTTTGAAATTTGTCCTCCACAACATGGACAATGCTTTTTTTGTTGCAACTGTCCTTCATCAAATTATTTGGCTCTCATATTGTGCTTGATTATTCCATAACTTGGCATTGGAGTTCCGGTCCTCTCCTATTTATCTATACAAAATAAACAATTGGGAATAAAGGCTTAACCTGATTTAAACTGATTTCAGATGAACTAGTAAACAATATTCAACCAAACAATATGGCCTATCTAACACACATCCAGAATATTCTTAACAGTTTCTGTGATAGAGAGCCAGTGCTCTTTAATTTAACTTTACACATTACTTGTATACATTAAAGGACACAGATGGCAATATTCTATATATTTTTACTGTTAACAAATCCTATGAAAAGACCAATTCCATCAATTAATTGATCTTGCTAGCATAATAAAACATTCTCTGTGCCAGATATTCTTTACACATATCATGTGCAATATCTTTTGTGTTATGTAATTTATTTGGTGTACCGTATTGTTTTTAGATGATTGCAGCTGTGTTCAGAACTGTTGTCCAAGTTAAATTTTCCCTGAGGAACAAAAAAGTATATATAATCTAATCTTACATTCCTCAAACTATCAAAAACACATTAATACGCCACACTGTTATTCATTACAATGAACATGGGTGCAATATGTACTAAATAGCTCTGCAAATGTTTATTAATCCATGACTGGATATAGTCCCAAACAAAGGCTCTAGTAACACTCTATTTACTTTTGTTTGAGCAATATTTGGTGAAAGCTAGAGTGCACAGCCATTTGGGGTAATTACTGAGCCTTTTTAAAAACAAAACTATATATATGTGACCTTTTCTTAAAGAGTTAAGTCTTTAGGAGAAATATAGGGGGCAGTGTCCCATAGACAGAGTAGGGAAGAAATAATTGAGAGACCGACTAACACATTGTTGACTTTGGTCTTTTCATGGAAATTATTTGGCAAAAAAGAAAAATGTAGAGTAACACTTGCATTCAAAGTGATATACACGGGTTTCCTTAGACCTCAGCAGAACATAGAGAGGAACATCTTCAAACACCCCCAACTTCACTCCATTTCAACATACTGACTAATGCCAGGCCCTTATCTTCGAGCTACTTGCCATGCTCACTCCCTCTCTGCTTTTCATCAGTTTTTGGCAACGGTTCAATAAACAATGTGTTAGAAAGGGGGTTGTGGGGCACAGTTAGATATCTGATGAACTGTGTGCAGAACTCTGCGTAGGAGAAACAAGGTGCCAATCAAAACTAAAACAGCGCTCATTTGCACCTTTTACTCTGACATCTCTCCGTTAGTGCATGTATAGGTACTGAGCATGTGTGTGTAATTCAGGCCTGTGTGTAATGTGTGTAGCAACAGAGTGTAAATTGAAATTTCCACTTGTGGGATTAATAAAGTATACATTATTATTATTATTATTATTATTATTATTATTATTATTATTAAACTACTGTGATCCCTCACCTCTTTCTAGATGTCACTACTGGTCTACATTAGACCATGCTTTAGTGTTTTTCTCCAAATACCAGCTCAACATTTTTATTTTATTTTTTTAGTTAACCTATTTAATCAGGAAAAAGTCCCATTGAGTTACAATAATTCTTCTCCCAGGGAGTCCTGGCCAAGACTGGCGGCAAAAGGTTTCAAGATACATAAAAGACAGGACAAAGGTTACATACTACACCACAAATCTCTATACATACTAAAACACAAACAATACATTACATTTAACTTAAGCTGATACAGACATACAACTTAAAGGGCACCAAAAAGCAATTACACAGTTCAGCTAGTATCGAAAGGTGGAAGTGATTCTAGATTTAATGTGCTTTGAAGTTCATTCCAGACATTTGGTGCACTTGATGAGAAAGCAGTTTTACCAAGTTCTATTCTTGTTGACAGAATAGGTAATAGTATTATTGTTGATGACCTTGTCCTGTAAACACTATTATGGTAAGTGAGCTAATTTGAAATGCAGAGGGGTAATTTACCCATTAGTGCTTTAGCAGGGAAAAATACATCGATAAATGGAGAGGGAGGACCATTGTACAGTTTTATACAGAATGCAGTAGTGAGTCCTGGCTGCTGCACCTGTAAAGCAAGGCTGAGTGGTATCGGACATTTAGATTTTTTTTAATAAAGATGAAGTATATAGAGTGCATATAAATTACGTCCCCATAATCCAGCACTGATAAGAATGTGCTCTGCACCAACTTTTTCCTTGCTGAATAGGGAAAGCACTTCTTGTTCTTGTTCTTGTTCTTGTTCTTGTTCTTGTTCTTGTTCTTGTTCTTCTTCTTCTTCTTCTTCTTCTTCTTCTAATCTAAAATAAAACAGTTTGTTTAAAAGGTTCTCAATATGGACCCCAAAAGATGATTTCTCATCCAACCTTTAGGTTCAATTAACAGCCTTTGTAATGACAAGCCTGTAAACACTTGTCAGAGAGTGCAGAAGTTGAACGGTCCTTGACCTGACCTGCAACACTGATGGGTAAACACCAATTAAACAGGCCAGTGTTCACATTGGTTCTATCAAAGGTAAAGGGGGAGTCTGTGATTGATTGGCTAACTAAAGAAGCACCCCATCACCAACATTCAAAACAAGAGATTAAAACCTGCTATCACTATCAAATTGTTAAACAGGTGTTTTAAAGTCAGAGCTAAATCCAGATTATTAATGTTTTATGGGGTTGTTTACATTAATAATGTGTATTGTTAACAGCATACAAATTCATTGTAGCCTACTCATGTAAAAAAGTCTGATTCTGGAAAAAAAATACAATGAGAAAAATTCAAATAAACCCACAGATGATGAAATCAGTTGATTTAATTCACGTGATTTAATGTATGTGTATACACGGTAAATGTACGTATTTTTAAAATGACGGATGTTGGCTTTAATGATTAACATCACAATGGAATGCTGTGCTGGTCATAATATGCTGTGTGACATTACAGGCCCTGCAGTTTAGTAATTTAAATTGTATGCCCGCAGAAGTGTACACCCACAAACACAGACACACATGCATAAAAAACGCTATGACAGCTGTGACCTCTGTGAATGACTTTAGCCATGTCACTAACCAAAGCCCTATAAGGACACATACAATGTAACATCATCTGACCAACAATAAATAAGAGAAACAGTGAGCCTTTCCATTTTAGTGAAGTTTTAAAAATAAAATCAGCAGAATTAAACAGACAGAGATGTTATGTCAGTGGCTACATGTCCATGTTATGTAAAATGCTATAGGGATTATCATCAGGAAAGGGTGGATTTCAGTTTTTTTCCTGCCATGGGTACAGAACGTGCCCCCCACCTCCCCGCACGCACGCACGCACACACACACACACACACACACACACACACACACACACACACACACACACACACACACACACACTACAGTGGAGAAAATTAGTGTGCAACACTGCCGCCCACTGGTTTAAGTGGAATTTTTCCTGCTGCATGCTGACTAACTTTAGAAAACCATCCTGATATTATGACTATTAACTTTCAAAAGCTATCCTCTTCCATTTCACTCAGACAGAGCAAAATTAACCCCAAATATCACCCATTTACACTTATGTTTGAGTGATATTCATAAACAGTAAAATTAATATCACTTAGCTGATTCATGCTTAGTAGTATTATGTCTTGCCTGCACGCTAAGACATGATAGTTTCACAAAGAAAATTAAAAGTATTTTAAGTATGTTAGGCCTAGCCTACTTAATATTCAGTGCATTTGGAAAGCAGTCTCAGTTTAGTGCTTTTACCAGGCTACAAGCTACTGGAACTGTGTATTTGTTAGTTCTGCAGCAAATTATATTTGTTTACGATAAAGGAATGTATTGCTTCTTGTATAAATTAATAGTAGGAATTAAACAAAAGAGATTTTTTTTATTTTATTTTTTTAAACAAAATACACATTATACGAGACTAGAGAACAGCCGGCGAAACCGGAATACGTTTATCGACACTTCCGGTTGAAAAAGTGCAAAGATGTCGCCGCCCTTATTCAATTTTGTCGACGCTAAAGACAAATTTACGGTAAGAAATCGCAGAATTGCCTTTCATTATTAAAACAAAAGTTATTATATACTGTATCGCGTAATTGGCATTATAGCTAGATAGCTGGCTTGTTGCTGCATGCTATTGTTTTGTTAGCTAGAGGTCTTATAGCAGGTAGCAAATGGTAGCTAAGCTAACAAAACGCTATCTATCTAATGATGATAATGTTTTCTCCTTCCCTCAGGCGTCTGCCAGACATGCCCTAGTTGGTAAAACCAGCAAACCTTTGATACATGCTTTCAACCAGTTCCCTGGGAAGTAAGTTACTTTAATTTAGCCTCTGTAGTGTCACAAGTTATGAATACAATCACGAAACGTCTTTGTCTCGTGTGTTACAGTGAGGCAGAAAAGAAGACTACTCTTGACCAGGCGCTGAGGTGTGTTCTTGGTGATCAGATTGTGAGTAAATAAGCGGCCATCTACTCTTATTACATTTCAATACACGTCATTAAACAACCCAGGCTGTATATGAACGCCTGACATTGTCGCGTTTGTGTCTGCAGGTTGAGCAGAAGGCGAGCTGCGATGAATACTTGTCTCTCATCTACCTGAGTATTTCTGCAGTTACAGAAGGTATGTTGCCCTCCGTACCGTTTGACTTATAGGAAATTCAATTTTATTTGTAGTATCAAATCATAACAAGAGATATCTCGAGACACAGAGAGTAGGTCTAGACCACACTACAATTTATAAAGTCCCAACAATTCCAGTATTTCCACCAAGAACAAGCAGAGCACGACAGTGCCGAGAAAAAACAACTTTTATTTTTAGTAAGAAACCTCGGCCAGACCCAGGCTCTTGGTAGGCGGTGTCTGATGGTGCCGGTTGGGATGTGATGCACAGTGGCAATAACAGTCACAATAAAGATAATGGAACAGTGACTTAAAAATGGTAGTTGTAGTAGTGGCACAGCAGGGCATAGCTGGACGTAGCAGGGTGTAGTGCAGCAGGACCACAGGGACAGCTGTAACCAAGATCTTGGTGGCATCCTAATCCATGGAAATATGCTGGGCGACAAAAAACATAAGGATTCCAGAGAGTAAACTCCCGAGAACTAGGTTAGTAAAAGCATTTCTGGGATGGGATGCATGAAAGAAATAATACTTGTTTTTGTCTCATACCATTCAGATTGCCCACCCCACATGGGGTTACATGACACTCAGTAATACTATGTAAAATCTGTATTGCCCTTATTATACTAGACCTTTTTAGAGTTGAGCTTCATAGAAAGACTCCACATACTATGCAACGTCAGGAGAAGGCTATAAGAAGATAACAAAGAGTGGAAACAAGTTCTGTGGAACAATGAGGTTAAAATCAAACTTTTTGGTCGGAAAGAGCAAAGGTACGTTTGGAGAAGAAAGGACACAGAATTTAATGAAAATAACCTCAGTCCAACTGTTAAGCATGGGGGGGGAAATCAATCATGCTTTGGGGTAGTATTGCAGCCAGTGGCACAGGGAACATTTCACGAGTAGAAGGAAAAATAGATTCTATAAAATTTCTTGATCTGTGAAAAAACTGAAGTTAAAGAGACGATGGCTTCTACAAATGGATAATGATCCTAAACACACCTCAAACTCCACGGTGGATTACATCAAGAGGCGTAAACTGAAGGTTTTGCCATGGCCTTTACAATCTTCTGACCTCAACATAATTGAAAATCTATGGCTAGACCTTAACAGAGCAGTGTGTGACAGACAGCCCAGAAATCTCAAAGAACTGGAAGACTTTTGGAAGGCAGAATGGGCAATGATTCCTCAAATAAGAATTGAAAGACTCTTGGCTGGCTACAAGAAGCGTTTCCAAGCTGTGATACTTGGCAAAGGGGGCAGTACAAGGTATTAACTCTGCAGGGTGCCCAAACTTTTGCAGACACCATTTTTTTTCTGTTATTTTGAAAGTGTAAATGATGGAAATAAAATTAAATTTTGTGACATATTATACAAATGTCTAATCTGTCATTTGATGCCTTTTTGGAGATTTTTCCATCTTTTCTTGGCTTCTTTATGCACATTAGTACAAATTTTTACCTGGGGCGCCCAAACTTTCGAGCCCCACTGTATTTACCCCTGTTCATTGGATCTTCATCAAAGTGCTCTTAGCTGCCTAGATGCCATCTTCATTTTATTATAGTACTGTTGTTCTGACACAAAGTTGAGCTTAAATTGTATTCTTTTCCCATGTATCAGTTGGGCCTTTTATCTGTAATTGCTACTGCTGCAAATAATGTCTTGTCACTAATGATTTTGTCATGACGTGCATGAGTACAGACTGTGTTCTTCTGACTACACACAAACTCAATCGCACTGGGCCTTCAGTCTTTGGAGCAAGTTTTCTTACCTCGCGCAACGTTTAAGACTTGCTATCAAGCTTTTGCTGTCTTGTTTAACTCTCTTCGTGTAGGTATCTGTTCTGCTACAACTCCTTTCCTTCTGCTTGGAGATGTACTGGACTGTCTTCCTCTTGACCAATGTGACAAAATATTCTCTTTTGTTGAGGAGAATGTCTCCACCTGGAAATCGGTAAATAGGCCACAGCCTCTCAATAAATGCAGTTAAATTTCTAGAACATAATGTAGTTAATTGACTCACTGTCTGCACTCTCCCTTTCCTAGAACTCTTTTTACACTGCTGGGAAGAACTACTTGTTGAGAATGTGTAATGGTAAGAATAGCTTTTCATTTTTGTTGATGAACAAGACTTTTTATGTTTAAAATGTATAGCTGATTTTAACACACCTTGAAATCTGTGTAGATCTTTTAAGAAGACTGTCCAAATCCCAGAATACTGTATTCTGTGGGCGAATCCAGCTTTTCCTGGCACGTCTTTTCCCTTTGTCTGAAAAATCAGGTAAACGCAGCATTTTGGTAGGTTGTCTTCTTCTCATGGATGTTATGTCTGAAAGTTTACAATGTGTGGCCACCATCTACTTATTTTTTTTTATTTTTTTTTAATACCTTTATTTTCTACCTTTTTTTTATTCCAGGTCTCAATCTGCAGAGCCAATTTAATCTGGAGAATATAACGGTGTTCAACAAAAATGAACAAGAAAGCACTCTGGGCCAGAAGGTAATGTGTTGACAGATGATAATGACTGAGAATTTTAAATTTGAATCTGAAGATGTTAATCGTATGTTATGGTTCCATGTTCATAGCACACTGAAGAAAAGGAAGATGGCATGGAGGTGGAAGAAGGAGAAATGGGAGAGGATGATGCTCCTGCACCATGGTAAGTCATGCTCTAAAACACACGGCAAGGAGGGAAATTAAATGTCTTTATAAATTACACTTTTGCTGGTCACTTTTTTTTTTTTATTTACATTTTTTGAAAACTGAGTCAATTATTACTTTCAGTTCCATTCCGATTGACTACAACTTGTACAGAAAGTTCTGGACACTGCAGGACTACTTCAGGAACCCTGTGCAGTGTTACGATAAGTTCAGTTGGATGACATTCCTAAAGGTAAAGTACTTCACCACGAAAGCAGAGAACCTTTTGCTCCCTTGCTCTCCACGTCAGAGCATACTAAATACCAAAGTAAATTCTATAAACAATGGCTCACTGCCGGCGTCAATTTGTTTTTGTCCTGCACAGTTCTCAGATGAGACTTTGGCAGTGTTCAAGAGCTATAAACTGGATGACATGCAGGCTTCTAAGAGAAAGCTGGAGGAGATGAGAGCATCTGGAGGAGAGCACGTCTACTTTGCCAAGTTTCTTACAAGTGAGAAGGTGAGAAATCTTTTTAGCCTGAGAATAATTGACCGTTCACGTGTTTATTTATTTCATTTTTTTGTTTGTCTAAAAGCTGGGGTAGGCAGTTTTCTGATAAAGGCAAAAAGTAAATGTCAGAATAGAGCCGGGCGATAGGGAGAAAATCGGATAATATTCTTGACCAAATGCCTCAATATCGATATTGCGGCGATATTGTAGGGTTGGCAATTGGTGCTTGAAAAAAAAAAATCTTCACACTTCGCTATTAGATGAATAATCATCTGTAATGTGGATACAATGCCTACTGTTAGTGGGTAAAGGCAAATAATAGAACAGCTAGAACAGTCTGGTAAGTTCAGAAAAGGACATTACTGTAATGCAGCCTTTAAAAGCAGGAAAAGAATACACTTGTGTCATATTACGATATCCAAAATCTTAGACCATATCTAGTCTTGTGTTACAATATCACTATAATATCAATATATTGCCCAGCCCTGTGTCAGAATATGAAACTACAGCTTTCCTCCTGCAACTCTCCCCAGACGAACAAGGGCATATGCAAACGTGACATACGCTTCATACAGTAACCTGTATGTGTAATTTCATTTCAGTTATTCTGTCAATTGGGACTGATCAATGCCTTTTGAGACGACATACTGGAATGAGAGACTCTAGCTAGCTACAAAAACATAAACTTTAATTAGCCGCTAACAATGAGGAAGTTTGCTCTGGCTTGACTGTTTTCAACATGGCGGCCAGGTCACAAATGTTCTCGTTTTCCAGCTAAACAGTAACTAAAATATATTGCTGAAAATGTTTGAAGCGAGAAATGACCAATGCAGTAATAGAATCTTGATTCTTGATATTGGATCACAGTTCCCCAGTCATTGAGCCAGGGCTCTGATTGGTTGTTTTCCTTTGGGTATGCTGGAAACTGGCAAATGCCACTAGGAGGATGGGAGGGAGGCAGAGGAACATTACTTTTTCCACAGAGTATCTGTCTTGTGTACTATTGTAATGATATGACAAAAACTTATTTTTTAGTCACCAACTGCAGCTTGAAAGGCTGGCTGAGATATTACATTACACTTGGTAAAAAAAACATACTGTAGATACTTTATTTTTGTATGACTTTGTCAATACTTTTTCTATACTATGTTAAAATAAGAAATGTTAAGTTTAGTTTTGTGTATATGTCACTGTTGGTATCTGTATTTAAAATGTTCATTTGTATTTATGCTCTCTTGTTTTCTTTGCCCTCCAGCTCATGGACTTGCAGCTCAGCGACAGCAACTTCAGGCGGCACATTTTACTGCAGTACCTCATCCTCTTCCAGTACCTGAAGGGTCAGGTCAAGTTCAAAAGGTGAAGCCTGTCTCTCTGTCCTTGCAGAACGTCAAACAAACAAAAAACATTCTATGACAAAACCATTTGTTGGGGCTTCATATTTTGTAATGTCTTTGTCCTCGTACAGCTCCAACTGTGTTCTGAACGATGACCAGACTACATGGATTGAAGAGACGACTAAACTGGTTTATCAGGTCAGACCTAAACCACGCTGACATACAACACTATAAATAAACGTGCCTCACTGTCTTCCCAGTTTGGAAGTTAAGATTCACCTGGATAGACATACAGTAGGCACTTAGAAGGGTCAACCCTCCGAATTTAGGAGTACCATTTTTTTTCCATATACCTCCAGCGAACTCTAGCCATGCTGATAACTTTGGTTTGATTTGGTAAGATTATGAAATATCTGGCATTTATACATTCTTTCCTTCTTTTTTTATTTATTGGCATGGAATCCAGAGAGAGTAAAGTAAACCTGTATTAATCTAGGACTGCTCTCTTGTAGCTGCTGAGAGAGATCCCTCCGGATGGAGACCAGTTTGCCACCATGGTTGAGGTAAGCCGTGCATTGGGAATACTGTTATTAAATGTTAACTAAGGCTTGTCCATACAGATTCCGGTTAAGTTTGTTAGACGTCTCTGTACAGTGACACTAGAAATGTTCCTGTTGACAGCATATTCTCAACACAGAGGAGAGCTGGAATAGCTGGAAAAATGAGGGATGCTCGAGCTTTGTGAAAGAAAGGTACTGCAGCTTAATCTTATAACATAAGCAGAATGTAGTGTGTGAGCTTGGGCTAGCATGCCAAAATAAGTTGGTCTCACTTGTTCCTAACAGGCCAGTAGATGACAAACCCAAAAGACCCACCAGGAAAAGACAAGCCCCAGAAGACTTCCTTGGAAAAGGGCCGGACCGCAAGATATTCATGGGAAAGTATGTGATCTAATATAAGAGTCGGCTAGCAGAGTAGTCTTTAATATTAAGTCTGGTTTTTAAATTTGTAATTGTCCATCCTGCAAAAATACTCTGTGCGGGGTCAAGTGTTTGTCTGAAATGTACAGTATGTGGGGACAAATAGAAAGATCTTTTGTGAATAATCAATTTGTAGACTATGACTGAAGCTAAAGTGGAATGAACACTTCCATCATTCCCACTCTTCTGTGTTTTGTCAGTGATGAGTTGACTCGACTGTGGAACCTGAACCAGGACAACATGGAGGCCTGCAAGTCAGACAGCAGGTCAGTGGTTCGGAAAATAAGCTAGCAGTTCCCATCTACAATCTCACACACACACCCCTTTTTGTATATATCAGAAAATGCATTACATCTGATGTCTTTCATTCAGGGAGTTTATGCCATCGCTGGACGAATTTTTTGCGGAAGCCATTGAACAGGCCGACCCTGCTAACATGGTGGAGGAGGAGTACAAGTAAGTTTGCACTGTAACATTTCTTAAACCCTTTAATGAAAGTAATTTGCAAGTTGCAAGAACAAAATCCTTTAAATTGTGATAAGGCTTTTGCCCCAAAAAAGCATTACTGGCTTCATTCCCAGTTTTCCTCTGTTTGTGTGACTTTTGTTTCTTCCTGTAACGCAGAGTTGTGCGGAACCCAAACTACGGCTGGCGTGCTCTAAGGCTGCTGTCCAGGAGAAGTCCACACTTCTTTCAACCAACTAACCAGAAGTTCAAAAGCCTGGCAGACTACCTAGACAGCATGGTCAGCAAACTGGCCAAAGAATTACCGGTGAGGATTTTTTTTTACTTAAAACAGTATTCATCAATATAAAAACACTTCACGATGGCTCCATGTGCGCTAGGGTTGGGTACCGACCAAATTACTTTCCGAATTACCGATTCATGTTAAATCAATCGGTGCCAAACTGCGGTACCCGTAAGCGCGGCTCAGTTCTGACTCGTTTAGAGGTGCAGGACAGACCAAGCGAAACTACAATGCCTCAGCAGTTTATTTGTGTGGAGTGTAAACAAACAACAAAGGTAGTTATCAGTACCCTAATATACGCTGATTAGATTTTTTTTTATTGAATACATGCAGAAGGATATTCCCTCCGAAGAGATCAAGACTGGAGAAGACGATGACGACGATAATGGAGACAATCTTCTCAAAGACAGCAATGACAGTAAGTTTGAATAGTTGCTTTGGGTAATATCCACCTGTTTTAAAACAAAGTTGAATTCATTTAGGAGAGGAACTTATGGAGGATTTTACATCCCAACGGGTCATACTTTTGTTCTTCCCCAAGATTGACCTGTATTTTTAGGTCCTAGTTTTGATTAAATCACGTCATCCTCACTAATTTCCAAACTTTTTAGACCAAAAGTGTATTGTCTTTCTTCCAGGTCCAAGCATACAGAACAAGATGGTGACTAACCAGCAGATGGATGACATAGCAGCCAAACTGGGCGCGCAGTGGAAGATGCTGGCATCTCATTTAGAGATGAAGGCAGCAGAGTTGCGAGAGATTGAAACCGACAGCGAAGACGTCGACATGCAGGCCAAACTGCTGCTTGTAGCCTGGCAGGATAGAGAGGGATCACAAGCCACTGTGGAGAGCCTGGTCACAGCTCTTAATGCTGCAGGATTCTCCCAGATTGCAGACAACCTCAATGAGGCTTAAGGTAGATACATTGTTGCAACGTCCTTTTCATACCAAAAACTGGACCTTTTTTTTTGTATGTAGTATCAGTTGAGACCTGTTTTTTTCCACTGTAAAAACAATTCCAATAAATGTTTTTTTCTAATAACACTGGATCCCATGCTCACATTAAAGAATCTCACATTTTGATATAACAGTTTATTTTCACCACCTATGAAAAGCAATCAGTCAATAACTTATTACAGAGTGTTGATGGTGAAGTCTTAACACAATGTGGCAGAGTGTTTTGGAGACCTGCAAGAAAACCAGTGAAGCATAGCCTTTAAAGAGTAGATGTCTGAAACCAGTCGGCGAGAACTATGTTCAAGGCTTGTTGAGTAACCAAGGTTGAATCTCAAATCTTTTTTACCACACAGTTCATCACAAGGGCAACCTGTTATAAACCAGTTTCCCCAAAAACATTACTGAAGATTTGGCATAAGAGACCTTATCTGTCAATACATTGGACAACAATCCCAGGAGATGATGTGAGCCAAGCACTGAGATTGAACCCAAGTTTCCCAGAGAGCCAACGGGGGAACAAGGGCAAGTCTGACAGTGTTGAGAAGATACAAGCCAGAACGTCAAGGACAACAGCTTGGCATTTTTGTACAAGTTGATTAAATGACTAAAGAGAAAATTTTGCTTTTATGATATGAGCACCTTATCAAAGGCTTTAAAAAATATACAATGTGTATAAAACATTTAAATTGCAGAGCAAGACTTAAAATCCTCTTAAGAATCTAGTCCAAAGATCTTTTTCAAAGCCCATCATAGTTGAATATTTAACACCATTTGACAGAATTTAACAAGCATCTGTTGGTTACAAAAAACAAAATTAAGGTCAAATCTTTAAAGACACCAGTTTTATTGCACATCTATGCAGACAGTGCTTGGAAATGGCATTTGTATGTGTGTCGGATGTTGTCTGTCTCCTAGGAAATTTTCCACAGCTACTGTTCCTCTTCAAGTATTTCCAGCCGCCGGGGGCCGTAGAGTAGAACATAAGCTATATGCCAGTCGCCGCCACCAGACAGTCGCAGGATATCCTCTGGAGACACCAGACTCACCTTGTCATCATCAAACTTGACCCACTCATCTGAGGCAGAGACCAGAGGAAACATTTAAGTTCCTGAACATCTGTACACTTCAAACCCAGGGGGTAAAGAGGGATCTGGCATGCATATTTAGTGTTATTTTAAACAGGAAACACTGGTGTATTAAACTGCCAATTAGATTACCAACTCATTAAAAAAAAAAAAAGGTGCCAAAACAACTTTCTGGATCATTCCGGCCCACTTTAGCCTTGAGTGAAACAACTGTGCTTACCTTCTTTCCTCTTGACCCACCCCACATAGTGGCCAGATGAGCTAGAGCGGCCTTGGTGTGTCAGCACAGCCTGCAGGTCGTAGTAGCCGCTGTTGTTGGAACCGAGGTCTGGGGGGGGAGAAACAGACCTATATCACAATTCCTTCAATTTTGGCTAAAAATAGAAAATCTACTCTCAAATGTCACTACAATGCTAGCTACCCTGTTGGCATTGTGAACAATGACATTTTGCAGGTACTTTGCAACATTTTGACTATTGGTAAAGTATGAGAAAACAGTTATCTGCCTTGGCAACAATAGATTCATTGATGAATGTTACAAAATGTTTGGAAAATTCAAAAGTCTTTTCTCAGATTCTTGCGACAATACCCGATGTTTCAGACAGTTGAACATACTTTTTAAAATGTGCCTTTTTTAATAATGACATTTATTGAAGGCATACTCTTCCTTTTATATTATACAATTGTCCCCAACTATGTATTGTGATAAATACAGAAAAAAATGGTAAGATGTATTTGGAATTGTGTTGTGTAGGGCTGCAACTAACAATTTCATTGTCGATTGTTTTGATTAGCATTATAAAATGTCAAAATGGTGGGAATGTCTTAGTGTTTTCCAAAAATAGGACATCTTCAAATGTCCTATTTTCACTCAAAGAGTGTAAACTGAAGTTGAAAGTGTACAGAGGATGTCATGTCTCAACATACCATCAGGGAATGAGAAGGGCTCATATTTCACTTTTGCTGTACTTGGCGTCTTCACCACCTTATGGAGAAAAAAAAAAGTGAGACACTGTATTACCCCTTTCCCACTGAAATTAGAGTGTATATGATTTGTTTTATACACGGGCAAACCTGCTAAAAAAAATGCCGAAAGACCACATTCCCATTGCCAGTGGACGAGTATGCCTGTCTCTGGTGTGTCAAACGCACCTGGAAACAGGTTAGCTCTGCTATTCTCCAAAAGAGACACACTACTATTACTCCTCCTCTCGCAATGTAATGTTAGTAAACAGTAGAAAGCAGCGAAAATGTTATGGTGGTTACTATTTATAAATGTAACTTATTCAGACTCTGTGCCAACTAAATTAGATGTTTGAACGCTGCTTGGTCAGAGACGGATGGGATTTGTGGCTGAGATTACAGAAGTTACACACAGAGGCAATGTGCGTCACAGCATCATGCCAGAAAGGGCCAAAAATTAGCATGTCCCCCTGGGTGTCTTGTTTCTATCACTGCCGCTCGGAGCAAATAATAATAATAATAATAATAATCGTGCCTACTGCAGTGCCTATTGTAACCTTTCCCACTGCAGACAAAAGCCAAATGTTAGTGGTTATAAGTGGGATTTTGGTCAGTGGGAAGGGGTATTAGATAAAGTGGGAGCTTTACTGCTATCAAGCCCTTACTTTTTTCTGCTGTTCTTCTAGCTTCTTGTCCTCAACCTCCTTGAACTTTGACCTGATAGGCAGCATTTTCTCCTGGACCTCTGCAGTGCACAGCTCATAGACATCCAGCATGAGAGGAAACTTGACATCCTTCCAAAAACAGACAATGTTAGACTTTGCATTGGATTACCAATTATGATGAGCTCTGTTATAAATCAGAAATTGTGAAGACTTGAGACCAACCTTAAGGACTTTTGCATTGACAGACTCCTTCTCTTTGTAGAAAAATCTAACCATTTGAACAGTCAAGTAGGCAGGGAGACGGCTGAGTTTTGACTAGAGGGAGAGGTAGAGAACCAAATTTCACAATGTAAATAAATTTCAAACTCAAGTTTGTAAATGTAGCAGTAGACAAGACCACTTGAAAGAAATTACCAGACAAAGAAAAACTTACAGATTTTATATACAGGGCATTTCTTTCCAAGGATGGAGACATTTTTGTGATTTCTTCCTGCAGTCTCTGGAGACAAATTTTATCAGAAACATGATTTAATCGTAGTTAATTCTTTCACTCTGGACAAACAAAAAAATCTAAGTAGTTTTTAAATTTTAAGATACCCAAGATGCATGTCTTGCTACAGTGATGTCTTCAAGTAAAAAAAAAGAAAACATACTCCTTTTTCAATACATTTTAAAGCGTATTCAGCTGCTTGTTTTGGAGTGATACATACCAGTCTTAGTCCTGTTGCAAGGTATTTGACTTCTTGGTTGATGAAGCAACTGAGCTGGAGCTGGCTTTCCTTGCCTTTTATTGGCTCCTCCTCTTCAGACTCTGTGCATTTCATACTGAACAGGCAAGTTAAGAAAAAGCCTAGTGGAGTAATTTCACCGTGTCTTACTTCAACACACTACGCACCACTCTTCATGACCAAAAGGTTTTAAAGTCAAACCATACTGAATCTAGAAATAACATGTAGAAAGATGGACTCAACAAAGGCACCCTGCAAGGATACGTAGTTTCAAATTCTACGCCAAAATACTGGTCAATCAAGTTCTTCTTTGTAGAGGCAGAGGCAGCTCCACTTTCAGACTCAGTCTAAAAGGAAAAAAGCAAAAATGAAACTTGTTATTTGTCTTCAACTAACTTATCAGTTACACAACTAACTTATTCTTTCGTCATGAAACATAAGGTAAAGAAAAAAAAAAAAAAAGATTGTACCTCCATGGAAGTCTCTGGCTCTAGTGGCTCCAATTTTTGCTGAAGCACTCTCATCATCTGCAGCCAGCACTCGTTGGCATCCTGAGAGAACAAAATAAAAATAGGCACAGACAGACCTGATATTTTCATCAAAGTTTATTATAAGAATGCAGCTAAAAGACACAGGGCATTGTTGTATACATTTTAGTGATAGTCACTGTGGGGAAGAGTTGCTCACCTGCTGGAGGTACTGTCCCTGGTCCCCCTTCTCAGCAAACTGTGGAAAGGCCATGTGAAGGAACTGCAGCAAAATGATGGGTGGCAGGCTAGATGAAGTCTTGTCCATGGTCTCATACAAGTCACGAAGGGCTGAGGATGCAAAGATATATACATATTTTTTATATGCATTAGTAAGTTTACATTATTATATGTCTATGATTTCACAGGGTTAACAATTCACTATGTTTTGTACCTGCTGTGATATATTGTGATGGTGCATTTGCCCCAGAAGATCGCAGAGCACCTGTATACCTATGTGGGAGAAAGCTCATTTCAGCAAGAACCACAAAAACAACACCCACCAGGGAATGGGAAAAAAAAAAAAAAAAAAAAGTGCATTTCAGTGTCTCTCTTTATGTAGGGTCTTAACGTTCTTAGGACCATAATAGCAAACCTACCTTCTGAGTGCAGCTTTGAGCTCTGGCACAGAGCGCAGACACTGCACTGTGGCATTCATGTAACACGTGTTGCCCAAGTTTGTCAGCCCACAAGGCAGCTCCATCTGAAAATAACAAAGAGGGATAAGTTCTGTTTAAAACCAACACACACACACTTTAGTTAATCAAGCTTCAAATGTAAGAAATGACAATACGGCTAGATCAGCATGTCAGTTTGTTTATATTTTTCATCTTTAAATGTTCAATATTGGCAAGTCATTGTATCCACTCCCAATAAGATGGATGTTTATTTTGTTATCTACTTGGTAAACTTCACATTGTGGAAAACATGTTAAATCAGTGCAGAAAACAGCACTCACCATATTTGTTTAATGCGTACTGGTAATTTTCAAGCTTACTCACCGCTGAGGCAAGCTGCTCCTCAGTCATGTCCTCTACAAACATGGGCCGGACAGCAGGCTCCTCAGGCAAGGCTTCTGCTGAGCCCATCATCAGCAGAGTCATTCCCTACAAAAAGGAAAGAAATGCACAAAAATCAATATACTTGTGAAAATGCATTTGGGAGTATAGTTCTATGAACTAAGAAATGCCTGCTAGATGCGTCCAAACATAGCTTAAACACTCACATTTTTCAGTTTAATGTTCCCCCATTCATCATCCTAGGTTAAAAGGACAAGACATTGGTTAGCTTTTTAAAAACAGTTTAAAAAGGATAAGGCTGTGGTTAGTTTCTCTTATTGTCAAAGAAATCCCATGAAAAGAAAAAAAAACTAAATTCTGTCCAAAAAAAGCTCAATAACTTTCTTACCACAGCTGAGCATTGAAGTTAATGGTTTTCAGACAACAATGTAAGGTTATAATGCTATAATGCACTTTGGCTAAAGTATACAGGCAATATGTGTTAGTAGGATCAATTAGTTGTTAGTTTTGGTCTTTTCATGGGATTTGTTGACAAGATAATTATACAGAGTACCACCTATTCCTTTAACCAAAAAGAAGACCTGCAACATAGTATTTTTTCACATGCATCTCAGAATCAGATGCTTAACATATCAGTACCTTTAGAGTGCCTCCCTTCACCATGACCTTCTGTCTGTCTGGCTGAACTCCTGTCAGGGCAAAGAGCTGAGCCTTGAAAACCATGGGTGGTTCCTCAGTGTTCAGCTCAACTGCATCAAACTTCTCCTTGCCCCATTTCACATTTACTGCAAAAAAGGAATTAGTACGTACATACCCACACGTTAGCCTCCAGAACTTGTATTGAGAAACACCAACACTTTGTCAAAGTACTGTATGACACAGCATCTAGCTTGCTAGCTAGTTAGTTAGCAAGAGTTAAGTACTCCATGGAATCAGACCGTTAGCTAGCTAACGTTAGTCCAGCACAAAGTGAATGCATAGCTACATACATGTTAAAACAGCAAACGTTTCTTGAATGTTGGTCTCCAAGAAGCCGCAACTGCAGTAACGTTACAGGGCTTGTGAAGTGTACGCTCATGATTTGGCTAGCTTGGTTAGCAAGGCTAGCTGTGCTAATAAAAGGCGTGATTCTGTAAATTTCAAACTGGTACAAAATTAGACACGTATGAGTCTTAAACTGACAATAATACAACTAAAGTGGCTGAGCTGTGCTGAGAAAACACCGTCTTTAAATAGCTAGCTAACTATTTAAACCACCTTACTTAACTGTTACCTAGCTAACCTAGCTAGGGTTAGCTGGCACTTCGCGGCAGTAACGCTAGCTTGCTGCTTCTTGGTTTGTGTCAGATGACAGCGTAGCTGACTTCACCAAACACATTCTGCCAACTCCACTAACAACCAGTGACAGTAGTGCAACACTTTTGTATGTTATCCTGTCTCGAAATAGTTTTTCTTTATAATAACCCCACAAGTGGCCTAGCTAACAACACTAACAGACTGCCCACTACCGTCAACATGCTACCTGCATTTTATGCTAACGTTAGCAGGCTACATGCAATTTACGTACTGCACTAAACACGTGTAAGAGTTCGTGTTAGACAGTATTTTAATTTCAATTAATACGGTGTATTAAAATAAAATCATACCTGTAAACACCGGCATATTTGGCAACAATTCACTTCCTCAACTCTTTATTTTTCCTGTTCCAATCCACCGGGGCGCGAATAAAGTGTCAGCTAGCTAGTTCTCAGACTGAACTTCATTCAAACAGAATGACGCTGCAACAACACTCTGGGAACTTATCGATACGCGCTGACATCTGCTAGCCATCCTGCCGCATGACATATACCCAGACTACACACACCCAGATCATCTCTGCCCTGTCGGCATCATTCATTTTGAGACACACACACACATATGATTACAGTGCTATGAGGGTTGTTATTGAGGTTTAGCCCACAACAAAAGGTAATCCTCCACTATATAAAACTCATCTGGGCCTAAACATCCCTCCCTGTTACTGATGCACCATGGATGGATTAACCTGCGGGGTCATCATTAAGTCTATGATTAAGTCCCCTATCCCTCACATTCCGTGTGTAGTTTTTCTCCACTATTATCTGTCCCAACATTAATTTAATTAAACACTAATTCTTGAATATGCAACCTGTGAGCACAAAACTGGATAATGTACGCAAAACTAGATTTTTGGTTTCGACACAAACATGGAACCTCTTCAAGCAGGGCTTCAAGATATATATAATTAAAAAAAAAAAAAAAAAACTGAGCCCGCTTTGGTGCCCTTAACAAGTCAGTTGATAGTGTGCTTCTAAGCTACATATTCCTAAACAAATTCTCAAATAAATGAACACATATCACTTCACACAGTAACAGGTCTGGAACTTTTGGGGCCTCCTTGGATGTTGCCCACTTTCCCTGGTTGGTCCAGTCTTGGGATGGACCGATGTATGGGCTGATATTAAAAATATGAAACCCAGGATGGGTATCTGTAGTGAAAACTAATATAGAGTGAATGATAAAGATATGTTTATTGACATATCCATCAGTGCGGATTCCAATGCAATTTACCATGCAAATTATCCAAGACAAGAGTAGATCATAGTTCCAGTGCTTTTTTTTTTTTTTTAACTGAACAAAATGTTACAGATAAAAAGATTGCGGAGGTACTCCATAATCCTTATGTCTCTTTCATTATATACACTGTGGGGGTTTTGCAACGGGACATGACCTTGTTAGAGAAACAACTCGTAATTGTTAACTAGGACAATTATTTATACAGGTAGGTTCACTTTAGGTACACCATCCCGAAATTTGTCTTATATAAACCGAGTCTAGGGACTTTGTTTTGACACAATAACTGTATTGCAATGCGTCCATAAAGAGGTGTGTGTGTGTGTATATATCTATATAACATTCTGATAAAACGTGTGGTGATTTTCTTAAAAATAAATGATGGAAGAGTTAAGATTTTGTCTTGTTTTGGGGAAGAAAAAGAAAAAACATGGCAGTAAAATCAATATTCAAACGTTAAGGCACTAGGTGGGCCAAATGCTACACCTGTTTAGTCTACAAATAATTTACAATTCAAACAGTGCAGTTTTACATTTGTTAACTTAATGTTTTCCTTTTGAACCATGTATCTATGAATCAATGTAAGGCAATACATAAAAAAAAATAAACAATACAAGAAAAAATATTACAGAGACAATGTACCAAATAAACAGAAAAACAAGTCAATTAAGTTTTAGGACTCCTATATGCCATTACAATGGAATATTCCTTATGGCTTGGAGTAATAAAAATAATTATAATAAAAATAATGCATAGATTTAAATGATGATCTTGCATGCTCCTCACTCAATACGTCTAATACTTATGTCCCAATACTCTTTCCCAAACCTGATAAGTGACTTGCAGAATGATAAGAATGAAGGCAAAAGGCCAGATATATTAAATGAAGGCATCAGTCTTTTGCTTTCTTTTTTCATTTGTTAGCTGGAAACAGAAGTATGCTTGCAATTAGCTTGAGTATCTGTCAGCTGGGGGAAAAAAAATTACAAAATATAAATTTCCCACCCCTAAGACACAAACACTCACTGCAGATCTGCAATCCCTGTATGACAGTACCGTAAACTGAACACATACAACAGAAGTCCCAGCAAAACCCCCTTTAACCTTCCCGTTTTTTATCATAACTGTCATATAATATGAAACACAGAAGGTCTCCATGACATAAGTCCCTCAATCACTCCACTGTCCATCTTTAGTTCAAGACGAGCCATCGTCTAGTAGAAATGGAGAGCTGTAAGTTTGTTGAGTTGAATGAAGGTTATCTCTTGAATGTGGAAAGGTGATGAGGGGGTATCAGGCCTCTTACTGTCCATGGTGCCTTGTGTCTGACATGTGTTGTAATTTTCCAGCGCTGGATATTTATTGATATATTGTTTTGTTTTTTTTATGAATTTTTTTTTTTATGCAATACAGGTTTATTTGTTTTTGAGGATGAGGAAGGAGGGAAAGTTTAGAGTCCAGTAAAAATTCCCAGCGGTTCAGATGGTTAGCTGAAACAAAAAACAGAGACAGGTGTCTAGTAAAAGAGAGACACAATATCTTAAACTTTGTTAGTAGCCCAATCTAAGTCAAAACACAACAGAAAAGCTGGTTTACAGACACTGCAACGTTAACACCGTCAACACCTTTGCATCATGTTTGACAGGTAATGTTAAAATCCTTTATTTGGACCATTTTAATGAAGAGTTGTATAGTAACTCAAGTTAGTCACTGAACCCAACAACACATTAGTGCCAATAAAGAAAAACCCCAAGTGTCAACTGGAAAGAGCCCAGGAGTCAACCAACCAACCAACCAACCAACCAACCAACCAACCAACCAAGTGTCTCGTGTTAGAAACACCCAGTAACACAATTAATAAATAGAAAGGTTTAAAGCGGTAGAAAAATATCTAAAAAAAAACAAAAACACTTTCTGAAGAAGTTGCTGTCAACAAGTGCTGGATGTTGTGTCTGCTGCTTGGAGGCTGGACTGCGCTCTGCTACAACACAGGAGACAAACAGCAGGTCACGCGACTGACTTGACCACATCTCAGCCCACCAGATGGGATATAATAAGACTTCTGACTGCAGCACACCCTCACTTAGGGCCTAAAACAATAGTACAGTGCCTTATTGTATGTCATGAAATTCTCTCAAAAGGCTAGACAACAGTCACAAATTGTCAAGTTACCTCAACTTTCCTGTATTGCTTTTAGGGTTCTTGCGGAAGGACTGGTTTGGTCCAGAGCGAGTGGACATAGAACGAGGTGAGGCCCTTGAAAATGTGGATGGTGGGGTCTTGGGAATCTTCTTTCCAAGGTGGCCAATCCATTTCTTCTGCTCATCCTGGGTCAGGGCCAACAGGAGCATGTCCCGGGCAGAGGTCACATCGTAGTTTACTGTAGGGCAGGGTTAATAAACAAAACAAATAAACGAAGGGCACAAGATGTTGCCAGTCAAGAAGCAGTTCTGACAAATATGACCAAAAAACTACCCCGCATGTCTAGGTTCCCCCCAAAAAAGAAGAAATAGCTTGTTTTGCCCAATCAACACTCAAAAATCCAAACACATTCAGTTACTATAAAAGATGAATTGGCAAATTGTTTAAGCTGTAGGTTACTTCATGGAATGTATTTAATGGGTGTGGCTGTATTTACTGTCTGAACTCACTGAATATACTGCTACTCAAAACCAAATTAATTGACAGTATTGTATGCACCAATTAAGAAGTGGCAGCTCAATGTGTCACACATACATTACATTTATGCATCAGTTTAGTTTTTTTTAAAATGTTTACTTTGGTAGTGTTGTGTAATATTAAAGAGTCTTTTTGGAGTTTTTGACTGCTAGTAGCACTATGGAGCTCATTTTCTATGAGTGTGCCACCGTTTTGTTCATCTTATGCACAAGGTTGCACTGATCGGTGAACAGGTGGCAGTAGCACCAAGTTATGCTGCAGTCCACCAACAAAGACAAGGAAGAAGAAGACAGCTAGAATTACAACAAAAAAAGGTGAGTGTTGGTAACATTGAAAGTAAACAGAACTTTCTCTGTTTACAAGAAAAATTCCCCAGGGGACCTTTAAGTTACAAAAGCTGCAAGTAACCCATGTGCCCCATTCAACTCAAATTAAGTACCTTAAAATATTTCTAATTAATGATAGCTCATCTCATTGAAAAATAAAAATAAAATAAAAATAAATGTTTGTCATAACAGCTTAGAGCGCCGAGGACAGGACTTTACCTTTGCAAGGCGCAATAACGTCCTCCTTTTTGTCGAGGTGGTCCTTGTGGCACTTGACGTGGCAGCGGCGACACTCTAGGGCCGGAGGCGGCTTGAAGACGTGCCACAGAGGCTTGGAGCAGGCCTCACAGTTGGAAGGGAAGTGATATAACGTAGGGATGAACTCATGGCCTTTGTGTGGGAGACAGTTGGTCTTGTCGCCCTGAGGGACCGTTTCCATGTCCAAGTCCTTCCTGCATTCTCCCTCATTGGCATACAGAATCTGAAGGAAGGAAGGAAGGAAGAGGAAGAGGGGAGAGAGAGAGAGAGAGAGAGAGAGAGAGAGAGAGAGAGAGAGAGAGAGAGAGAGAGAGAGAGAGAGAGAGACGTCAAAAACATCTGCATTGACTTTTTGAAATCCAAGCAATATGCAAATATTAAAATCTAGTGCAATCTCCAGCACAGCAAGAAGCCTCCAACCTGGAATATCCTTGGAATCTCTTCTGTCTCAGCTCGGTACACGTCTCCTTGTGTGACTGGTCTTACGTGAAACAGTTTGCTACACAAGACGGCACAAAATTAGCAATTACATATCAATACACTATTACTTGCAGCAGACATTTTTCAGTTAAACTGTGTCTGTCAAAAAGGGGAAGAAAAAAAGACTTACTCGATATCTAGTACCATGGAAGGGTTGGATTGTTCCTTATCCTGCTCATCATTGTAGAACAGAATCTTCTTGCTGCTCACCACCACATACTGCAAATATTAAAAAGGGCAATGAGGGGAAGCAATCTCTACAAACCATGACATACTTCCACACAATGCAGGTGCCGAGGAAACACCAAATAAAACACCATACCTGCTTCTTCCATCCGTATCGCTTGATATTAGCACGGTTAGGAATGGACAGCCAACCCTCCAATCTGGATTCTGAAAAGCAGCCCAGATGCAACAAAACTTACAAATCTATGCAGTGAATTAAATGCACTGTCAAAAAGGCCATGCAGTGTTTAAATCCAAACTCAACTGGGGAGAAAAAAATAAAAAGTTAAGTGACAAAGGTCACAATTGTTCCGATACAGCAGGTGCCCCTAAAGGAGCTTTGCCAGAATTAAGGTAACTGCACTTGAGTAGGTGATTAGAGAGGAGTTTTTAAACATCCCCATGCAAGAGGAACATATTTGACATAGGTTAAGTCCTTCTTACAGCATGTTAGCAGAGCATGTCAGAATTGATCATTTCAAATGATGTTAAAAGCTCTTTAATAAGAGTTTTGCAGCAGTAATTAGTATTTATTTTCTGTAAATTAGATGGATCACTCACTCCTTAATAGAAGCAACCATGTGCATTGCAGATTATGTACATTACTTGGGGCTAAAATAATATTTTCAAGTGCATGCAGCTGAAACAACACAAGTTAAATGGGAACAGTGAACTAATAGGGGCTTGTCTACTAAATGTGACATTGGTAGGGAGGTCTTTGTGTCCTAACGAGCAGTAGGCTACTTCTAGGTGATCATGCCGGCCAAAAAAATAAAAATAATAAAAGTGTAGGTGTTTGAAACTCAAAGAGCCATAAATTAAAAATCAGCTTTCAGTTTCAAGACACGTTTTGAAAGGTGCTGAGAGTGAGGCGATAACCTCACACAGGGCGTAGTCTAGTATGACGGTAACCTCTGTTCTGATGTGGTTACATTACCGTTGGGGCTGACCTCGTGACATTAAGCAAGTTCTCTGCCAGCATCTTTTGCTTAACATCCCGTTAAAAAGTTAGACTTTTGTTGGTCAGACGGTTTTGACAATTTGGACAGATCATTTTCTCTCCACTCGGTCAGGCTTCTTTCAAAAGTGTTGCTGAATTCCCCTAAAGAGATGGCTTTCCCGCCTTTGGTAAAAGAATACTCCGGGGCAAAAAGACACAAACACAACAGCTGCAGCACAGACCAGGCAAGAGGGGCTTGTCCACTCAGTTACTCACAGAGGGAAAGGAATAGACGTTACAAAGATAAGAAGAGAACCGACTGGACATGAGGGAAATAAAAAGAGAATGATTTAACCACAGACACAAGCATTTATGAAATAAATAACATGTATAACACAATGACATTTGTAAATAGGGATATAAGCTAGGTGTTTACCATTGTAAATTCATTTTGCACTGATGCTGATCATTGTACGGCTGTATGACAGCGTGGATTTAAAAAACTGTGAGACTGCCTCAGATTTCTTACCGCAATGTACTAAACCTAAAAATAAATAAATAAATAAATACAAATTTAAAAAAAAAAATTCGCTTGTTGAACGACCTATTCAATAAACACCTGCTGTTATGTCTTAACTATACACAATGTTCCTAACACACAATCCTCACCCACCCTGAAAGCATGGATTAAACACTACACAAAATGTAACGACTGAAACAGATTGATATCAGCAAGGACAAAAGATGTGATCTGCAATAAACATTTAAATGCCAAAAGCAACAAAAAGTACTTTCTTTGGAAGATGTTGTACTACCTTTTGGTCATAAGATACATTTTAAAAGGTCTAAGCTTGCGCTCACTCAATACAAACATTCAAACTCATACAAGGAGGGTAAAGTATAGTATTTAAATGAGTGAATAGTGGATGCACGTCATCAACCCAACACATCTTATCTTCATGTATATCACAATTTGATTTAAAAACACAAGGACCTCAATAGCATGGCATCTACAAGGTGCAAAATTTACAAAAACAGTAAAGAAACAGCCACACTTTGAAGACCATTTTGATTGGCTTCAACAAGACAAATACTTTGTCTTTCTATGCAATTTCTAGAGTATTTTAATGCTCTTAAATTTTATTTTTGCTTAATAGTCGCAGAATAATGGAGGAATTGTGCACTTGGGACTTTCTTAAGCGTAGTAAAAGTAGCAGCAGCAGTTTCCATTTAGGCCCTGTGGTGACCCTACCTGCGATGTTGCCGTCCGTCTCATCTGTCTGCAAGCTGGTGACACTAGAGCTATCCATGCGCTGCTGCAGGTCATTCAGTTTCTCCCGGAGCTGCTCGATGTCGCTCTCTTTGCTATCCAGCTGCATTTGCAGCTCGTTGCGATATGTGCATTCCTCGGCCAGTTGCTGTTGGTAGCAGAGCCATGAGATTTGGGTTAAAAACACAAGGGACACATTTTATTTTACTGGGCTCTAATTTCCTAAGACTTGGTCAACGTACCGCCTGCATCTCGCTCAACTCCTTCTGGTACTTGATGGCCATGTGGTTAAACTTCTCCTTCTCCTGGTTAAGTTCCAGCTGAAGCTTTCGGTTCTCCTTCTCCTTCTTCCGCAGGTCGGCAGTACTGCCCTTCTTCTTCTGGTCCAGCTTCATGTCCTTGCGGTTCATGATTTCTGCCAACTTGTTAACCGCCTGATATAATCAAGTAGGTGAATAGATGGAAAGCATCAGTCACCATTCTCTACTTTGCATTGCTGGTGTTTGCAAATACTTTTCCAACCAAAACATTTTTACCTGAGTCTTCAACGTGCGCTCTGTGTTGAGGACCTTGTCGTAGTTGGCCTTGATTGTATTTGCAATCTCTTCCTTCTGAGCTACATACTCTGTCGAGAAAGAGAGACTCAGCTTGTGCAACAATGCAAACTGAATGCAGCAAAAAGAGAAGGAGGTCAACGAAGGGACAGTACCTTCTTCCTGAGTACTGAGCTTTTCATTTAACTCAGCCTTCTCTTTACTGAGGTTCTCCACATCTTTGGTCAGAGTTCTATTGGATTCCTCGAGCTGCACAGAAAGCTCAATATCATCACTTTTTCCCCCCACTCAAAAGTGAGACAATAAATTAAGTTGGATCTTAATTAATGTGCAACACAATATACATTGTGGAAGTAAATAATACAACAGTGTTGGATTTGCTCACCCGTGCAATAGTAGACTCCTTCTCCGCAATGTCCTGCTTATGTCTACTCGTTGCCTTTTTGTTCTCCTGGCTGAGCTCAAAGTACTGTTCTTCCTGCAGTGCCCGGGCGAGCTGCTCTGACTCCGCCTTGGTCACTGTCAGATCCAGCTGGGCAGACAGGGAGTCCCTTTGTTCAGGATAAAACAAATTTGATAAGTTTAAAAAAAAGTTTAAAAAACTCCCACATACGTAACCTCATCAACATTTTGCTATAAGACCACAATAAAAACTTAAAACGATAGGAAAGAAAACCATTTGCTCATATTTGGGTGGTTACATCAATAAAGTGATACATGTGAATAGATATGAGTCTCTTACCTTTCACTGCATAACTCCTGCACCTTTTTATGAGCCTCTTGTACCTGCCGGTTCCTTTCCTCAATCTCCTCTTTTAGTTCTTTAACCTGAGTTTTGTAAAGCGTCTGAGGGAGAACAGACAGAAGGTTTAGCCAATGACATTCACATTTTATTTAGAGGACAGAGACATTGTGGAACTGAGACTTATACTTACAGAAAAATACTGTTCGGCCTCAAGCTGGTCCTGAAGTTCCCTCATCTGTCCCTCGTTGCCTCTGTATTGTCTGTTAACAAACCAATTGAATACATTAAGTACTTTATTTTCATTTCATTAATTCTATGTATGTAGCTAATTTTACACGCTCACAAGTTTGAGCACTTTCCAACAACAATCATTAGCCAGGCAAACAGAGCAAGCCTCCAAATAGCACCACAACCAGCGGCACTGGCTGCAGCACTATCCAGAGGATTAGCAATAGAGTTGATGAAGCTGGACTCTAAACCCTAATCCTTTGATGTAAACACCGCTGCAGAACAGCTTTGGCATAGTCACATAAGCTGGAATAATAGCACTTATTTGAAAATAGCAGGCAATTGTAGAGCAATTTACACCTTGACTTCCAAAGAGTATTACTGGCCAAAAGCAGACAATTAGAGCTCCTGGCTGGACCGGCTGCCAGTTCATTTTAGAGTTCAACTGGTCCACAGGCGGCTGTGGCTCAGGTGGTAAGAGCAATTGGAAGGTTGGTGGTTCGATCCCTGGCCCTGCATATCAGTGTCCTTGGGCAAGATACTGAAACCCCAAATTTCCACCAATGCAGCGCCGTCGGAGTGTGAATGTTTCTCTAATGAGCAGGTGGCACCTTGTATGGCCACAAGTGTATGAATGTGTGTAAATGGTGAATGGTTCCTGTACTATGCAAAAGCGTTTTGAGTAGTTCTGGTTGATAGACCAGAAAAGTGCTACATAAATACAGTACATTTACAATAAGTAACCTAAAATGTTCCTATTTACCGAGAAAACATGATAGAAGTGTTTATTCTGTTTATTAAAATTTCTATTCTATTTAATTTATGCACATTACATGGAGACAAAGTCCAATGTAATGTAATAAAGTGGATGGACAATATATGCAACTTTCCATGACAAAAGGAAAGTAATCCATGTTTCCAGTTACAATGGATTTTAGAATTATAGTGCAGGAAGGCCCCTTACTTGGTCAGCTGTGCCAGCTGGAACTCCAGCGAGCGTTTACTCTCTAGTGCCGTGTTCATCTCCTGTTTGAGTTGCTTCTCTGAACACCTAAGACGGTCCACCTCCTGCGTGCGGCTCTTCAGGTCATTTTGACATTGGACACGCTTGCTCGACTCCTGTTCCCCCTGTATCCGCAGACTCTTCACCTGGGGAAGGATGACATCAAAAGAGGTGAGTTATCACCGATATGAGACACACAAATGCATCTTTATTTGAAACCGCTGAATATTACATGCATTGCCAAAAGGGATTACTCACCTCATCTTCCAGCCTTTCCTTTTGCTTCATCAACTGCTCCATTTTCTGCACCGACTGCTTGAGGTCAAACTCTAACATTGAGCACTGTTTCTCCACCTCCACTACCCGGCTCTCCGCTCGCATCCTTGCGCCGTTCTCCTCTGACATCTTCTGCTGAACAGCTGAAATAGAACAGTGACGAAAAAACACGATTTAGTTTCAAATTTGACAGATATTTTGTTCTACTGCCAAATGATAGACTATCAACTTGGTAACCCTGAACTCACACTGAACAATCCATCTGTGAGATGTGTAACTATTCTAAAACTTTCTTCCAAAATCAATAAAAAATTGGAGGAATGTTTTGACATCAAGTATTAATGTCTGAGAATCAGAAGAACAAATGTGACAAAACTGGTTTATGTAAACTACAGTGCGTCTTTGGAGCTAGTAACACAACATGTTAGTGCATGGAATAGAATCCAGATGAAATATTTGTCTTTAAACCTTTTGATAAAATCAGGACCATGTGATGAAATCTGTAAAATTAACAATAACAAGCGAGCTGTCATGAAAGACAAGAAAGCATGTACAAGGTGAAAGGCAAGAAATCACCCGGACGGATCATCATTCTATTGCAAAAATGGCTTTAGAGTCCTGTTTTAATATGCAATGAGGCACTGTCCTGACATGCTGACTGGCTTACACTCCTTGAATTCCTCCCACCCAAACATCCCCTGCAGGTGAGTCTGATAAGATAGTAGACAAGAAAGAAGACAAGAATGAAACAGGAAGAGGAAGATGAATTTAGAAATAAGTTAATTAAAATAAAAGATGGAGAGGCAATAAAATAGACAGAAGAGTTCAAGTAAGATTCCAGAAAAAGAAGAGAATGAATAGAAAAAGCAGCTGGGCATGCTCCGGCATAGGACTGGCATACCATTCATGGCAGCTGATTTGGCTTCTTCAATAGACTCATATTTGTCAGTGAGCTGTGCCCGCGTCCCCCTGTGCTCAGTCTGCTCCTGCTCCAGACGCTGCTGCAAGGTCTTTAGTTTGTAGTTCAGGTCTATCTCCAGGTTGTTCTTTTCCTGTGGGGAGGGGTAATGCCCAGGAAAACAACATGAAGGCAAGCTGAACACACTTGTCTGACAAACTGTCCTATCATCTCGTCATAAATACACAGCAATTTCTAAAGTCCCCCAAATATTTGCAGAACAATTACTACTACTACTACTACTACTACTACTACTACTACTACTACTACTGTATACCTTCTCCAGGTTATTGCTCCTTTCCTGGGCCTGTTTGCGTTCCGCCTCCACTTTGGAGAGGCAATGCTTCAAGTTTTTGTTGTCCTCTTGTAGGCCTGCCATCCTTGCTGAGAACGGACAATCAAGACAAATCATCACTCTCATGGAGTTGATCATATGAATTTTTATTGCAAAACCCTTTTTATTACAGCGATTTAGATATTTATTTTTATAAATTTCAATGTCAACGTTCACCACAGAAAAATAAAAAAACAGTACTTGTTTGATATACTGTTCTGAACTTCAGAAAATGACTTCAACATCCCTCCATCACAGTTCCTCTGACTTTCAGAAGCGTGTTCCCTTTAAAAAGATAACTGGCTGACAGATAAATCAGGGATTGATTTGACTGCTGTGGGCGCTGTCGGTGCATGGACATGTCCCACACATCAGTGGGAGAGTGAGGGATGGCTTCTTTTACGTGGGATCTCTGCAGCTGTCTCAAATGTCTGAATGAGTGAGTCTAAAGGAGTTATTTAGAACCACACTGAAACAGTTTAGTATAATCAAATTCGGCCACTTTCCACACCCGTCTTTGCCTTAACTCTGATGTGACAAATCTCAAACCACGGTTATGAATTAATTTTGATTTTAAAGCTAAATTTGCATTTGCCATGATTTGTGTGTCAGTGGTTCACCTTGTAGCTCCATGATCTCCTCAGAGCCCAGGCTGTAGTTCCTCCTCTCCGAGTCCAGGCTGCTCTGAAGAAGCAGGAGCTCCTTCTCCAGCTGGGCCTTCTCCTCGTCCGCTGCACGGCTCCTCTCCTGCAGCTCGCGGTTCAAGCTCTCCAACTGGCTCATTGACTTGGCCATCTCTGTGTGGCTCTTCCTCAGTCTCGCGGCTGTGTCCGACTCGGCACGCAAGAGGTCATTGGCCTCTTCCATCTGTCAATCAAAACAGAGGGGACCACGAGGGGAAATTAAGATTAATACCAGAGTGTGTGTTTGTGTGTGGTGTGTTTGTGTCTCTACTGTATACCTGATTCTGCAGCTGGACAATTTTATCATTTGACGCCTGAGAGTTTTGGCTAATCTTCCTCAAATCTTCAAGCTGCTCCTTTAAAGTCGACACTAGGGGAAAAAAAAAAAAGCAGATGGGAAATTAGACAGGCTGTTAGTTAAGCTCCTATTTCAAACCCAAACAAAATTCCATTAATAAAATCACATTAAGTATAGTCTTCTGTTGCAAATCAATGGAAAAGTTAGACAAACATGCATGGTTTAAAAGCTAACTAGATTTGACTTAGATTTGACGAAAGTCACACCAGGATGCCAGCTAATCCATTTGGGGGCATATGTCTTGACCAGATCAAGTGATATTGAGAGGAAAGGGCAATAACATGCAACAAAACTATGTTCAAATACCGACTGCTTCCGCGGTTCACTCTGCGATTATATTTTAATTGCAGTTTCTGAAATCATACATCAACAGCACCTCATCATCTTTACCCTCATTCTCCAAATTGCGTCTCTTCTCTGCATCCTGGTCAGCTTTTCTTTGGTACTCTGTGAATCTGTGCTGTAGCATGATCTTGTCCTTCTCCAGCAGAGATGTGCTGGCCTCTGCACTCTTCCTCAGGTTGGCCTGTGGCAAGGAACAACGGAGCAGTGGTGATGTGGCAAGAAGAAACCAATCCTTAATCAAGACTCTGAACAATAATTGAATTCACTTAATCATTTGATTCTATTAGCACTTTTCTCTTAGATGTTACCAATACAAAAGCTGTAGATACAATTTGTTTTTTGTATAAATATAATTGCAGCAAACATCATAAATGTTTAATTTGTCCATAAGAAGAATGTTGAGAAGGAGGGGGGCAGCATTTAACCTCTTCATCCAGTTCTTTCATGATCTTGTCGATCTTGGTGTTTGATGTCCTGGGGAGAACAGAATTTGAGAAAAACATTTTGTTGCATGTCTCATAAATAAATGTACATTGCTATTCAAAAGTCTGGTTTATTCTATAGAATAAATATGCAACCAGAGGGCAAATAACACATTGACACCATGTCATAATCACTTATCTATAGCCTTTTTTGCATTTACGAATATTACAATTTAACTAGGAACAATAAAAATGTTACTTTTTTTGGGAAGTAAACATGAAGGTCTCCTCCCTCTATAATGCTGTTGTCTGTATTGCGAGCCGTCTTTGAGACCAAAGAATTTGCATCTCATCTGTGCTGTGACTATGTAAGACGCTAACTTTTCATGGGGAGTAAAAGTCCTGTTCAATACCTGCATTTCTGCTCCAACTCATCCTTAAGCTGCATCTCACTATGGAGTTGCTCCTCCAGCTGATAGATCCTCTTCTGCAGGTTCTCCAGCTACACACACACACACACACACACACACACACACACACACACACACACACACACACACACACACACACACACACACACACACACACACACACACACACACACACACACACACACACACACACACACACACAGTTAGATCTATATAAATACAGATATTAAGGGAAAATTAAGTTTTCTACATCTCAAAACTACAAAAAAAAGTCTTCTACTTACATGACTCTTGTCTTCTTTTGTGGAGCTGCTACGTTTGTCGCAGGTCTTTGCGGCAGTGGAGCTGCGCATAAGGCTGGAAACAGAACATGTTTTATTATTATTAACACAATCACAACAGTTATATTAAGAGCCGTCCTCCACGTGAAAAGGATTCTACCACTACTTAGTCACAGAAAAAAATAAATATATATAAGAATGGTGTACAGGAGCATTTACAAGCAAACCACAGTTAATATATCTATGACATTTGCTCCAAAATGTCAAACAAATTTCCACCATGATAACAGTGCACTCTGAAGTCACAACACATTTTAAGACATGGAATAGGGACTAAACCTTTAATCACTGTAAAAACCTTACAGGACATTATAAATTATTTAATTACATTAATTTATTTAATTATTAATTACATTATAAACATGTCTGGCAAACTTACTGCTGACTGCTGTAATAAGTGAAGCCTACGAAGGGGAGCTGGTTGCCAACAAAGGCCTTTGGTACGGGGAAGGTCTCCTCCTCTCCCCGATCCTCTTCGATGTCATCAAAGTTACTGGTGTCAACGTCACTGCTCAGTTCAGGCACTACTGGGGCAGCAGCTACACAGGCCAGAAAAAGATGGAGGATTCATGTTGATACAAGATAACCAGGGCCACCACAGTTCATATAATAAGTCCACTGTGTGTTAAAGGCACAGTCCATGATACAAGCAAAATGCAAAACACTCCAGAAATTACAGGCAAGACTTTGAAAACAGGGACTAACATGAAATCTCATCAATCTATGTTCATAATGTTCTCTAATGCAGTTAAACTTTTGCTAATATTAGTAAATACAGCAGTAAAATAACAATGATAATTTTGAACCAAAAAGTCATTCATCATAAACAATATATGCAAATATATCTGTAATTCATATCAACCCAAACATTTTACTTGTTTACCTTTTTGCTCTTCTGCCTCTATCATTTCCAATAAATCTCTTTTTTATAAAATCGGTCATAACTGTATTTTAAAGTAGATTACCTTCTAGATAGAGGCACAGAAACAAGTGTTTCACTTTTCTCTGCAGTTTTTCTGGATCTTTTGAAACACAAGGGGAAGCAGCCAGCTAGCAGAGCTGGTCAGCCAGTGGAACGACAGGGGTGGCCAAAACCAAAGTGCTGACTTCAGCCTAGTAAAGTATTAAATATAAAGCCACTAAAGAACTGACTATAGCTCCTGGATTTAGCCCTACATTTCTAATCTCTCTGTGCTCCAGTGTCAACCCCGGCGCATTAGCATTTGCGATGGACTGCTTACCCGTTGTTGGCCTCGAAAAATGCTGTGCTGCCAATTATTCCTGTGAGCAGGAATCACGTTTAGTCTTGGAAAGGATACTGAATGAATAGATTCTGTACAAGAATTTCCTGCAACTGTCTGTAGTAGGTCAAATGGAAAACACAATCACTGGCTACATGATTGCAGTGACAGTGTGCAGACTGCCAAATGAAATGGGGAGGTGGGAAAGTAATCAGTAACCTTAACAGTAAAAATGTTCTTACTCTCTCTGATGTTCTCCCACGTCCACTGGTCATTCTTGAAGAAAGGATGCCTCTTGATCTCATCTACACCATTACGGCCAAGTCGAACTTCCCTGTGGGGGTCAGGGAGGACATATCACATGATCATGTCAACCGGTATGCACGTGATTTTCAATATACCAGTAGAAGCAGTTCAACATCCCTAGTTCAATAACTCTATGCAATGAAGCGCAGACATGTGTTAATATGTATATGTCAATTAAGATTCTTTCCACTGAGGGTCCTCTAAAACGAGAAACAATCAATGCCTAAACAAGGAGAGGGTATAAAGATAAGAACCCACTTCAAGTGGCACTTTCAGTGCTTAGTATGCCAATATCTAACCTGTCCGTCAGGAAAGCACAAATGAGATTCTTGGCGTCATTGGAGATGTCACTGTCGTCAGGGAAGGTCAGGGCATTCTTGTGGTTCATAATTTTGCTGTAGGTCCCCACCAGGGAGTCGGCATAGAAAGGAGTGTCGCCTGTGCACAACACAAGACAAACAAGAGCCATGGGTTACTGATATGACCACAGTAAGAACAAACTGTTGTCTGATACATACACACTGAACAAGATAAAAAAAATACACAGGAAAGCTTATTTTTATGTTTGACAGTTTTTGTTTAACAAACTTCATATTATCAATAAGAATTATAAAAGGAATAAAATTAACCTTGACCTTCACAGGAAATGCTTAAAATCAAAACTTACCAACTAGCATTTCGTACAGGAACACTCCCACTGACCACCAGTCACACTCTCGGCCATAATAGCCATCTCCTCCTTGAGATTTCAGTACCTCAGGCGAAATGTAGTCTGGAGTTCCCACTGCTGTGTCGCATCGTACCATACCATCCTGAACAATAATCACAATTTCAATACATTTTTCCGTAATGATACATCCCTTTAGAATTGTTTGCTTTTCAGAGAGCTGAATAATCACTAAAACTAAATGTTATACCTTATTCATTTTCATGCAGGTCCCAAAGTCTGCCAGTTTTAAGTGGCCAGCTTTGTCTAGCAACATGTTATCAGGCTTCACGTCCCTGAGAAGGCAAAAATACAGTGATATCAAATACATAAACACACAATTAATATGTCTGACTCAAGCAAATAACAAGAAGACTGAAGCACTTCTCATGCCTTTATGGACAGTTACGTTTAGAGTTGATCAAGGGTGCAACCTGGAAAATTAGCTCTCCTAATCAGCAGTGTCTGAGGGTGCTGCAGTGCTCTGCAGTGATAGGTCAGATGTAATGAGGTATGAAGGAGGTTGGGAACTGAGTTTTCTTGAAATTTCTTTTCACTACAACTTCCAGCAAGCTAATGGGAAAATGGCAGAGAGCTATTTAATCCATATGTTATGGAGTGAATTTTCCACCATCGCAGCTGTGCAAGGAAAAAAACTATTTCAGGGATGTTGTGTACAGTAATTATATCAATCAAAAGATAGATTGATTATCCAACTACTCCAAGATGTATTACAGATCCACAGCTAACATCATGGAAAAGAACTGAAGATAAGCAGCTCTAATAAAAGACAATTTAAATCTCAGAAAAATCATGATCATAAATAAATCAAATGCTGAAAGATTACAAACATAAATTATACAAACAATAAAAAAAGAAATTACAGCTCATTTAAAAACCTATAACCAGTTTGAGATACAGGTAAAGAAGCTAGATATTATACTGGACATATGGCACTGTAATGTTAGGAAAGCATTAGTTTTGGAAAAACCTATAGTTAGAATACTAGCAAGTAACTAGCATTTATGCTAAAAACAGTACCTCTGGCCATGGACTTCCTGCTTATTACAAAACCCCCTTAGATCATATGTCGCCTCCACACCTTTTAGATCCTACTGTGTATCTCACTGTTGTCAAGAACCATAAAAAAATAAATGGTTTTGCACAT
This sequence comes from Percina caprodes, assembly GCA_013375575.1. Classification (NCBI taxonomy): domain Eukaryota; kingdom Metazoa; phylum Chordata; class Actinopteri; order Perciformes; family Percidae; genus Percina; species Percina caprodes. Next base: position 3,845,213 of record JABXJD010000037.1, read on the forward strand.
TCACATTAGACGAGGTTCACAGGCAATGAAAATAGACTATGACAACTTAAGGACTGCCTCACGGATGTAAGAAATGGCACTTTTCATCAGAACTGAATCCCATCAATGTGTTGGACCGCAGACAATTTGAAAACCAAACCAACAAACACAAAGGAAACATGGAGGAGTTACCTGTGAATGAAGCCCATGGAGTGGATTCCGTCCAACGCCAGCACCACTTCAGCTGTGTAAAAGCGGGCCCACTTCTCTGGGACGTCATAGTTGCTCATCAAGTTTACCAAGTCGCCACCCGGCATGTATTCCATCACCATGTAGAGGTAGCGGTCATCTTGGAATGCAAAAAAGAGCTGCAGAAAAGAAATAATTAGTTAAAACAATGATCAAAAAGAAAATGGTCAGTCCAAAGTGAACAAATCTCTTACCAATTAATTTCTGACACACGCATAAGGCTGCATTTATGTACTGTGGCCTGCAGATAATAATATCACAATAGGTTAATAGGTTTTAGATGCTTTGGATCTACCACATCATACCTGCACCACCCATGAGCTGTTGGCAAAAGCCATGATGTCCCTCTCCTCCCAAAAGAAAGCAGAGTCCGACCTCTTGATCATCTCAAACTTGCTTAGCAGCTTCATGGCGTATACTTTGCTTGTGGCTTTGTGTCTTACCTGGAAAAGATGGAAGAGGTGACAATCAATTAGGTGTTCGAGTAACACATAACACATTTTATGTTATTAATAAAAAGATATTACTGCAACTTTCTTAAGGTTTAAAGAGTTTTATGTACAAAAAAAGGCATTCTTACCAATTGCACCTCTCCAAATGCCCCCCTCCCAATAACTTTAACCACCTCATAGTCCACCGCTTTCATGCGTAGATCCCGAATTTTACTAATAGTTTCCTTATCTGGAGAAAAAAAAAAAAAAATCACAGGTAAAGACAAATGTTAATAGAAAATAGAAGCTATACAAGCTGGTGTTGTTGCATCTTATCCTTCAAGTGAATATGGTTAGTGGTATAAGGTGCCTGAGAGTATGGGTTTTGTTATTAAAATTACAGTTTCCTGAAGTTGAATTTTGTCTGGAAGATCAGCTACTCTGTTTTCTTTTTCTTTTTTATTACCGAACATCATGTAGGTGTCACTTTACATTTTAGGTCTCACATAGCAGAGGTTGACTGTCATAGCAACAGCCAGCCTGTTAGCAAAAAGGTGACAGCACTTCTGCGCACAGCTGAGAGCTGCTGGTCAGGGATAGTTTGTTGCTTACTGAGTGCTGGTTTCTCCATGACGCAACAATGCAAGCTCTCTTAGGGGTGACAGTATTTACTGTTCAAGGGTGGGGTAAATTTCCAATTCACATGGGTCACAACTGGCACTTAAACACAGAACACGGGGATGCGGGGGCACGGAAGTTAAACTGATCTAAAGATAAAAAGCAAGGCCTGAGTTATTTGAATAAGAACATTTAAGAGTGAGTCATTTCCACTGTGAGCATAGGTTCCCGGGATCATGAAAAATCCCAGAGGACCCAAAACACATATAAACTATGTTTATAAATGGTACAAATAGGATTAATGTTGCTGTAGAGACATACTGTGTGTATTTGCGTGTGTGTGGGGAGGATTATTTTCAGTAGGTTCTTGCATACATGCTGATGTGATCGGGTGCAAAGCATGGAAAAGAGAATTGAGAGTAAAGAGCCCTTCAGGCAATGCATGCTACTACTGAGGACCAGCGTCTCACAAGACAGATAGTCCATTAGTCGACATCCATCAATACATTTGCAACACTTGGCTGCTATACACAAAAGTAATGTACCAAGAGTAATTGAGGAGATGACTAACGGCAGTTTTAGCCCGGGGGTTTACAATAGGTTAGGTTGATTATCAAATATGAAGCACAGAATTTTAGTTATCCTCAAACTGATAAAAATTTAGACTGCAAGAGAAGTCTCACTTCTACAGGGTTCACAAACACAGTGGCAGTCATTTTCCCATGAAAGCCGTCACTACCCAATCAATACAGCACATGAATATGAATCTTAATAGATAGCAGTGAACCGTTTATTTACTAGAGAATAGTTCTTGAAAAACCAAGGAAAATAAAAAGTGAAGGCTACAAAACATGCCACAACAAGGAGGGAGATTATGCTGAGTTATAACAAGGTCAGTGGGAGTACACATGTATTGTTTAGTTTGGTTGTGGATTTTTTGTTGGTTAAATTATATGTTTGTCTATATAAAATTCAGTAAATTAAAGACATATATCCCTAAGAGATAACACGGAGGCTCTGCCAAATAGACATGGCTGGCAAATTCTGGGGTAAACACTAACATAGTTAGTGATAGTTGCCATTCCCAAGAAATGGGAATGTAAATAAAGAATTGGGCAGTTATACTAGGTCTGTCAAGAAAAGATAGATTTAACCTCACTATCTGCCTTTGATTTGGTATTTCAGTTAAAAGGTTCCCCAGTCTGAGGGCACTGTGAAAAGGAGAAGCCATCCCAATCAGCGTCATGTGGGTCACCAGCCATTTATGAAAGCCCCTTTGTTGGGGATACCAAGCAGCAGACACCTATTGTGTCCAAGCCTACATAGAGGCGGTGACCCACAAACAGCCTTCTTTTTTGAGCCTAGGCGTATACCCATATGTGATAGGTCCGCCAACACAAATGGTTCAAGTGGAAGACGTGGAGAGACCAGCGTTAAAGGAGGACATGGGGGAAAGGCATGATAGGAGCTACTTACATCTACTCAAAAAGTTGTCAATGCTCTTGTTTTTCCTCAGGGCAGGGAAGTCCAGGTCATACACCAGTGCGTCCAAGCCATCCTGCGGGGAGAGGAGAAGGGTTAACATGCAGGAAAACCAAGCTACAGTGACACACACTCACACACACATTACACAAGTAAAAAGCAAACAGTGTCCTAGAATGTTGGTGTCTGAAGCACAGCTTTGAACAGACGTCTGCATATAGTTAGAAGAGGGCCTACAGCCAGGATTACAATAATAGGAGGGATTTAACGTACTTCAAATATCTGGATTTCATTGCTACTGTAAACCGTCAAAAGTTTCTTAAAGTGATTAAAAATCCACTGATCTGCTGAAGGATCTCAAAGAGCAGTTGTTAAATAGGCCGCAAAACACGCCTTGCATGTTGTCTGCCATGGACAGTCCTTAGGCCAATTTAAATTCACTAAATCATTGTTGTAGCGCTGGCAGAAAATCTTTCAAATGTATGCCGTGCATCTATAAATGCACTTGAGGAATTAAGAAACAAATTCTGCCGTTTTAAAACAATGATGACGCTGTTCGAATGGGTCAAACTGGTATCTCAAAACACTCCTTTTGTGTTTCTACAAGAGGCCACAGCATCACATACTGTCACAAAGCCAATTGCCAAAAGCACTAAGAAAACATGTCTGGTTTGAGTGCCGTCAAGGTTATGTTACTGATAGTCATAAAGTTGAACGTAGGTGTGAGGTTACTTCTTTGGAAGGAAAGAAAGAGGGTGCGCATATGGATGAGTGACAGCGGGAGCTTGCAAGTAGATCATGAAGCCCAATTTCTCTGGTTTATCAGGGAATTGTATGAACTTCCCTGCAGACTGGATACTCTACTAACAGTGAAAGAGTTCTTTTGTGATGTATTGTTTTTGATTTTGTCGTTGCATTCCATACCACTGGAAAACCCTAAAGCCAGTAAGCAAACATGGATATTGTTCAAATTAATGTTTCGCCGTTTTACAGCTTTTCTACAAGGAGTGTGTTTACATGGACAGTATCCAGGTTATGATAGGGTTTTAAAGTATCCCATTTTTGGGTTTGAGCATACAATCATCATATCCCAATTTCAGGAACCTGGATAAGCCCTTATTACGTTTTTGAGAAACCTGATTGTGCTTGTTGGAGTACTCTGATAACCTGGATATGTTGCACACGTACATGTTATCCTGGTTTCTGAGCTCTGCCAACTGTCTGTGCAGGTCAAGTGATTAAACAGAAACACCAACAAACAGCGGTGGAGAAAGCATCTCATTTCTGGAGCGACAAATACACAGATTTTTCTTGAGTCTTTCAGTAGTGAAAATAGGCATAGTATCAACTTCGGCCCTGGGAGGCAAAACAAAGTCTCCTGTGCTTTCTAACCAAGGTCTGGAAGCTGAAGCAGCAATGGTTTACAAAATGTTCAATATTTCCTGTTGCTTTCATCTCCTATTGCCATTTTGTTAATGTAAACATCACAGGTACCTGCACAAATAACATGCAGTAGTCAGTAACCTAGATACTAGCATTTATCATGTGTATGAGGATGTTATAAACCACATTTTTCTGTGTTCCATGTACACATGATATCCTGAATATGATCAAACCGTGACAAGCCTCATAACCAGAATACTCATGTTCAAGTGAACACACATAATTGTATTTGCCTGGCTGCTGTTCAAAAGGAAGTGCCTAGTAGATTTCAACTGGAAAACCATAAGCAGAATTTCCCACCCTTGTTAGAAAGTTTTTAATAAAAGCAACTGAAGAACCGAAGTACCTTTTGATGACTACAGCAACATGGTGGTGCCTAACAATAACTGTACAATGAGGAAAACTGTGGGATTTCATAATACAGTGCTGCAACACCCACTGACACTCATTAGAAACCCTCATGACAATTTGAGTAGTTGTAAATACTAAATCAAATTAAAAATAATGATGCAATAGCTACAATATTGTAATTCCAAGAGATACAAACATACAGCTCAAGCTAGATGGTCTCTAGCTAGGCAGGAGCATAAATGTTAATGGCAGGATTTATTCTAATCTTTCATAATCCAGAATGGCTGAGAGAAGACATGCACTTGAACACCACATACAGTTATGCATTCCCTCTAGCAGGTGTGAGCCAGATGCTAACACCGAGCATCTTGTGACACTTTCCCATTGGGTCACCTAGCCTACAGCTTCTTTTTTCAAAAAGGCCAGAGATACATATTGCAGCTGATCTGCTAGGAATGTATGAATCAGAAAATGTCACCATTCAATTCCGATTTTTAGGCTTGCAATTCAACTTAATATCAATGTTCAATTAAAAAATGATTCTTGATTAAAAAAAACGATTCACAGTATGTAAATGTGGTTACTTTTCCCATGTATGTATGTATGTATGTATGTATGTATGTATATTATTTATGAAGATTTGTTTGTTATTTTACAGTATACGTGCATGTGTGTTTTTTGGAATTCTATGAATCTATTTTGAATCAGTAGAGTTTGAATTGTTTCTCTGAACTCACTATCATAGCAAGAATCTTGTCAGTCCTGTAATGTGAATGTTAAATTATTCCGAGGATTCCTTTTTGCATCTCTGAGCAAAACGATGATGACACATGGTGAATCAGCAGCTTAGACAAGGCAAGGTATCCTCTTAAGTCACTCTATGAGACAAAACAAGCAAGAGCCCTGCAGGATGGGTGGTAGCAGGGACAAGGGCAGATGGAGGGGGTAAAAGAGAAATGGGAGGTGAAGAATGACTGGTGAGAATAACAAAAGCAACATGGACAGAATGTGGGAAATTAATGAGAGCCTAACTTGTGATCAGCGTACTAGCCGAGCTAAGAGCCATCATCTGCATAAATCAGGAAGGAAAATGTTCACAAGACAGACCATAGGCTGGGGGGAAAAAGGAGGTCTTGTTGGCCATACAGTATCCAAATAGCCTGCATTGGAGAAAAAAAAAGCTGAAGAGCTGAGTTCTTCAGGACCCTAATCACAAGGCTCTGTGCTCAGCAATGCACGTTTGCATAACTTCCTGCCGCAGAGAACTCTGGACAGCCACAGTAACATTCCTTAACAGGACTGTACACGTCAGAGAGCTATTTTAGGTATGTGGCCAAACAAGTTCTCAACAAAAAGTGAAGGAAGGGAGGGAGGGGAAAAAAAATCCATCCCAAGTAAAGAGTCACACAGTGAGCCTTTTTTCAATCAGCACTAGTGCCTAACACTATGACGGAAAAGAGGAGGGAGTGGAGGGCTGGTGCATGTGGGGCTGGCTAGTCCAATAGTACAACAAATGAAGGAAAAAACAAAGAAAAATTGAAAGACGGCCATGAGCCAGAAGTCTCCTACTGAAACATCAGTGTAACAAAAGAACCAGGTTTAGTCAGTGAAACACTGTACAACATCAAATTGGCAATCTGAAGCAGCAAGAGTGTGTAGCTCTGGGCGTGAGCAGCAACTATTCCAGGTTTGAATCAAAGCATTTGCATCTCTGCTGAGGTGTCAGCTATCTTCATGGAAATATATATGCAGTTTTTATTTTTTTATTTTTTTTTACAAGATAAATATATAGTGATATAGAAGATTTTCTGGTAAATCAGTTAAATCTATTTACGAATTAAGCGGCACTGCTCAATGATAAGCACCCCTACTGTATAAAAACCTCTCCTAACGCAATAAACACGCCATCTATACTTTAAGCAGCCAGAGTTGGGGGCAAGTGAGGATTGTAGATCGAAACCACATTGCCACCATTTAGCAGTCTGTCATTGGTTGTTCAAAAGTGCAGTTAGTGCTTATTTTTGAATTTTCAGATGAATTTGGTAAACTGGTTGGTAAGAAAAGAAAGGCTGATGGTCACGATAAACAAGGAAGGGAGGCAGGTATTTTGTTACCGTGAAAAGGCCTAGCATGAACTATCTGATTTCATTATTGTATCTTGCTAAATCAAGTACTTCACTTAATGTATTCTATTGTTAGACAGAAACATGTAGTACTGGTGAGACAGGGATGTATGGAAAGAGGGTTGAGGAGGAGGACAAGAGAAAGAGAGAGAAAACAGGCAGAGTAAAAGGACAGGAGGAGAGGCAAGAAGTCTTGAAGCCTTTTATTAAAATATAGGGATGCAACGATGCATCGTGAATCGGTTACAAATCAATTAAAATGTGTAAAGATTACAAACGGCCGATATAAAAAATGAACTGTGATGCAATTTTGAAAGAGGGGTGTGACGCTAGATAACATTACATAGCAGGTACCATTAGCTAGTAACGTTAGCTGGCTTAAACTGTGTCAAGTGTGACAGCATTTCACTAGAAACTATTTTAACACCGGGACGCTCAAAAGTCTGCAGCTAAAGACACATACTGGCTGCACTTTGAGACAGCATGGCCACTGCCGCTGTAAACAACAGAGATGGGACTTTATGCTACACAAGTCCAGCTCTGTAAGCTTATGTTGCGTTCAATGTTGCTGTAAAATACCCTTCTGCCATCAAGTCTCTTCTTTGTCATTTAACATAAAATAACTGATGAAAAACATTATTGCAATTTAAATAATTAAAATTTGACCTTATGGCCTACAAGCCGTTCTTTAACGTAACGTTTATTTTTTGCTATTTAAAATAAAATTCCAGTGTCACTTTTGATAAGAGGACAAATAGGAAAAAAGAAAAAAGAAAATTGGCATCAATAATGAAAAAAAAAAAAATGTATAGCACAAAATGGAAAAGAAGATGCTGCACTTAATAGTAATACAATCTAAATATGAAATGTATGTGGACCTGTGGTCATGGATCTATCTTTTAGCCTCGGAGACATCCTCAATTACTGTAGGAAAAGCCCGAGAGCATAAGCCAATATTAATCAATCCTAAAAAAGGTTTGTGAGAATGTGTACTGAAAAATAGAATATACATAATACTCTAACAATCTACCCTTTTAGAAACTAAGCAAAACCATGCATAAAAGTCACTCAAGTGCAAAAAAGCATTGGGTGATACCAGTCCACTATGCAGTCTTGGGAAAAATTGCTGGGAAACCAAACCAGAGCTTGCAGGACTCTATGCTATCCTATATCTGCTGATGCAGGGCGACACATCCCTGGTATTACTAAATAATAATGTTTAAAAAAACATCTTATCACCCTAATAATGAAAAGCGGCAATTATGTAAAAAATATATATAGTTAGGGCCTACCCAAAACGCACAAGCCAGTGGTTGACATTACATATGGCAATTATTTCTTTAAGCTTTAGGGGAGAGAAATCCACACACAAGCTCTTTTCCAGACATTAAAGTCTGAGTTAAAATTTCCATGGAGACTCAGCCACATCATCCCTTTCTGCATGCCAGCACAAGGCATGTGGACTGGCCTAAGTCAAACCCTACTTCTCACTTCCTTTTCTGCCACCTCTTCAAGACAATATGCTTTCCGCATGTGAGTAATTGTGCAGACAGCTATTCAATTTGCCATGCAAATAAAGGCAGTTCCACTACAGGCTGTGCCCATGCAAACACAAATGATGATCGTACAAACCAAGTTCATGGTATGCAGCACCACATTGCTTCCTCACTGCTAAGTGTAAGCTACAGGCCGTCAGATAGAAATCAAAATATACATATCCATTTGATTTGGGATTTATCAATTTGGTATCACCAACAGAACATTTTTTTTTAGTAAAGATTCTGGTCCAAACTCATTTCACACACGCTTTCTGTATTGTAATATGTACTGACAGGAAGTCCCATTTACCTAGAAAGACTACATATCTAACAACTGTATGGGATAAATGGCACTGACAGTGAACCCAGTGGTGGCAAAACAGGGGCATTCCATTTCCTTATGAGGTCCCAGTGAGCGAGAATTATTGTCACAAATGCTTTCATGTCAAAATATAATTGAGTTTTTCCAACAGTGGAGAACACTCACGTGTTTCCACTGACTGGGCTCTGGATTCTCAAGTAAAACTCTACTGTCCCGCCTGATCTGCCCAGGATTTCTGACCTGGCCGCAACAAATAACCATCTTATTAAACATCAACACAGGTTATTTCGACAACCTTCACTGAACAGGGGTCGCAGAGTTCTTCACAAGTAACTGGGGCTGTAGCCCTTAAGAAATAAGATGAAAGAAAATCAGGAGGCTGTAAAGTTTAATGGGTAAATCAAAAGGAGAGAGCGTTACATTATTAAAATACTGGATCATTTTAGTATGCATTCCTGCACATAATCAGTCAGTTGATGGAATGCAGAGCTACAAATAGCTCAGCAAATTGTTGTTCCCATAGCTGAATAGCTGAGGAGAGCAGTTTACAACTGACAGCACTGAACCTTTCTGACAATAGGGATGGATCAAATGGTGACAATAACTGTTACCACAAATACATGTTTTTCAACTCAAGACTATTAATTTATCATGAAATTGACCAAGCTAGTAGTTTTCTATATTTAAGCTATGCAAATTATAGCATGACTGAAATCCGTGATCTACCACAATTAAAACGTAGTAACTTCACGCAACTTAAAAGGAGAATTCCAGCAGATTTCAAAATGTAGCTCTGTTTGGAAATTTGGAGTGTTGTCAGTAGAGAGAAAAAACAAAACAATCGGTGCAGCCTACACCGTGTTATCGTCCTGCTAGAGTTAGCACCCAATAGGCTTAAACAGGTTAAGTTTTAAATGTGTTATTAGCCTATTAACATGTTCAAAATGTCATTACCAGTGCCTACCCATGTGCAGTGATTCCTTCTGAGGGAACACTTTGAATCTAACTGCTGTTGATGTGACAAAAATACATGAATGTTCTGCTAATTCAGCTCTGTATGGTTCCTGTGTTGAGACTGCAAGGAGTGCTTTGGAACCAACTACAAACTTAAACACGGAAAAGAGATACAAACATATTTTCAAAAATAAGCATGTTTATTTTTTAAAAGTCCTGTAGCATAACTAGCAGGAGACAAGTTATAATTGAGGTTCGTTTGGAGACACTAGCTTATTTAAATCATTAAATTGATAGCATACATATTTTAGTTTTATCTCTTTTCTGTGTTGTAGTTTGTAGAGGGTCCCTAAGCTCTCTAACTGCCGTCTCAACGCAGGAACTAAACAGCTGAATTAACAGAACTTTCATGCATTTCTTTCACATCTACTGCAGTCAGATTTACTGTGTTCCCTCTGAAGGAATCACCTCACATGGCTAGGCACTTGTAATGTCATTTTGAATGTGTTTAGAGGCTAAAAACATGTTTAAAACTTGCCCTGTTTAAGCCTGTTGGGTGCTAACTCTAGCAGGAGGATAACACGGTGTAGGCAGCACCGATCATTCTCACTCCAAATTTAATCACAACAGCGCTACGTGTTGAGATCCACCGGAATTCTCCTTTAACAAGCTTAAAATAGAAAACCACCAGATGATCCTTTAAATAATAATGGGGGTGATCTCATGCATTGCTGCAAATGAATAAGTTACAGAAAATGGTTTCAATAATTTGATTTGACTAAATCTCCGGGTTATACTGTATGTCAAGTAAAAAAGTATTGTGTTCACATTGTAAAAATGTAATTGTATAAGTGCATTAATGACAATCTTCTTCGGCTAAACTGTGCAGATTTGTCTTTAAGTCTAAAACTGAATACAGACCTGCACTATCAGTGCTGACAACACCTTGCAGGTAAGATTTGTCCATTAAAGGTAAAAGGTCACGAGAACAAGGGCAGGCACTCTACATAGGCAAGACAAGGAGTGACTGTACTCTTACTGGCTGTTAGTCAAGTTAGGCCATAGCAGATTGACTATGCAAGGCAATTAGGAGGCATGCCAGTAAAATGGTTCTACAAATCATTCTCATGGCTCTCTAAGGCGTTTGTGACTGAAAACTGTCCCTATGCCTGTACAAAAGTTCTTCATGGCCACAGCCACCATCTGTAGACCCAGGGTTTGCTATATGATAGTTTCCTTGTAATGCCTAAAATGTAATTAGAAATCGGAAACCATGCCACATTCTAACTGTGGCAACAGGACAGTAAACGGAGGTGAAAAATGAACATAAAGTAAAATCTTTCACACTAGCAATTTTTACTACAGAGCTTATGTGACAAACAGCATCATATAGTTATAATGGTGTTATTAGTCATATATATTGGGACAAAATATAATTTGAGTGGCAAATACTGGCAGCCTTTTTGTATCACAACAGCCTCCGACAACTGTAACAGTGTTGTTAATTATAAATATCAGCATATTCGAACAATATTCTAAATGGTTTAAATGAACAGCAGTGGCCCTAGTCTGGATCAACAGAGGTACATTTCCAGGATAAAGTCTGGTGAAATGTCAGGCTTTGCTCTCTCTGTGTTGCCAATCTCGAAATCCATTTGCTACAGGAAACAACAAACTTCAAGCTTGGAAGCTATATGGAAAATGACAAGTTTTGAAGAACATTTGTATCGTGCAACAAGACAGGCCTGCTTGGTTCTTTTGGTAAATGATTATAAAGATTTACAAAGAATGTGTTTATGGCATACTATTTATATAACTGGGAAGTTTTGGGATTGACTGGCAGACTTGCTGTGGAAGAAGTACTGACAATATATGGTAAGAGCAAATTACGTTTAACCAGCTAATTTAAATGGCTCATGTTACTGTATAGTGTGAACAGTAAACTGCATCATATTCTACATATTTTATGAGCGGTTTTCTTTTGTGGGCTACATATGTTTCATCAAAACATGTTAATTCCCAAGACTTTTTTGCAGAGCCACTGTTATTTTGTCCGGAACTTAGTGCCACCCAAGACAACTGTGATTGGTTAAAAGAAATGTCAACAACCCAGAGCCTATTCTCCTGCTATCCCAGAATGAATCTGTGGTGTAACCAGACCTTACTCCAGCACTGCAGAGACAGGTCTGGCAATGCGAGACTAGCATCCACCCTAACATATAGATGCAGCATTCACACAGTCAATCACTGTCTACAACTCTGGTTTACTAGCCTTGCAATTTCCTGTAATTACTCTTATTACAGATTTAGAGTCCATTAGCAGATGAAAAAGGGTTTAAAATACAGAAGTCACTTATGCAAACTTTTAGAGAATCCAACTAAGGTGAACGTGTACAATCCATAATTGATAAAATTATTTGAGGAAAAACATTGATTGTTGCCAACTGAAAAACATATGGACAATGCTCAGACAGACACTTTAATGTCAGTGAGCTGTCACATCATAATGTCAGGGATTCTGTCTGTTCAGATTGGCTCAAGAGGCCTGCCTAGAGTACAATGATTAGGGAGGGGGCAGCCCATCCAGATAAGGCGCTCTTCTCTCCAGGCTGGATTTATTTAGGGGCTGAAGATAAGGGCGACAAAGTTGGAATACTGTGCTCAACAGGCCAGCGCAGAGCTGAGCTGTGGGCCAAATGTCACCATCACACAACACAGATCCCTTCTATGGGAAAAATGTAAATGTCCAACAGTGCTACACTTCAGACACAAAGCAATGCCAGCTCAAAGACTCAGGTACAGAAACATGGCCAGTAAAAGGCTTGCATTGTACATTCTGATGGAACCTATTACACATAGCCAAGCATGTTGGCTGCTTTAGGAGTTAAATGTCCTGATTCACAGCCTTCAGAAACATAAGTCTTCAGTCCACATCATTTTGGTTTATGGGTAAAAAGAAGAGCCCACACCCAGCTACCTCAGCCTGGTCTCAACGCTCTCCAGACATGCAGAATGGCTTTGGGACACACTGGGAACTCCAGGCCAGTCAAAGACAAGAGGTTATTTGATTAGCATGGAATTTTATTAAGCTGTGGGTGGAGTTGCATGGTGGCAGTGAGAGCCTCAGCAAAAAAAGGCCTCCATTCATTGATCAGGCAAGATTGCAGAAAGGGGAAAAAAGAGGAACAACACCCTTATGTGTATGGCTGCCAGCAGGAACAGTCCCCACAGCTTTTTGCCATTAAAAATGCAGAGAGTGTGCACTTTTAGGTGAGTTTAATTGCCTCTTTCTGCAACAGGATGGGAGGTCACAGAGACTAAGCAAGTTTTCTTTTTAAAAGAAAGCTATAGCACCCTATACACAAACACTTCAAGTGGGTGGCGTATTAGGACAAGCCCCGCTCCCAGAACACACTGACAGATGTTCCTTTGCTTGGCAAGTCCGTCTTTATGCTAATAAATCCCATTTCATACAATCAAGACACAGGAGTCAATCAACAAGTAATTATCAAATGTGAACACCTGAATGCGTTACAATGGAACTACTACCTGAATGAATTACAATAAAACAACTGTACATGCATACTCAGGGCTACCACTTATTCTTAATTCCAGCAGTGAACCCTAGGTGAAAACTCAGTCATACCTGCTAACAGATAACGTTGGCACCAAGAACAATCCCTGACAATTCAGGCAAATTACCCACATGGATTTTGGTTTAATCACAATAAAACAGCACAACTGTTCTCATGAGTCATTCAGAACCAAATCCCAAAACGCTCAGTGCGACTGTCAGCCAAGCTTAAAGGATCCCGATATCAACAAACACTTGACACAACGACATCCCCTTGGAATCCACCTCATGGTGAGTCAGTTCCTGGGATTGCCGCATGTAATAAAAACCTATAAAAAAGGTGTTGATTTAGGGTTTAGCACGTGGCAGCAGCCGCCTTCTTCAGAAAGGAGTCGCATCATCAGTTGTCGCCCATAGACAGGAAGCAATAGCCAGCAAGCAGGTGTACTGATGCAGCTGGGGGCCTGCAGGTTACAACAGGCTTGCACGCAGCCTATCACTTCAAATAAAGCTTAGATAAGTAAATCTAGACAAAATAGCACACCTGACCACCCACTTCCTTGTGATTCCTTGAGATCACAAAGCATTAGCAGTTTGTAATGGATGGCAATGAAACCAATACAGTTGATCAGATCTAATAACATGATCTGTTTTAACTGGCCTTACCAAAAAAAAAAAAAAAAAATCTGACAAAGTGTGTCTGCATTGTGGAGAACAGAAACGTTGTCATGTTGTCTCTTTCAGTTACCATTGTTTTTTTAATACGTTATAGAAGCTACTTTATCAAGTACTGACAGTAGGCTACATCACCATTAAACACCACATTATTTTTGGCTGCGAGTTTATGAATGTATGATACTAGTTTCAAACTGCTGATTGTTGTCTTTTCGTAAAGACAACAAAATTAATATATACGATCACAAACAGGTGTTTGAATACGATTGAAGTGTGTGAGGCAAAGTGGCCTGTCTGCGTCAATATCAGCACATTCCTTCAGTGACAAACGAGACGACTTTTTGGTCTCGGAAAGAATTTCTGCTCCAAGGAGTAACGTTAACTGACCCCGAATGGTTGACTCGCTAGCTGCCGAGCCAGCTAGCACGCTACAAACTTACCAGGAGACAATCCGTGTTTATTTCTGACTTTGGGTCCTTCAACATGGCATCGATTTTGTCAAATCGAGCCGCCACACTTTCCCCAGCAGACATTTTTGCTGTTAAACTCAGCCCCGATGTTGGGTTGTGAACAAAAACAGCTCACTGGCGAGGCTGGCTAGCTAGCTTTAGCAGCCAGCGGTAGCTAGCTAGCCAAATGTTCCTTTCTTCGTGTGAACTTTACACCGCAGCACTTCAAAGAAAATGCATCGTTCTCCTTGAGCTTTCACAGACGATGAAACGTTTAAGATTGCGTTGAATGTACAAAAGCCACATTTTCAGAGTCGAAAGATGTTTTCCCAGTATGAGTGGCAAACAACTTCAGTAGCAAAAGATAAATGCGGCGACAGATTAGTCAGCCTCCGCAGGATGCCACTGAGGATAAGAGCTTAAAATGTTGGTGCATCCGAACAAAAGACAATTAAAAGTTAAATGTAATGTCAATTTGAAAAGCACAGTTCGTGGAAAGGTTAGTCCATGTCCGTTGCCATACTGTGCCAGGCCCTTGCAGAAAACGACAATAGATTCTGACAGCTCAAAAGTAGAAGTGGTGGGAAAAAAAACTTCTGCTTCTTCCAAATATCAAACCGTTTAAACACGGAGTCGTTACAACGTTTAACGGCGGTCCTTCCGCTGCATCCCGTGCATTGTCATTGATTGTCGACTCATTTTCCCCGTCCCCACTGCTTTATCTTTCAGATCGAAGGCATATAAATCGGATTTAAAAGTGTGTTAGTTCTCGGAAAAAAACAGCAGACGATGCCCGATTTTCTCCCACAGCCTGACCAACATGTCCGCCTTCCTGTTCAAACACCCCGGAGAAGCAACTTCAAAATGTCAAGTATTGCGCATGCGTCCTGTCGAGGCGCATTCAACGAGTTCACAGACTTTTGGCAACATGTTGCAGTTCATAAATGAAACAATGTAAACGTAAAAAAACATCAGAGGGAGAAAAAAATTAATATACGGTAATTAATAGTTATAAGCTTTCCATAAGTTAAAACGTTCTATTGTATTCAGTGAATTCAATTATCCAGGTGGGTTACTGATGCTCTTGGTTATAGGCATATATATATAGGCCTATATATATATATATATATATATATATATATATATATATATATATATATATATATATATATGTGTGTGTGTGTGTGTGTGTGTGTGTGTGTGTGTGTGTGTGTGTGTGTGTGTGTGTGTGTGTGTGTGTGTGCTGCTGCACTTTTTGTTTTTTTAGAAATGCTTGCTACATAATAACTGGGATAGTCACATGTTAACACTAAGGATCGAATCAAATGTCAAGCATACTTTAAAAAGAGATATTAGATATTTCTTTCTCCTGTCGTCCTTTTAAGCAGTGATCAGCTTGTGTGTTTATTCTGCATGTCACTCAACAGAGGGCGGCATTGTACTTGTGTTCAGGAACTTGAGAGGCTGTGATTTTGACTCAATGTATCAGTTCTGTATTTCTGTCAGCAGAGGGAGATGTTTTAACCTGAGAGACCACCATACGTGTATGTATGTATTGAATTTATTTATTTTGTCTAGGCCTATGTATTTATTTAATTTATTTCCTAATTTAATCATTTTTGCTGTCTTTCCATGACTTCGTTTATGTTGCTTTAAAATCACAGCAGGCCTAGCCTTACGTTTAGCGGAATATTTCACATATAATGTAGCCTAATATTGTAATATTAATAACTACAACGGCTGACTCTGTGACCTTATCCTTCCTGCACATTTAAACTTAATTTAACCTAGCCTACTCATTTAACTGCTTTATTTGCTAGTTTGTTAGTACGTTTGTGACGTAAACCATTCATTTTGTGTTTTGTGGTTCCTCGGAGCAACAAGCTGAACTGAGCCAAACGGCAGAGGCTACGTACAGTAATTTGATTTCGTGACGTCACTTGGTGGCTCCCGCAGATCAGCTGTGGCAGAGCGACCAGAGCAGCGGTGGAGTGTCTTCGGTGTTCTAGTGTTCGAGCCAGGATCGCAACCCACAGACCCGATTCTACGTGGACATGGCCGTGTAAAGCGTTTCCGTGCGGATAAAGGTAGGCGTGCATGGTGCTGATTTTCTGTGTAGTCACACTAAAAAAAAAAAAAAGAAACCACGTTAGTGATCACAAAAAGGATCAGGCTGGTAACGCTCTCCGGGGGATGGTCGCCCTGAAGCATGGGCTCGAAACAGCTTAAACGGTTTAAAGTTTGTTTTAGCAGTGAATGAAGAAACTGTAGGGTGTTTTATAGGAAAGAGGTAATTACAGTATTTAACAAGAGGCACTCATGTATAATTAAATCATAAGCAAAGTATTTCAGTAAGTTTGCATGCTCGGAAATACTGCATGTTTATATTCCCGTTTTTTTTTTAAATTATTTGCTGCATTATATCCGCACACATTTAGCAAGCATTGGCTAATGTCTTGACTGTCAATACCCAAATGTGTGTAACCGAGTGTGACCGACCTACATCGCCGATTGACGTTTAGTAATTAACATGTCTTGCAGTGTAATGTGAACGACAGTGTGGCACTTTTAACTTTTGTAGCAGAAAGTAAGTCTTAGATTTTAGTATTTTAGATCAGCAGTCAATTAATTTATCTTATGGGTAGCCTATTTAAAGAAATGTAGATCAATGACGTCCGTGCTGCTAAAATGAGATTGTATCATATTATTCCGTTTTTTTAAAATGTCACTGCTGCTGATTAATAGTTGTTAACAAAGTCATGTCAAGTTGGCTATATCTGGATCCAGACCACTAATTTACATGTTTGTCTGTTGAAAACTGTTACAGTTGCCTAAGGCTCAGTGTTGAAACAGGCTTCAGCAGCTTAGATAGTCCTATCAGATAACCAGGACCAGGAGATGTTTTTGGTGGTTTGTCATTGTAATTACAGGCAGACCATTCCGCCTTAACTACACAATCTGCCATTCCACATGTTTTATGTCCCAAAGGTTGCATTCCTCCTGGTTGCAGTTCCCCAATTCTTTATTTTCAAAACGTTATTAGCTCATAATAATTACAATGCACATTACAAGATCATACAAACTACAGCAGAGTGGCTTATTTTACTGCATGCAGCGAGCTTACTGATGATACTGCAACTGTAATGTTAAATACTGAACAGACACTTTTCATGTTAAAGTTGCATTTTATTTTCAAACAATTTTTAGGCTGGGAGCAGGAATTTAAATTCTTGAGCGTTATATATTTGTATCCATGATTATAAATATATAAATGCTTGATTGTTGCCATTAACTGCAAATTTGTCATTTTTGACATTCATGGTAACAACTAAACTTCCTGTGAAAATCTACTAAAGAGAAACATAATTTACGTCAGACAAGTACAGTGTCATGTGAGTACATGCTCTGTACAAGGAGTGTGGATTGAGTATTCGCTGGGTGGCCTGTCTCGCCTAGAGCACACACAGCCCTGTCAGAGAGGGCAAGGGCTGGAGGGGTCAGGGGGCTCTGAACGCTGACCATCTGGCCCTTGGGGGCTGGTTTCCTCCCTGGCTGTCTTTGTTCCCTGGGAACAATTGGGAGTTAATCTGGGAGGAGATAAGTAAGGTCCCCGTGACACCACTCCTGCGCTCGAAAAGGTTTCTCTCTTTAGCCTTGAAGGAGACATCTTCTTCCTTGTTGCTTTGTGAAGGCCATGAGTCTTTGAGATCTGGCGGTGGGCGTTTTCTTTGTGATCGTGGCATCTTAACCTTTTATTTCTCAAACATGAGGAGTACAGCGGTCAGCAGGATATAGTTTTGAAAATAGAAATTTGTTCCTAAAATCTGTCTGACCCTCATTATTTCCCTTCTCACAGGAGATGTTTTTAGTAAACTCAGATCATGTCATTGATGAGAAAAACACATGCAGGTTCTTTCCTTGTTCCAGAAAAAGTACACTTTTAGCCAATATAATCAAACAAATGAAGATATAGCCTACCTACAAAAAAATAAGAAAACTAGTTATGGATGCCCTCATTAAAATAATTAATCATATTTTTAGCATGTTGTTCTGTGAACCTATTATCTTTTTTTGTGTCAAAAAAGATTAGCATCATTTACAGTGTCATTTCTCACTTCTTACTTTTGTACATAAGGCAATTTGTCACCAGATAGATTTATGTTCTCTCATTATTCTTTCACTTTCATTTTGAGCACATCTACTCTTTTTCTGTTTATGCCATGTGTTTGCTCAGTTGGCCCAAAGCGTTTCTGTTTATTTTCTGGGAGGAAAAAGAAGATGCATGTTCATTTGAAACCCAACACTTTTCATTCACACTATTCACTCTCTGTTATGACAAACTAGTGTGTGATTAGTCACTAGGATTTGTGTTCGCTGTCATAACAAAAAGCCATACAAAACAATTGATGATCAATCCAGTCAGTATTCAAGATGTTTCAGTTACTGCCGTGGCTTCAGTCAGCTCCAGGAGCATATGATTTTAAATATTGATCAACGGGTCACCCTCACATATCATTCACAATACAAATTTAATCACACAAACACCACTGGGACTAGTCAGTGATGCAGACAGATGCTTCTCTTGATCTTTTCAGAGGTACTTCTGAGTGATTGTGGGCTGAGTACAGATGGTACAAGCGACTAAATCCCAACTAGAGAGATCAGCGCTATTGTGTCACACCTTTCTAAGCGCGATGTGACACGACCCACAAACCAGGTGGTCCTCAAAATAGCCATCATTCATCAAACTACTGAGACAGAGGGCAGACCATCAAATTTCCCCTTTTTGCCACATGCTTCTATTGTCATGGAGAAATAATGGTGTCATTAAAACACACTTTGATCTCAAAGTAGATAATCAAATAAAAATAATAATTATAATGATATTAATGGAAGACATATTCTTTTAAAAGTAGCAATACAACAGCGTAAAAATGCTCCATTACAGTTATCTTATTTCTGTATTCATTTCACCACCTAGCAAGATATCTGTATTGCTATAGAAGTAACAGTGAATATAAGTCAGAGTCATTCCATTAAGTTATGCAGGCTGCTCAAAATGTAAACAGAATAGATAGAATTAGGTTATTACAACAACAAGGACATTGAATATTAGATATCAACTGAACTGTTTAATGGCTGTTTTCAAGAAATGTCAGAATTAAAAAAAAAAAAAAAAAAACACTCTCCTTGCTGATCAGCAGAGCCAAATGTGTTCTGCATGGATGTCACTAAACTTTTATTGAGGGTCAAGAATGGCAGGAACATTGTGTTCGCTGATAGTGTGTGTAAAAGAAAGATAATTTCTACTTTATTTTATTGAGCGTCAAGAAAGTCAGTAACGCCGTGTACACTGATAGTGTGTATAAAAGAGAGACAAATATTCACAGACTGTAATGGTAGTGCCATGGTTGTGTTTTTCTGTCTGTAGCGGGGAGTCAGATCTTCATGTAAGTTCTATTACTCAAAAGCAGTCATTTAAACAGTTTGCTGTAATTGTGTATAATGCATAATCATTTTTCCAAATTTAGAAAATAAGATTCATGTAATTGTGTAAAATGCATCAAGGTATCTTAGAAAGTGGTCATCTTCTCCTGCTTTGGCCTTTTAAAGTGACCAAATCTCTCTTCAAAAATGCAGCATAAAAGAGGAGGGAAGGAAAGTGCAGATAAGGTCTGTAGAGGAGCATGGGGAGGCTGAGGAGGGGAAGAGATGGGAGAAGAGGTTAAAACAGATGTGGGGGTGATGACGAGTGAAACAAGGCAGCTGGATGCAGACAGAAAGTGACATACAGAGCAAGATTTTTTTTAGTTCACCCTCACACTTGTAGCTGGACAGCTTAGTGGATGGATACACAGAAAGGCTGGAGTGTACCCAGGGTGGAGGACAATGTAACACAAACTGTATGTACTGTATGAAGTTGCATGACAGTCAACAATTGGATCATTGAAGCCAGTCTGACAAAGGCCTTTGCCCCTCCCCCGGCTGAAAGAAGATGTCAAAGGTCTGTGACCTCTTCCATTTATGTACATTGATCCCCCTTGTGGGGGTGGGGCTTCCTCCTCAAAGCCCTCCACTATCAGCTGTTATATCTTAGTTTCACCTGCAGGAACCGGAACAAGTATTTTATTTTATTTCCTTCAATTGTTTTATTTACTTCATTCTTGTTTTATTGTTTCAAAGTAGCTGTATAGCTGTTAAGCAATACACTTGGGCCTTTCAATAAAAGTCAACAGATAGCAAAACAAAAACAAAATCACATTTAAACATGAGATGGAGTTGAACTGAATTTATTTTAAAAGCTACTACACATTTAACACAAAATCTCATTGCTCCTTGCTCTTTTTATACTAGATTAGATTAGATAAGACTTTATTCATCCCACAATGGGGGTATTCACTTGTTACAGCAGCAGTTTTCAACAATAAAAACAAACCAACAAACAAACAACAGGCAAACAACAGAAAATGTGCAAAAAGTACTGAATGAATGGCATTATATAAAAAGTATTGTAAAGTAAAGTGAGGTAGCCATAGTACGAAAAATATTGCAAAGTAAGTAAGTAAGTGACGTTGCATGTGTTTACCTCACACTCCTCAACTTCATAGCGCGGTTGAGCAACATTCCCTTGTATTTGAATTGTGTTACTGATGAGTTACTACTCTACATGCTTCAAATTGCTAATCTGGCGCGCCAGATGGTTTGTTTGCACAGAACCATCAGAAAAGCCTTCATTGGAACCTGTTTGGAACAACTCCCCCAAACCATATACTGTAGATTCTTTTTTCTTACCCGACCCACAAGAGCGTTTTCCATTCTCATATCTAAACCAGAGGACGTAAAGGCCACGGTTTTAAACGCATCGTTATCGTTGTGAAATGGTCACAGTTTTAGTGATTTGGGTTATAATCAGACGTTACAGTTATGCACGTGGCACTGAACTTGATGTTTGTTAGTTGGACACTAGAGGCCGCTGCCGCTATAAACATTGATGTGAGTTGTAATTGCTGTTCGAACAAACAACCTATAGGAGCGTTTTATTGGGGGGAAGGACAGTCTCATTTGGAAAAGAGCAGGCACTTTTAAAAAAACTGGCAGGTGATTGGATAAACCATCTGTCTATCATGTGATATGTGTGACATGCGGTCCCACGATTCTCACGTGATCTTGTGATATTGTAAGAATCCAGCTGCCGTGCAAGGTAATCAAATTGACCCTCTGGGACAAATATGGGCAGCTGAGAAAGTAGAGCGACTGCTGCACCTCCTGTCAACATGTCGATGTATCCTTGAGCGAGACACACAAGTTGCTCCTGATGGGCAGGTAAGCGCGTTGAATGGTAGCTCCGCCACCATTGGTGCATGAGTGTGTGTGAATGGGTGAATTAGAGGGAAAGCATTTTGTCCATAAAGGTAGAAAAGTGTTATCTACATTTACCATGATGTGTTTTTGAATTAAACATACTATGTCAGTCATTACCTCTCCTTATATGTCTGGCCATGAATTTGTGCTTTGGGTGAGTCTACTTTGTGCCAATGCTTTAATGGCCTACTCAGAAGAGGAAAGGGAAACCTGTGAGGATGAAATTCCTCTAAGCTCTCACAACCTTAGAATGTGGCTTTTAGTGATGGATGTTTGGAACTTAGAGTCAGGAAGGTAGGACATGCTATATGTAGGAGTACAGTCCAAAAAACTGGCCTGAACATCCAGCTCTTTGTTGCAAGAGAGGCTTGCGATGCTGTGTGTGTGTGTGTGTGTCTCTGTGTGTGTGTGTGTGTGTATTTATGCATGAGTGGAACATGACCCCAGTAAGATGGCACTTCCTGTTGTCCTGTTAGTTATCTCTTATCAGGTTGTTATCTGTCACCACTGGATCTCCTAGTGAATGACTCAATGAACCCATTCATCCATTCCCTAGTTTATTTACTGGTAAGCCCTCATTTCTATTACATTAATATTACTTATTCCTAGTCACACAACTCTTTTAATGGCGCTGTTATAAAGTATTTGTAAAGCTATCTAAATACAAAGCTTAAATAGATGTAAGTTCCAAATTTATACCTTCATTAGGCTCATTTTATCTGTACTTCCAGTCCTAGATCAAAGGTGAAATAGCTCCCTGACAGAAATGAATGGAACATATCTGGACGTGCCCCCAAGTCGTTCGTTGGGAAGCGTGTCCGGAGCAAAGTCAAAGGGTTGCCATTAAGCCCAGGTTTGTGTGTGTGTGTGTGTGTGTGTGTGTGTGTGTGTGTGTGTGTGTGTGTGTGTGTGTGTGTGTGTGTGTGTGTGTGTCAGTGTGTATGTTTGCAGGGGTGTGATGGCATGTCAAGTTGAAGGAATAATTTCAGTCTTTTGTTCCTTGAGTTGAACTCTTTCATTTGCAGCCATAATAAACTAATGAGGTAATAACACCAACACTTGAGTCCTTGCATCTTGCATCAAATCACAGCAGGATTGTGGCATGAAGTGCTTATCTCATGTCTACAGTGTTTTTTGTTTTTTTTTATCAATCTCTTGGATTTTTGCTGACTCTACCATATCAATGTATCATGATGAAGAGCAAAGTGTGCATGTGTCTTCATGGAGAGCTCTTTGTAATAATATATCCTCAATCTTTCCATTGAAACCTGGAAAGCCTCCAGCTGAGAATCCATTATTGCACAGTACTGTTGTGGAACAGTGTGTTCTTACAGGGTGTACTGCTGTATCCCCTCCGCCCCCCTCCTGTGCTCAGATGCCAACCCCAGTGGAACAGTACCAGCGGCCAAAAATGGCTGCTCGCAGCTTACATGTTCTTTTTAAAGAGTACAATTTGTGCCATAGACTTGATCAAAGTGCAGATGGAAAGTTCATTTTTTTAGGTTGAATTTCAGTGTTTTAGCCTTTGCTACAAGTGTCAGATTATTTTGCAAAGGAATACGACGCTTAAATAATTCATCACAATATTTGGTTTCTTTCTATTGATTAAAGTGGCAGTTAGACACATCAGTGACCATCCTCTGCATTTATTATTTTACCTGTATTGTGCTTTTAATCCGTGCCAGCTGAAACACCAGAACAGAAAGGCTTTGTTTTTCATTACATGTCATAACTAATATAATTTAGATGACTGAGGTATACAGAGATTGGACAGATGCATGTGTAATACCCTTACCTTTCTTTCACGCTCCTTTTGAGTTGATGAGCAAAGGTCTAATGTCAGCCTTGAATTTTAGACCTGTCCCATACAATGATTACATTAATTGTATTAAATAAGTCACAAATAGTGAAACATCCTGCAGTGTTGTGAATCTTGGTATTGTTGTTTGGAAGTGGCAGGATGTGTGCGAACAACAGCTGGAAACACTCAGGCTTGTAGCCAGATTTCCCACATCACCACAGCAGCATCATTGCCTTTGCCCACATATACTACACACACACACACACACACACACACACACACACACACACACACACACACACACACACATACACATACACAGATGCACAAACACCAACCAAAAACAGGCTATTCACTTTCTCTGTCTCCCTCCCTCTTCATATTGAAACACAAGGTCAGCGTGTGTTGATGCTGCCAGGATTTGTGGGGGAGATGGCTGTCTGTAGCAGAAGGCTTTTCCATAGGCTGTCTAAGGCTACAGTGACCAAGACCGGTTATTCTCTCTCTCTCTCGCTCTCTCTCTCTCTCTCTCTCTCTCTCTCTATTTTTCATTCTTTGTGTGCACATTTGCAACTCAAGCACAGTGTGTGTGTGTGTGTGTGTGTGTGTGTGTGTGTGAAAGAGAGAGAGAGAGAGAGAGAGAGAGAGCTGTTGACATATGTGGCTCATGTCACTTAGTCATTTATTTGCATTCAGTCCTTTTCTTAAAACAGTACACAGACAGGTGACAAAATACAAGAAACACATGAGTAAATGCGATGAATAACAATTAACTTTGTAATTACCTGATCTCAGCCCAGCTGAATAACTGTTAGGAGATTTTGGAACAGTGCGTTAGGCAGTACTTTCCACATCATTAAAACGCCAAAAAAGAATATATTTTGAAGATTGGTGTTCATCCCTGCAGCTGATTTCCAGAGACTGTGCTAAAGGGCATTGCAGCTTTTCTCATGGGCAGACTTTAGATTTCACAATTACTGTTTTCCTTAGGATTGTTTATAGATCTCAACATTTCTGACTGCACTCGAAAGCCACGAAGAAAAGAGAGAAAGGAAAGACATAGGGGCTGTGCTTTGTTGTTACAGGAAACGGTCAGCTGTTACACAAACTCCTAGGTAGTTCAGTGCTTGTGTTTCATTTTTACTGCAAAACTTTCTTGTGGCAATGATAGAGGTCGTGATATTTCCTGTTTACTGTACAGTACTCTCACACTGCCTCAAAACAGACAGCAAAGTCTGATTGCCAGTTACATGATTGGCCACTGCAGTATGACGTCGTTGTGTTTCTCCAAAAGTTGAATCGGTTTTAACATTTCTTTCTGCTTTGTTCTGGCTCCCCCCATGTCCCATCGCTGCAGCCTAGACACACTACCCCTTATTAAAATGAATGGGCAGACCTGCATTTTCACTGCACCATGTGACGGCCGGCGATGGCAGCGTGAATGCAGGGTCAGGAAGTGTTGGTCTGACAATGAAGCGGTTCTACTTACAAGTGTTGCGGAAGTTTTGATCTCCAATACCTTAATCAGACACTTATTGTCACTTCTCCCATTAATTTGTCACCGTCTGTATCTTATCCGTCCACAAAACATGTCAGCTGTGATAAGAAACGTTCAGAATACAGTACATATTTACCTTTTTAAAAATTTCTCTCTCTCTCTCTGTTTTTCCCGTATAATAAGAACGGCAGGGCCACGATATGAATGCGTAAACTATACTTGGCTATGCTGGTAGTATGGTTAGCAATTTAGTCTGTGTTTATGCCTTTTTGTCTCTTTTCTGTGGACTTAGCTGTAAAGAATGCAACCTTGGTCACTGTAAGGAGAAGAAGCCAGGTTAGCTGTTTTCCCATGTTTCAAGTCTTTTTGCTAAGTTAAGCTAATATGCTGCTGGTGGTAGACTTATTTTTTTGTTATAGATATGAAGGTATTGATCTTCTTGTCTGTGCCTATTCCTTTAAATTGACCTGACTCAGTCATGCCAACATAATACACTGTGGGCATTATAAATATTTATGTTGGATAAATTCCACTTTATGTTTATGTTTAGACTGTCGCAGAGGGTGAAACAGTAGAGCTGAGAGTGATGTTACGTTGGGTAGCTCTTGTGTCTTGCTGTGTTGATTAAAAGATTATTTAAAGAGAAACTGAAGTCCAAGTGTATTACTCACAGCCAAGACTATTTGGAGAATGCTACGCATCATGAATTTAGAGTTGGAAAAATATCTAGTTTGTATGAACTTGCTCTGTGCTTAGGTATGATAAATATAATTTTAAATGTGAAGGTGCCTGACTGATATGACTGATAAGTAGGGACATTTTGAAATGCACTTTGTTATGGGCCACTTATCAGCACTTCAGCACCCTGGCTGTTTTAAGGAACATGGCCAAAAGAAAGAAGGAAGACATTTGAACATGTTTATTTAAAATGTCAATCACTTTGCACCTGGTTGCTCCTTTTTGTCTGCCTGGTACACACCATTTTCAAAGATGCCCTGTCTTAACTGACACATCTGCCTGTTGGTAAAGTATCTCATCTCTCAGAAGGATCATTGCACCAGGCCTGAATAGGTTTACTGTCACTTTTTCTCATCAGCAAGGTTTGTGTGTGGGGTCAAGCTCTCAACAAAGGATTGATCTGCTTCCATTGTCCCATTAAGACAAGAAAAGAGTCCTGCTGATGCCATGGCTCTTGCTGCAGTAAGGAGGACTGATAGGATTTAAGTGTGGGTCCTGTCACCAAGGGCAACCTGGTGCTTATTAATCTGAAGAGTGGGCGGTAATGGAGGGGATGTGGCAAAGAGAGTAAGGGTGGTAACGGGGGTGGGGTGCTGCTGATGCAGCAATGCTGCCTGGGGTCAGGAAGAGGGACATGATGGATACAGCTGATCGCCCGGTAAGGAAGTTTTGGAGGAGGCTCTTTCGTTGGGACATTGAGAAGCCTCTTTGTCACGGCGTCACTCAAATGGATTCAAGGTGGCTGAGGCATTTTTCAGGAAGGAAAAGAAAAGAGAGGTCCTGCTGTGAAAGGTTGGTCTCTCTCTGGACGCCTGATAAACACAACAGATCTCTTTCTTATGTCCTCTCCATTAGTGCTCAGTGCTCCTGCGTGGCTTAATTGAGTTAGTGTGTCAGTTTTGTGAACTTTTCAGGAAAGAACTTTGACTGAACTTTGAGTTGATCACTCAACTGATTGATCTGCTAATTGTTTCAGCTCAAAGCTCAAAGCTGCCATATTTATTGTCTTCTACAGTATTATATAGATCCAGATATTTACTTATTTAGATATTTAAAGATTTTTTTTCTCCATTCTCCAATATCTGTTTTTATACAGGCAAGCATACAATTCAACAGATAAATAATGATAAAGAAAGTTTCCAGTAACAATAATATTTTTTTCCTGCAAAAAGTACTAAATGACATAGTTCTTTCACAATAACTGTTCTTGGAAATGATAGGGAAAATATTCAGAAATTGAAATAAAGTGAAGATTGTAAAATGTGGTTGAGTTAATATTATTTTGACACAGTTGTTTTGGTTTTGATACTACAACAGAGGTTAAACACTTCAAAAATGGGTGGGCTTAAAAAAAAAGGCTCTATTCTTTACTCCGTTGCTCTTACTTTATGTTGTATGTGTCCCTCTGGGATTCAACAAAGATATGTTAAAAAAAAATTAAGCATTGCAGAAATCCTAAAATAAATAAAATACAAACATTTCTAATTATCTTCTTACTATAGTATTTGGTTTTTGCCAAGTTAGCTGACAGTTATCATTTCTAAAATCCCCCGTTATCATCACGTCCTCAGTGCCTGCGTCTGTCTGATGTGATGTGGAGGCAGGGTGTAGTGCAGCTCAAGACAGCCCCTTAGAAACAAAACCTGACCCCTTTGCTCGTTATGTCATCTGATAAGAGCTAGTGTTTTGATAGTGTTGGCCTTCTCAACGTGATCCATAGCTCTCCTTTTTACACCCCATAACAAACAGGGCTGTCTAAACAACAGTTTATGGCCAGGACAAGGCCTGGTCAACCATCATCAAAGATCTACTCAGGGATGAGCCATTAGGTGTGGACCAGATGTTAGAAGAAGGAGTGGCAATGGTGGATGATCAATTTTCATTTTTCATTATAGGATAAAATACAGGCTATGGATAAGAATAAGTTAATTCATGTATAATTAACTTCATTTTAGTCTTTTTTTTTTTTTAAGCCAAAAAAGGTTAGGAATTATTTTGCCAGTCTTGGAATAAAATGTAAATCTCTAGAGAATGTATTTTGACCCGGTAAAATCTAGCAACTGCTTTTGTTCTCCTTCCCTCCTCTTGCCCTTTACCATTGACCGGTGTTTGACCACTGTTTGTGACAGCTTTACTGTATGAGACCTCATTGTTGTCTTATTCAATATGGCTTTGCTGAATAAGTCCATAAATGCATTAGTGTCCTGTGTCTCTCCCTGTTGTTCTGACTTAGGTGAACTGACGTTCAACCCGGCAGCATTGTAAAATGCAGATTGGGTTCACTGACAGGCCTTCCATTTTATTACACGGTCATGAACAGCGTTGTAAACTGTCACTCATCCTTCACTTTTATTCAATTATTCTATCAGCGATAACGGCCATGAGAACTGACCTCTGCTTACTGCTCACACTATCAAAGAACTGACAAGACATGGTGGAATTTTAACTTTTTACATGTTTTTACATTCTGTAAAATGTGTAAAAGGTGAAAACATGAGAGGGATGAGGTGCCCCAAAAGACCCATCTGTTTAGATGTGGCCTTTAAAAGACCATTTTTACCTTATGGAAAAAGATATGTGGTCAGGTTTTAAAATATAATCACACCTTACAAGAGATTTATTAACTTGTTCATTACTAGAAAATGTACAGTATATTTAAAATCAATTGTCTGTTTTGGTTGGCTGTGTCAAGTCAAAACAATTGCAAAGGCATAATTCTAAGTTGAGCTGAAACAATTATTTAATTAATTGATTAGTCAAGAGTCGACATTCTCTATTTGGCTAATTGATTAGTCGTTTGATCAAAAATGCCAAACTTTCTTGTTCTCCTAAAATTTTCAGCTTTTCACTTTTTTGTGATTCTTCAAAAGATAAAATAATTAACTAATTTACTGATATAAATAATAATGGAAAATATCATTAATTGCAGCCCTATCTTCAAGCCCAAGAACAAGTTTTAGTGTTTTCTGGTTGTGTGGGTCATGATTCAAACACCTAAAACTTTAACTGCACTCATGGTTCAAGTTAAAGTGTGTGTGTGTGTGTGTGTGTGTGTGTGTGTGTGTGTGTGTGTGTGTGTGTGTGTGTGTGTGTGTGTGTGCTATAATTTTACTGTAAACAAGTAGAGTCTAAAGTGGTACATAAATTGACTTCTTTTAACAAGGCTTGTTTTCCATTTGTGCTGCATCAGTTAGCTGTTTGGTGGACCTCTGCCATTAAATGATGCTGGCTTTTGTCTGTGGCTGAGATTTAATTTAGGTTAAATACCTTGCCCTTAAACTCATCCGCTGGGCCAGAGTGTGTGGCAAGGTCACCACTCCCTTCAACCTAGTGTTAACACAAAGGTCGCTTGTCCCCTAATGAATTAGCACAGTTCCTCAGAGAGTCACTACACCGTCCTTCAGCCCCTTACAGGCCTTCTCAACCCTGCTGCCATTTCACACGCATCCCCCAGCCCCTAATTTTGAAATGAGTTTTATAACTGGACAGTAAACTTCCAGTGGCTTAATGATGATGACTTCTTCATCTGCCCAAATGCTCCTTTTGTCCACCCCTCCTCAGACCCTGTACCCTGCCCCCATTCCCTCTGGTCACACCAGGCCTTAAACCCTGGTTCACCCCACTTTATAGATCCACAGATAATCCCCAGAACACACACACACACACACACACACACACATACACATGCACCCATACACCCTCAGGCTATTATCTCCACTGAGCCCTGCTCTGTCTCATTCTCCCCTTCTTTCTCTCTGTTGCTGCCGACTTCAGCAATGGCATTCAGCTGGAATGTTTGCCTTTGTTGGTGTGGCTCATTGGAAAGCCATGAATGACCTTAGCTCATCTGCTATCCTCACTAGCACCACTTTGCACTTCAGGGCCCAGCAGGTAGTCCCGAGGAGCGGGAGGAGGGGGTTTCCAAGAAAGTTGTGGGGCTTTTATAAGTAAATTACAGCCATGGACTGCCACCCGGATAGTAAACAACAGTGCGAGTCCTCACACGTTCGGCGTCAGGTAGCCCACGTAGAGCGGGTGGAAAAGGGAATTCTGTTGCGGGAATTTTCACATGGTGGCAGTTTTGTTTTCTTGATTTGTTTTTTGACAATTGAGCTGCAGGATTGTTTTCTCGTTGTAGTAGTCAGACGTGCTAATTATCACCTTGGTGGCTGTACTTCCTCCCCACCTGATAATCATCTCTCATCTCTTGATTTGTCGACTGAACCTCATCGGCAGAGGTTTTTCTTCTTCTTCTACGGTATTAGATGTTATGTAATCTATAGAAGCCATGTTGTGCCAGGTTGGACAGGTAGATTACCTAGAGTACTCTCAACAACTGCCATGTGTTGCATCATGCTGCTCATTCACTATTATGCGTAAACTTAACGTTCACATGTCCACCATGAATGTATATTATTTTATTTTACATAGGTATATTTTATCCTTGTATTGGAACGACTGCACTATTTTAGATTCTCTTTTTTTTACTTGCATGAGTGGAGAGGGCGTAAGATCAAAGTTTTTCATTGACAGCCACTGCTTCTCTGTAATTGTTGTGCACATGACCATAAATAACTTCAAACTTGCTGAGTGAGCTAACTCAAAGCTGTGGCACTCCGCTGGGAATCCTAATAGAGGAAGAACCCTTCTCTACTACGCCCTCCACATTTAAGAGCCTCAAGCCCAAGATCTTCCAAAACCGCCCACAGCTGATCGGGTGACTTGTCTTTCCTCAGGTGGCGGTGGCAGGGATACTTCCCCCTTTGTCAGAGACTTTAGCAGGAGCTCAATGCAGCGGTGAAGGATGGGGGCAGGAATGCATTCAAACCACACTCTTTTGTTTTTTTTGCACAGTGTCTTTCGAGGCCAAAGATAATGCTGGGTATACTCATTATCTCCATTCTAAATGGGCTATAAATGACAGGCCATGTCAAAGTCAGGGGATTAGATATAAATCACACTGACAGCTCTCTTCCCACAGTTGACCTTGTGACTACGCTGGTAGATTTCACTTGATAACTACAGTTATTTGAAATGCACTGCTTGAGACTCACTGATATGTTCGCATGTGTGGTCTAAATCAGCAGTAGCCAGACAAATTTCACAGTCAAACTCAAGCCCAATGTTTAGACATATGTTGCTGATTAAGCGAAATGAGTGCATGAAAGCCCCCATAAGGCCTAATGGAGGCTCTGATTGGCTCGCGTGGTGGTTTACAGCCGCCAACGCACTGACTGTGCCCTAATATAACCATTGGAGATGAGGTGAGAAGAGCTGCACACAACTTGAATAAAACAACTGTTGACTGTGTCTGTGGTAATGAACTGGAACAGCAGTCACACGGCTCAGTAAAGAAAGAAACCTGCACCAGTAAAGGTAGATGTTGATACTGTAAATATGTATGACAACAGAAACTTAACCAGGGTTTATTGTAATCATTAATTGCTATTATTATTTTGTGTTTTAAGTAGATATTTTCCATTAAAAGTCACACAAAAACCCTATTTCTAGACTGTGATACATTCATGTTGTTCTTAATCTCATCTCTAAAGCAATTTGAACTCTTTATCAATTAAATCCATTAATCTGAGGGCAAAAAAATGGTAAATGGTGAGTGGATCTTCCCTGCCATCAAGTAGATGTGAGTTTACTCAAACCTACTATTTACCTGACAAATTCTTGCTGACTTTACTTGGCATTAATTAGTCGGCAGGAAAATAGACACAGGAGCCTTAGTTCGTACTACTGTAACTGTACATGTGTGAGGCCACAGTACTTAATTCAAATACTGTGTAAGATTATTGTTAGAAACATGGACCTGCAGTCTGAGCTAGTTTGGCAATCTGAAAGCTGATAGTGTTTACAATTAGGGCTGGGCAATATGGAGAAACTCAAATATTTATATTTTTGACCAAATTCTTTGATATCGATACCGCAACGATATTGTAGTCTTGACTATTGGTGCTTTCACAAAATATTTACACAATGACATTTCTGATAAATAATCATCAGTAATGTGGATATAATAACTTAAGTGGGTAAAGGCCAATAATAGAACAGTTACAACAGTCTGGTAAGTGCAGAAAATGACACAACTTTACTGTAATGCAGCCTTTAAAACCAAGAAAAGACAACACTTATGCCATATTATGATATTACAATATCTAAAATTCAAGACAATATCTAATCTCATATCACGATATTGATATAATATTGATATATTGCTCAGCTCTGTTTACAATTAAAAGTTAAGTTTGTGACATGCATTCTTGAAATGGTTGAAGATTTAAAATGGAATAGTTGATATTTGATTATAGATCCTTTTATATAGAGTCAAAATATAGTGCATTATAAGACTCAAGGGGAAAGTGATTGATTATTGAAGTAAATTTGGCCTTTTTACTCAGATGTTGATATTTTTTAGCATTAATGTGACACATGCCTAACTTACATACAGTGTGATCACTCTCAAACCCTTAGTTATTAATTGGAAATAAGCACTTTCTCTATTTAGCAAAGTCATAATAAGGTACTAGCCCAGAACCTTTAATGACACAGAATCCCTTACATCTGCCAGTGCCTGTTGATTTGTGATGCATTTCCGTTTATTTATTTTGTCCAGATGAACCCCTGGTATTTATAGCAGGAGTAAAAGCCCAGTGTGGGGTCAATCCCAGGCAAGGCTATGAAGACAAAATGCTCAAGCTGACCTGACATTCTTGTCCCCATTTAGCTGGGGAAGGATTCTCCTGTCTCCTGAATTGACCCCCAATAAAAAAGTGTGAGAGTGAAAGTTTGATTTTGAAATCCACCCCTCCTCTCTTTCTGGAAAATGAAAACTTCCACCTGACATGGTGTCAGTGTCTTGGCGTGCTGGGGGTCACACGTGGCAGGGCGCCGTGGCTGTGTGGCAGTAGGGAAACGCCGGGTCTTCCTCTTTGTTTTCACCCACAGCTCTGCAGGCCTCCAAGAGCATCTGTCACGACATGGGGTCAGCAGGGCCAAGATGAATGAGTCCCCGGTGGATTCCCTCCCTCCTTGGCAAATGGTACAGGACAGAGGAGGGCACAGGGGACTAGGGGGGGGTGTGTGTGTGTGTGTGTGTGTGTGTGTGTGTGTGTGTGTGTGTGTGTGTGTGTGTGTGTGTGTGTTGCATGTAAGTGAGAGAGAGGGCGAGAGAGAGAGAAGGAGGGTTTCTGCTGTTCTGAGAGAAAGAGTGGGATTCCCATTTCTCTCTGTATCATGACAAAGGTGAATTGAGACATACCAGAGAAGAGTGAAACTCCATATGCTGCCTGGATATCAACACATTCTATCAACAAGGATTTATTTATCTGAAATGGACTAAATCTGAAAAAACGCTGCCTTCACATTTGGGATTTACTGCATTTGATTTGGATCTTAAGGGCTCATCCACTGGCCCAGTAGTCATGGAAGGTACAGGAAAAGCTTTTTTGAACTGATTGCTGTGTGTCACATGTGGCCTTGATGTAGCATTAACGAGACAGGCTTTTAGCACCTAATTTTGAGAGCATGAAGAGATGTTTGCCTTTTCTGTTCTTACACCATCCCCCTTTCTCTCATGTCTGATGGGCAGTGTGTTTTCACCACAGCCTTTCTAATGTAAACAGTGTGCTGACCTCTTTCCCACATTTCAGCTATTGGTATGAACCTTACATGTTAATGCATAACAATGAGGTGAAAACTATTTACATATTAATCAGATTTTCCTTAACATTTTATTTACTGTTATTTTCATGATTTACCTGAAAAATATTTTTTTTTGTCAATTTTTTCTTTTAATTTAAGTACATCTTAAACAAATAATTTTTAGTTAGCTGCTATGTCATTGTCTAATTAAAATGTGCTATTTCAATTGTATAAAATATGCTATTCTAAACAATAGCCAAGTATGTGTCAAGTTTAACTGTATGGACAGTATCAACATCTTCCTACCTCTATTCCTCAGATATTTATGTGGAAAGTAAGAAAAAAAAACAGTAGAAGGATTTCTTATTAATTTAGAAATGTGTTGGCTTTGACTCAAGGGATCTGCTGAGAAAGACTCAGGAAGGGAAATGCATTTAATTCTGCCTTTGCCCTCTATAAATACTGTAATGTAATTATGCAGTTGAGGACGGAACAAAAGAGGAACTGGAGAAAAGAGAAAAGGGAGGGTTAAAAGTAAGATTGGCTCAATTAGATACAGTTAGATATCTAAAAAAAAAAAAAAAAAAGGTTAAGGATAAATGCCTGTTTTGAGGTTTAATGTGATTTAAAGTAATAATCTAGAATATTTTCATTTAAGTGGATGTCTGTTAAGTTACTTTCTGTTGCTGAATGAGGTAACACAATGGTGATTGAGCCTATGGTCCACTGATAAACGCCTTTGCATTTGCGAATAACGAACTGAGTGTCTGTGGCTACATTTGTGGGAAATATTACAAGCGGCGAGCAGTTAGTGGCGCGTTTTCCATCACACCGCAGCGATTGGTCTGCCAGAAAGTGTAGACAGAGCAACTGACGCAACAGACTTACTCTTCCACGCACTTGTGTGTGTGTGTGTGTGTGTGTGTGTGTGTGTGTGTGTGTGTGTGTGTGTGTGTGTGTTTTCGTGTTGTTAAACGGTATGGCCGAATAAACAAAGAAAAGAGAGATGACTACAGACGATGAAACAAACAAGTGAAAGTGAGGTCCAAAAACACACCTGCAATTACCGCTTATCGCCATAGGTGACGCCAAATAGCACTAACATCTTCGAGATAGTGAGTTTAAGGTAAGGATCTCCTTACCAAGATTCTGACCATTTGCATTTAACAAAGCATATCAGTTACAGAAAAATTAAGAATATGTAATTTGGGGATTTGGGGATCTGTCAGTGGGGATCAATAAATAAACAGTATAAATTAAATAAATTAAATTAATATGAGCATTAAATTCTAGATTAATTGTGTTGTCTTACTGCCATTATTTGTTATATTTGAAGAATGTTCATATGTCAAATTTAACATAAGCAGCAATAAAAATCTATTCTTATCTGCAGCATTCACAGAAATGCTTCATTTATTTCTTTCCAATCTTCAGTAATTGCAAATTAACCAAAGTCCCTTTTGACTAAAAGAGACGATGTACAGAGAAAACATTAGGCTCACATCATTTTCTTCAATCCAAAATAAGCAAAAATACCAGAACAGATTGCACAGATGGGGGTTGACTGGTTATGCAATTGCATGGTTGCATTTGTACAAAAAAGTGTTTTAACAAAGTGAACAATTTATAAATAATAAATGAATATACCTGTTTGCACAGTGTATATTACACATGTGACAGTATATGACATATGACAATATAACAGTATGATTTACATATGCTGGGTGTGTATGCACATGCAGTCACACTTGCATTACAAAGTGTTTGTTAGAACTGTGTGTGTTAAACCATTGCCTTGAATCCAGTCTTGCTCTAAGTAAGAAACTAAACCAGCGCATCAACCTGAACATTCCCTCAAATGTCATTACTGGAAAAACAGATCCTTATTAAGCACCTCGGGCTGGGCCCGTGTGCGTGTCTAGATTTACGGCTCCATCTTCATCTCTGAGCCATCTGCATCTGCATACGCAGACACAGAAGGCTGTGTCGTATACCTTTCACAACTAGATAAGCAACAAAATATTTCAAGACCTTGGGTAATTAGCAGAGTGTGAGATCTTTGTGGGAACACCTAGTGGAGGTTAAAGCATGAACTTGTGTTGTGATATTTACTACCAGAGTAGAGAATTTCACATGAGCAATGCTACATTGAATCTGTAAAGCAATTCAGTTGCCCTCCTTGATTAGCTGTATCAAGCTGGCTAATCATTTACAAAATAAGTTACATTGGGGTCAGTAAATGCAAGTTGAACCTGCTTGTTTTACATTTGCCTTTTGAAGGACTTAGACCCCAGACCAACGTCCCTCTTATAGAAAAGCCACACACAGTCAGAAGTGATGACGGGGTAGATTGTGACAGTCAGTGGCTTGAAATGAACTTTGCTTATGTTATATCAGAGCCTGAGTGGCTAAACAATACTTTGTCAAAGATCCCAGGTAACTGGCAAATCCATTCAGACTAGAGTGACTGTGTAGTATGTACAGCTATGTCATGGTTTGAGCCCCTGGTAATGCCTTATTGGCCATAAGTGCACCCATTCATGTTGTGAATAGGCATGTTTTTTTGACCGTGGTAACCTATACCAGACTTACTGTAGCATACATGTTTCAGAAAATCGTTAAGTTTTTTTGCCTTACCATACAGTGGCAAATTAGCTGAACATTGGTTTTATTTTTCAGAGAAAGCATTTTATTACAATGTTTTCAGTTGTTGGTCAAAAAATTTATATTTTTAAAATTGGAATTTTCTTGAGATACACTGCAGCAATCTTTCTTTACTTGTTGATTTACATCACGTGTGTCACATTGTCTCATTGAGGCTAGGTTCTTGAAAATTACTGTAATGGGAAAATGCAGTGGGAATAAGTAGAATTTGACTATTAAGCTTCTGATTTTTTTCATGTTTGAAGTCAAATAAGTAAGACGTTAACTGATCTATTATGATGAATGTTTTTTTTTTTATTTTAGCCTTAAATGTGTTCCCAAAAATGGTTCCAGAAACTCTGTTTGTTGAGTTTTTAATAAATTGATATTAACAGAATAATAGTATAATATTGGCTACTTAGAGAAAACATAACCCCAGTAGGCTACTGTATATCTTTTAGGAGATATAAAATGTTTAATTTGTGTTTAATTGTATCAATGACAGTGATCTCCCTGCTCTCCCCCAGGTCTCAAAGCACTGAGTAAAAAATGTCTTTGCTGAAAGTTTCCATTGAGTGGTAGATATCCAGCATGTAGCAGAGGTGACCAAGTCCCTGGAACAATCCGACAATGTAAGTCACCTTGTTTTTAATGCACTGCTCATCTATTAGAAATTAATTTCAGTGTCTGTGTTCTCATATTTTCTCTGTCTTGGTTATCTCAAATCCACTGAGTGAAGATTAGACTATCTTACTTTGACCTGGGGTCACATTCATGCAATCTGTTGATGCCACCCAGCAGCTGAGGAATGGCCTTGACTGACCGTCTGACCCACTAAGAGGCAGTTTTAAACTCACCACTCTGTGACATGAATGCCCCTTTTTAAGCCATTAGTCTTTGGACATTAACCGGCTTCTCCCCAGTGGAGTCCACACATTATGTTTGACCATCCATCAAGTGGACTGCAGCCGCTGACTCACCTGCCACTTCAGCTGACCTTAGCAACCACCTGAATCAAACGCAACCTTTGCAACAGTCCGGCTTTGTTTTAAATTGCACAGGTGATAAAAGGTCATTCTCTGTGTTCACCTCCGGCCTGCGTGAGGTTAATGACAAATCTGTCTGCTGAGGCTTGCCAAAGAGACCTCCGGAGCCTTCTTTAGACTTCACATTCAAACAGGCAGGCAGCGGCTGCTTAAAAACACCCTCAGGCACTCATTTCTTTTCTTTTTTTTTCTCTCTCTTTTTTTTACCCCATCTGTCTTTGTTTTCTCTCTGCAACCACCTTCCTCCATCAGTTAAGCAAGAAATACTGTAGCTTTATTCTGTTAAGCTGCTTATCTCTTTGACAGCACAGTCAGGCACTGTTAATCTTGTCTTTTGTCTGGGTTGGTCAGATTCCTCCCCAGGAAGGTTGTTAAAGGTAAACACGGTCTGGAACTTGTCCAGGCATGGGCAAAATGAGATCTGGGAGGAGAAAGGCAGCTCCAAGTTGATTCTTAGCCTGCCCATTAAAAAATAAAAAAGGTTCAGGGTGTCTGTCTGGCTAAAAGACTGTGTATCAACTAAAAATGGATTTACTGACTGACATATTCAGTGTGTGTTACAGATGAATAGTAAAACTTAACACAGAACGATTTCATTGCAAAGAAATATAACTGTATTTCGTTGGGGCTTTGGTATGTTAGTTATATAAAACAATACTTTGAAAGACCTCACTTTGGAGTCTAAAATGGACATTTCAAGGAGAATTTATCAGATCATCAGATGAATCAATAATCAGAAGAAATTGTTTGTTGCTGCCCTAATGGATTGTAAAAAAGTAACTGGCATTAATAAATTTACTAATCTATTGCCTATGTTAAATGTGAAATAGCTAAAATGAAGAGTTTGTTTAAGTGTTTTATGTGAGAGCTGCTTCATACCAACACATGCAAATAAACATCTACAATCCAAGGCTATTGTTGGATTGAAAAAACACAGTTCTGAAAGGCAAGGTTAGTTAAATCCTTGCTAAACTCTAAGCTCAAGTTTAGGTCACTTATACAACTGACTATCGTAACACAACCTTGACATTAAAGTTCTGCACAGATTCTTTGTAAGGCCTGAATGAGGAGTTTGAGCTTTTCCCAAACAGCTGAAGTCTTCAACCTGGGCCTCCACTTGGCTGCTCTAGTGTTGATAAGCCACAACACTAGTCTGCACTAGTCAGTAGTCCAAGGACAAACAGCCAAAACTCCCTTTATTTTCTTTTTCAACACACAGTTTAAATGCTCTTGATTACTGGCTTGGTATTAAAAACAGATTGAGTGAAATGTTATGGCAAACTAAAAAGCTCCACTATGTAATGAAAGAACACCACAATGCAGCATAGCCATGGGTCAGTTCTGCTGCGTCACCACATTTTGAGTGCTTTATGTCGCTCCTTCTGTCTCTTTCTTGTGCTGTCTTTGATATTATGCTCAGCCCTATGTCCAGCTGCCACCTGCCACCAGAGAGTTGGCCAACCTCAGGCCCATGCAGCCGACCCCGGCAGATGTCCCAGAGTGGACATTCGGGTGGAGGGGGCACGGGGGCAGAGCAGGCAGAGTGACACAACAGACAGAAGGAGAAAGAACCAAAAAAGGCCATTGGCCTTGGCAATTATGTTTGGTAAACCAGACACATTTATCTCAAGATGGATAATAACAGTGAGCAAAGCATCCACATATAGGACTGCAACCAAAGATTATTTTCACCATTGATTAATTTGATGATTATTTTCTTGATTGACCGATTAATAATTTGGTCTATAAAATGTCAGACAGAATAATTCCCACAATAAAAACCCAATAGCAGTATACTCATGTAACTCAGAAAGACACAGCTTTGTTCATTTAAAAACATTAATTCATTTGTGTGAGACGCCTGCTGCTTGTTTGCAACATAGCTTGCTAGTCTTATATAAGGAACTATTCGAAAGAGCTAAAGAGTGCATAAATAAGATAAATGACTGCATCTTTTCTCATCATCCTGCTTCTCTTTGCTCTCACAGATAATGGGGAATTCATACGCGGGGCAACTGAAATCTGCTCGATTTGAAGAGGCTCTCCACAACTCTATTGAGGCATCACTGCGCTCTAGCAGTGGAGATCCACAGCCCATCTTCACTCAGCTCTACCTTGAGCCGGAGCCGTTTCCTGGTAACATGGAAGGTAGGGAACGCACATGTCAACATTACTTATGACATGTCGACATTACTTATGATTTCCTTGTCATGTACCTCTGGTCTACATTTGAAAATATATGCATACATACATATGAAAGCGCAAACTTTTCCACCTTAGTACTGACAATTATCAATATTGAGATAATAAGTCAATGATGTGGTCATATTGTTGTTTTCAACAGGTTTCTTTATGTTATGGGTCTGTATTTCCTAATAATTTCTTAGAAAGAAATATGTTATTTTGTACTAATTATAAAATAAAATCCTTCAAAGAACAGCACCATTTTAATACACATAAATATCAATTCATTTATTATTAGTACTTTATTTTTCATTTATGTTTAATTGTTTGCCTACCTTAACCTTACCTTTCAGCTGACCTGCTGTGCATTGAATAAAAGACGTTTTAGGTTACTGTTCCCTAATTCACTATAATTTCCTATAATTAGAATCAAATCGCTGTTCTTTCCAGAAAACCTACTAGAAAATGATTAGGAATTTGCCTGTAAAATGTAAAAAGTGTTACCCGTAACTCTAATCCAGCTCTAGTGAAATAATCAGATTTTAAATGTCCATCAGACACAAAGGCAAAAGCCGACCTCCATGGTGGGGAGCCGCCAGGCCAGGAGCTTGTCAACGGCCACTCTTCCAACGATCAGGAGGAGCTGGAGGACGATGATGACTCAGACAGCAGCAGCCCTCCACTTCCCTACCTACAGACCCCTGCTCCGGACGACTGCTGCACATTGGATGGTAAACAAAAAGGCCTTGAGTTGGACTGTAAAAACTTAACACATTAATATTGAAGCACAAAAACCTTTACCTAGGATGAAATACAAAAATTAAGCTTGTTGTTATAGATGCTAAAATTATAGTAGACATTATTTCTATGTCTTTGTTTTAATCACTTAATATATAAACTGTCCAATTGACCCGAAAGTCCTTCCTTATTTCTTCAAGTATTACATCTGTCTCATCTTTTCTTCTCAGGGTTCTGTCAGGCTGGCAAGGACCTCCGCCTAATCTCCACAGCAACGGAGCCCATCGAGGTCCCAGCAGGCTTCGAGCTGGTTGGTGCCAAGTCCCCCAGCGTCCCCGAGCACATTCTGGTGTGTGCCGTGGACCGCCGGTTTTTGCCTGACGAGAATGGGAAAAATGCACTTTTAGGTCAGTTTGTTCCCCTGGTCTGAGGTCAGAGTAAAGGAGACAGATAGCTATCAGCATCACTTTACATTCCTGTTAGAATAATTACGCTCTGTTGTTAGCTTTTGCTGGTGAAACAGCCAGTCTGAGCTGTATATATTTGTACTGTAAATAATGTTTGCAAATAATACAATAATTCCATTTTTGTGAAATTACTTTCAGGCTTTTCAGGAAACTGTGTCGGCTGTGGGGAAAAGGGTTTCAGATACTTCACTGAGTTTTCAAACCACATCAACCTGAAGTTATCCACCCAACCCAAGAAGCAGAAGCACTTAAAATACTACCTGGTGAAGAATTCTCAGGGTGCTCTGTGCAAAGGACCCCTCATCTGCTGGAAAGGTAAAATCCCAATTCTGCATTCATATTACAATTCAGTCTTGCAGTGCTCTGCTTTATTCTCTGACAACGTGCTGTTACATACTGTCAATCACAGTTTTTGTCATTCCTCTCCGTCCGTTCTCAGACTGTAAAACCCGCCAGTTCTCTAGCAATGCATCAACGTCCAAACCCAGCTCGTCCTCCTCTCTCAGCAGCAAAGAAAATGGAGGCGCCAGTGGACACAGCTCTTCTCCCTTCTCCCTCTCAGGTGAGGATGCATGCAGCACAGATAACATGCATTGCAGGATTTAGCGATTCCCTTTATGTATACATAAAATAACTTCTCTGCAAGATGATTATACTAACATTTAAACAGTTGGTTGACTAAAAAGTTCTGTAGAATGTATTGCTGCGTACATTCTCTTTCCAATGGCAATCCGAAATGTATATATTTCACCAGAAAGAGTTAGTGCATTGGTTTGTTTATGCTGATAGGTTTATGTTGTTGCCATAGAAACTGATGCTGGTGGCAAAGCCCTGAAATGTTGGACTGCCGCTCTGTATTTTGCTGTATATGAGTGAGTTTGTGACAAAGCGGAGGCTTTGGTGTTTGTGTTTCATCTCATGTTGTTGCTGTGACACTTTAGTGTATATTCCAGTAGCATACTGATATTGAATCAGTAGTACTTTTCAGTATATTTTTTATTATTTATTATTGGTTATGAGCAGTGTCTGTTTCATATCTCAATATTCTTAGGCCAAAAAGAAAATGTTATTCATTTGAGTAGAATACTTATTTATAGAACACAAGTTAATTCTGTTACTGTTTGTCATATAAGGTCATGCAAAAAAAGTAAAAATGTAACAGTGTATTGAAATAAATTAAAGCCTGAATCATTTCAGGTAAACCAACAGATAAATGACTGTGAGACAGATTCTGCCTTTCTTTCTTCTCTGACCTCTCACAACAAGAGCGCCCGTTCCCTCTTTGATTGAAAATAAGCTCCGGGGCTGATGGAATTGATTTGTTCTGAGCCTGGAAGCTGCCTGTCAGGAGAGATCTCACACATTAATATGTTCAAAAACTGAGCTGTGGGGCTCGTTGTTGGCATAACCCTTGTTTGATATCTCTTGACTGCAACCTTCAGGTACATTCTGCTCCCAAATAGGTCGCTGGCTGTTAGCAAGCCAAGAGGTTAAACATTGTACCATGCACTTTTCCACCTCTGCTCCAAATGCATGTTTATCCTGGAATGATTAATGAAAAGGAGAGCTATGATTTGTTTGCATTGTGCAGTGGACATTGGATATAGACACAGAAGCGTCTGCTAGTGTTTGATCAGTAGAATAAAGGCCAAAGGTAACCAAATGACCAATCAGCATAACAGTGGGTGTTAAGGTTGCAGGGTATATATGTATTTTAATGATACAATTGTCATCTTTTTTTTTACCTACAGATTCTCCAGACACCAGGACAATGCAAGTATCTTCAATCTTTTTCGGAAGTCAGGACCTTGGCAGAGACTGCAGTTTCCCCAAACCTCTTTCATCCCCATCTGGAAACAAGACTCTACCAATAGGTGAAGCTCCTTTTTTAGTACCCTCTCTGCATTATTCTTAAGTAAGAGACACACACAATAACATAAACAACATAGTTTTTTGGTCGCACTCCCACAATACTAGTTGCATCCAGGCTTTGACTGTGACATTTGCAAGGATTTACAGTAGATGCTGATAAGCCTTCATGTGAGTCACTTAAATGGCCTTTCACTTATGCTGGAAAAGGGTTGCTTAGCTACGTGGTTCAGCATAAGGCAGATGATGCCGTGGCTAACCATGGAGACAAGATTAACCTATGCTTTGGTCTGCTTAAACACACACACACACACACACACACACACATAACATGTACACACAAACTGATGCATGTGTGTGCACTTGTATTTACACACCAATCAATACTGAAGGAAGGAATGCTGTAATGACTTTTTAAGGCTTTGCTATCTAGAAGCTCCTTTACAAGGTTGTGATATTGACAAGCAGAAGCTACACACACCAATCAATGTTTTAGTATTTTGCAAACACAGTGAATATGAGGTTGCAAAATGTCCAATCCCATCATTGGCAATACACGTTAATGTATAGGAAATCAATAAGTCACCTTTAGTACTGACTCATTTTTATGTATTGCTCAGCAGATACTTACAGTTGTGAAAACATTTTATGTTCATATCTCAACAACTATTGGATGGATTGCAATGACATTTTTTTTTTTACAAAAAAGCATGGTGACAAGAGGATGAATCCTAATTACGTTGCTGTTCTAATGACTTTCGTGCCATCACCAGTTACAACTTAAAAACTTTGATTTATGACTACAACCTGCAACAAGATTTACAATTCCCATCAGCCTCAACTGTACTTTGTGTTTTGTACTAATTAGGGAATGTTAGTATGCTAACACTTTACACTATGATTGACCATCTAAACATTATATATAATATTAGCACTGTCACGATGTGTATGTTAGCATGTGGAAGTTAGCATTTAGTTTAAAGCTCTGCTGTGCTTACGTACAGCATCACAGAGCTGCTACTATGGCTGTGGACTCTAAGTCTTGTTTCCACAACCATTAAATCTCAATATAGTAAAATATAAAGAATATTTGTTAATGTTCTGAATT
The DNA here is from genome assembly GCA_013375575.1 of Percina caprodes. NCBI lineage: Eukaryota > Metazoa > Chordata > Actinopteri > Perciformes > Percidae > Percina > Percina caprodes. The sequence continues at coordinate 3,888,505 of JABXJD010000037.1, forward strand.
GTATTACCGGTTATGTGTGTATTTATCTGCATGCATGTTTGTTTCTAGTGCCCACAGCTCTGAGGGTGAATGGGCCGACAAATAGCCTGGGTGTTGATGGGCGTCCTCCCTTACTGAGCCCCTCCGTGGTCTCTTTAGGGCCACCAGGTCAGGGGTATCGCAATGCTGACTTAGGAGACAGTCCTGGTAAGTCCTTCCTAAAACGTAAAACGGTTTTAGTAGTAAATGAAGTCACGTAAAGTGTCTTTAGAAGCTAAATGCTATACAGTCATTATCATTATTGTTGTTATCTGTGTCTGTTTTGGATGTTCAGTATCCACTGCCATGAACTCGGGTCCTCCAAAGAAGCGCCACCGGAGCTGGCATCCCAACTCGTTGGTACCTGTCCCACCAACAGCCGTCCCTGTGCCAGCCATCCGGCCAATAGCTTGTTCTCCAGGTCAGTTCCTGAACCCAATCAGGATGTCTCTCTATGAGCTGTGACGTATTTTTACGCGAGTCAGTGTGAGATGCAATAAGAATGTGTGTGCCGATGTATATTTTCTATGCCATTAGGAGCAAAAGCTCTGTTCTTTATAACCCCCCTACCCCTCTCTCCTTTTGGGTTGGGACTGAGTATGCCACATCCCTGATGTTCTCTGGTTGTTAGGGATAATTCACTCAGTATCTCCATGGAGATAGAGCTGGAGAGTTTGTTGCACAATTGGTTAACAAAAACAGCATGATTGAAGAAGATTTATTCCACATCATGTAATTGGGGTTATTATGTAAGAGCATCATTTCAGATAAATTGTCCTGATTTTTTTTTATTTCATTTATAACATTTCTGTGATCACAATACTACAGCCACAAATATTACTGCAGTGTTTTATTATTTAAATAGTAATAAAATACTAATATGTTCAAACTTAACTTATGTCACAATTTAGCTGATGGTGATTAATCCTAGTATTGACATGTATTATTTTATTACCCTCCAGGTTCTGTATTAGCAGTGTCCTCTCCTCAGCCACCAGTAGCAGGAATCATTCAGCCCCAACCTGTCAGCGCTGGAGAGACTGTCATCGTCCCCGACAGCCTGCTCAGCTCTTCAGGAGTTCGCCCTGTCATCCTCATCGGTACAAGCTTTATTTTAATGAACTGCTTCGTCCAAATAATGCAAATTAAATATCATCCTGCATTGCATAGCAAAACAATGTTTATGTATGTCAGACAAAAACTGAATCAGAGGCTGTTTTACCACTAAGTAGAATAAAATTAATTTCTAAATGTCAATTAACCTGGTGGTAATTATCAGGGAGCCAACCAATACAGTCTTTTCAGAAAGGCATGAGTAGTTAACTTTTTCAAATGACAAATGTCCATCTGATTTTTATTAGTTAGCCATTTCCTTTCTCGCAGCTAGCTGCCTTTTGTACCTGTTTTGAAATATTAAGTGTTTAAATATCAAGCTTATACTCATAAATGTTTAACTGTACTTTCAAACTTTTAAATTTTTTCAATTCAGCAGAACAAATATTGAAGTTGTTGTTACTTGTTGTCCCATATTTCTGGCTGCTATTTGTTTTGTCTAATGGTAACTTTTCTTTTCAGGGCATGGCACTTTACCTTATTTTTATGGGAATGTTGGGGACATAGTGGTGAGCCCCCTCCTGGTCAGCTGCTATAATAACAGCCAATTGACAGAGAAAACCCTAGAGACGTTGGGCCTCAACAGCAGCCAGCTTCTCTGTGTGGAGACAATGATTCTGCTCACTTTACAGTATCTTGCACGTTTAGGTAAGGAACAAACTCACACGCACAAATCAGCATCGCTGTCACTAGTGTTTTTTCTGACATGTTGCATGTTTGCAGTTATCAAACACACAGTGTAGTGGGAGGCTAGCTGACCGGGAGGTGCTGATGTCTTATTAGAACAGAAAAATGGCTGTCAAAACAAATATCTAACTTTGTTATACATATTACTACCTGTGAGCTTTTTATAGCAGTGGTTTTGACTTTTCATATTTGCATTGATTTTGCAGGTTCGGTGCAGATTCCTCTAAGGGAGGAGCTGGAGCAGATTGTTTTGAAGGCCATGCTGTGCTGTCCTAGGGGTCCGGCCATCTCCCCGTCCCAGCTGCCCTGGTTAGCTCGGCTGGAATCCAGCGTCTCAGGGGGCAGTGTCCAAGTCATGGTTACCCATAACTCTTTGGGAGAAGGCATCTCTGAGTCACTTCGTTCTCTCAGTGAGGGTCCTCACAACCAGAAGTGCCTGCCAACCTATGTTGTCATTATATGTGCCTCTAAAATGAGTGGCAGCGAGTTCTGTGTGCTAGTTTTGGGTGAGTGTCGCCACCTAGTAGAAACCATTTAACTTGGTTGCGACTTTATTACTTCAACCAATCTGTGCACAATATGAATGGTAAAGTTATGATCTAATCTTAACTTATGTGTTGGACACAGGAAAGTACCAAGCAAGGGCCTTAGCTGAGGGGATGCTCACAACCAATGAGTTTCTGAAGGAAATCAGTTACGAACTCATCACAGGGAAAGTCAGCATCTTGGCATCTCACTTCAAAACCACGTCACTAGGTGAGTACATATTAGGAGAAGAAACAAGATGAACTGAATATTTCCCACAGTGTTTAATGATTACATGTACTGTATATGAAACAAAACATTACATTTAAAGCCAATACTCTATAATGGCTAGAAGTTTGAATCTTCACTGGTCTCCCAATTTGTTTTGAACCTGTCAGCGATTTGATACGATTCGACATCCTGATTAGATCATGATGCGTCATGATGTGCCACCTCCTCAAATGTATTAGATATTGGTTCACATGGTTTTCATCAACAAATTCAAGCAGTCAGATGTATATGAACTCCCATTTTCTTTTTGCTCTTAAAAGGCACTTCCCGAATGTAGCGGAATCTGAACACAGCAGACAAAAGGCAAAAAAAAAAAACAGCCAAAGAAAAATGAAAAAGCAATAGCAGGCAATAATCAGTTATGGTACAGTATGTCACTGCATTGATGCAAAATCACCCGCGCCCGCATTGCGGTGCAGCGATGCAATGATTTGAATGCCCAATGTTACACATAACACCTAACAATGACTGTGGCTATTTTTTTAGTTATCATCCTCTAACTAAATATATCACAAGACAAGTTTGACACTATGATGTTGTTCGAATATCAAGGACTAAACTAGAACGTTATTTGTGTTGTAGCAGCGGGCTATGCCATGCTCTGTGTCTTTGTGTGACTATGGTGACTGGTTATTTTTAGGGGACAATTTGGACAAGCAGCTTGTGCGATATCAGCGCAGACGGAAGGGACAGGTCATCCAGCCCTTCCACAGCGATGTCACTTACCACATCCACTCCCAGGAGGCTGCCAGCATGTCACCACCCTCAGACAGAGGTTAGCCTGCTCTCTATCGTACTCACTCTCTCAACTGCTTGGCTGTTTTTTTTAACCTGACAAAACAATCAATATATATTCCACATAGACTCATATATATATATATATATATATATATATATATATATATATATATATATATATATATATATATATATATATATATATATATATTCTGCAGCAAATGAAATGTTTTCATTAGTAGCAATATTCTCCGCATTTTCAAATGTCTGTTTTACTTAAGGTAAAACAAGGTAATTATTATTTTGTTGCAAATGATATTACACTATATTGACATACTCTCCTGCGTTTTCCTGTAGCAGAGCTGTTATGTAAGGTCTTCCAGATCTATCCGACGCAGCTGAGCGTGGCTCGGAGTCTCCTCTCTCAAGTCTGCTCCATCGCTGACTCAGGAACCCAGAACCTCGACTTGGGGCGTTTTTGTAAAGTGGACTTTCTTGTTCTGGTCCCTCCATCTCACATTCTGGTGCACCAGACAGCACAACGCATCCGACAATCAGGTCTGTGTCCAGAGGCAATGTCATAAATAACGACATAATAAAGTTTCAAGGATGACTTTTCCAACTACTTAGATCTTGAAACTTCAACAAAACTTAATGTTCTAGCAATGGGTTTTCACTAAGTTATTACAACAAGATCTATTAAAGATTAGGGGTTTGTTTGTTTTGCTCAGGAGTTCTTGTTGACCTGGGAATCGAGGACGTCTGCACAGCCCACCAGAAATCAGACAAGTATGTGGTGCGTCTAGATGGTGAAGTTCACGCCAAGATGGAAGCCTTCATGAGAAAAGTCAAGCAGAACCCCTACACACTGTTTGTCCTCATTCACGACAACTCGCACGTCGACCTCACAAGGTAAGACAACTCCACTGACATTATTTTGCTCTGTTGATAATCTAAAGCTGTGTGATTCATGCTGTTGTTATGGCTGCAAATCTAGGCTTTTCATACACTGATTAAAGTGGAGAGTGGAGAACAGCTGCAAGCAAGTGAAAATACACACTCCAAGTTTCTATAACCTTTTATTTTGGTTAAATGTACATAATTTGAGATCTATATTTATTTGTTTTTTTTATTATTTTTTAGACAAATATGGTTCAAATGGATGTTTGGTCCACATTGTTTGCTGGATTTGGTGTTGCTGCAGTTTGAAATTTTTAGGCATTTTTGTTTTGTTTTTCTGTTCAGATATGGTTGCTACTGCTTCCAGCCTCCAAGATCTTATTCCAAGCAAACTGCTGTTACTGCCTGAAACATAACAGACATCACTTCCTGTTTTCCAGAGGGTTTTTCTCGGGAATGGCACACTGTTAGCAAAGCAAATATTAAAACCCTCACTATCCATGTCCCCAATGGAGTTGTTATTTGAATACATGTTTAATGTTATTAACAGCTATGGAATGATTTGAACTGGAATCTAGAACACCCCTCACATGTTTTAAACACTTCTTCTCCAGTGCTCTGTCAGGCTCTGTGTGCCACGGCGAGCTGCAGGGTTTGGCTGACCGGGTGGTGAACTGCCAGGAAGTCCTGGATGCCATGAACCTCCTGGTCCTGCAGGTCAGCTGCTTCCCGCACACACTGCAGACCCGCCAGTCCCGCATCAGCATCCACAACGAAGTTCACTGGCCCTCCAACGAAAGTCTGGTGAGTATTATTTTAAAATCCCAAATGTCCTCTGCAAGTCGTTATTAATGGCTGTCTAATACTTTATTCTTGTAAAGGGGCATAGTTCAGTGAAAGTCACACAGGGATATTGTAGCATCGAAGCTATTTCATGTCTGAATTTTGTTATGGCAGCATGCAGAGGCGAGTTTGTAACAGCTGTGGGGTAGCTACTCTACCTGGTGGACATAAAGTGCACTTACACTAACAAAAGAGGTAACTCAATGATGACTTTTTAGATAATAAATGAGATATCTTCAATTCAATTACAAGAGTTATGGGTGGTTTCTGATGATGCCGGTTGGGGTGTGATGAACAGTGGCACGAGAAGTTACAATAAAGACAATGGAACTATGACTAGAAATAGTATTTTTAGTAGTTTATGGTTTCTGGGACACCCCAAGATATAATATTTAAAAAAAAAACATATTTCTGCTCATGCTAAACTATACCTGTATGGTGCTATTCAGATATCTTCAAATATTTATTCCGGTTTCAGGTCATTGTGTGTTTTGTTCTAATTCTGTTAACACTTATTTCATAAACGGGTTTAGGTCTGTCCTAATTATATTTAAGCTTATACCATTTTATTATTTAAATACATGAAAAGAATTCAGAGTCTCAGAGCAGATGGGTATTAAGTCATGCTGTGCTAGTTATTCTCATTATTATTTGAGGTGAATTTCAATAGCACATAATATTAAAGTATCAGCTGGATGACATTATTTAGAGTAGTGGTTCCCAAACTGAGACAGGTTAAACAGGCGAAACAAGAGCTCCACAAAACTAGGTAGATTTTTTTAGACATTTGTTGAATAATTTAATGTGAATTACTGCATAATATTCAGGCAGTGTAAAAAAGTTTACTCAAATCATTACTTTTTGTTCCATAGACATATGCAACTGCTGATGATAGTTGGCAGGTAGACATTACTACATTTTAAGGAGATACATGTGAAAAAAGCTTCAAACTGCTCAATCAAGAGAGCAATGTAATATAATAATAAAGTGAAAGCAGTCACTAAGCTTTCAGATCAAGCATACTGCAATGAGATGAGACTCATTATGTGCTTAGTAGACTAGTTCTGCTTTTCAACACTAAATTTGGTGCAGTCTAGTCATTGTATAAATTGGAAAAAATCTAAAGGGATTGACATTTAAAAAATAATGCCATTTTCTCACTATATTATAATTTTCATCCAACAGGGGGAGCAGTCTCCTAATGAGTTGCTCTACTTTGGCCTGAGGGACTACAGCAGCTCCCTGCAGTGGGGTGTTGCCAGCCCCATTCTGCGTTGTGATGATGCCTTTGAGAAGATGGTCCACACACTGCTGGAAAGGTGATTATGTTGTTATTGATAATTGTGAGACATATAATCAATCTAAATCTTACAGATGTGTATTTTCAAATGGCAATTGCTGGCAGTGAGTAGGCCAAGAAACACAAACCTGTCTACAGTAATTTTGCCTGTTGATAAAATGCATCATATTCAGCTATAAAGCTCAAACTTACAAACTCCCTATTTGTGTCCCAGACATCCGCACCTTCACAGCATGGTGATCCGCAGCTACCTGCTGATTCAGCAGTACACTGAGGCCATGATGGCCCTGACCTCGTCCCCGTCGCTTAGAGACCACATAACCCCAGAGACCCTGGCCATGGTGGAGGACCTAATCAACGCACCAAGCAGAGAGGGCTCCCAGGGCCGTGGCCACATGCTGTTGGTTCGAGTCCCCTCACTACAGCTGGCAATGCTGGCCCGGGAACGACTAGAGGATGTTAGGGACAAACTGGGCCTCCAGTTGTGCTTTGCCGTACTGCTAGGAAGCCCGGCCTCGGAACTCAACCTGCACAGAAACTTCACCAGCCGCCTCAAGGTGAGAATGCCATGCGTCCAGAGTCACATGAGTCTTTTTATTGTGTTATTTTACCAAACGTTTTAAATATTTATATAAAGTGACTGTGGTTTATTTAAGAAAGATGTGTCAAGGAAATCAGATCCATGAGTGAAACTTTCAAGTTCATTAATGTTTGAATAGGTATCAGGATTTGAATGAAATTCACCTTTACAGAGAAATCTGAAGTGATCATCTGGGAGTTGACTTAATTCTCAGAATTCCCTTGTCTCCTTTTCTCAGTTTTTTGACATTGCAAATGATCTCAAACCTCATTGAAATCACCAAATATTTCTACTAAAACCCCACTAGTGAATGACTATTCTTCGTTTGACACATTCACATTTGAAATAATATGGGACCTGTGATCTAGACTACTAGCCTAAAAAAATAAATGTTTTAAATTTAAAATTAAATTTGTCCTGTTTCAACCTGAAATGCATAATTGGTCTAGTTCTAAATGATGCATACATAACTGAACAATAAACATTATGCAATACTTGTGTTATTCTGTAGACCTGGAGAGGCTGTGAAAATGGAGACTGGGTACCGCACACATATGAAGATCTGGAAGGGCTGCCCTGCATCGTCATCCTTACAGGAAAGGACCCTCTTGGAGAAACCTTTCCCAGGTAAGCTCCGCCATCACTTGAAAATAATAAAAATGTGATCATCAATCATGGAAAGTATACAGTAGTATGTTGCCTTTAAGCTCATCTATAATTCCTCTTGGTTTGCAGTTACCGTGACTTTTTTTTACCCTTCAAGTGTTATCTTACACGTCTACATTCACACTGTGTGGGTTCTCTTCTCTACAAGAGAGGCTCATTTATATTAGTTCCTGCACCCGGTGTGCCAGTCCTGGGTTGTGTATCTCTTGTGTCAGCATCAGTAAACCATTGTGAGATTTATAGCACAAGCATTCAAACTTAATTACAACTCAATGCTTGAGTGATTTAATCCAATTTTCAATATAATTTGGGTAATTTGATTGTATACAATTAAATAAAAACATTTTGGCCTAAAATGTTTGTTTTTTTCTAAATTAAAGACATGTAGATGAGAATATAGATATAGGCAATAATCCTTCTATGCAACAATCTTTCACACTTTTACCTTTCTAGGTCTCTGAAATACTGCGACCTGCGTCTGATAGACTCCAGCTACCTGAGTCGTACAGCCCTGGAGCAGGAGGTGGGGCTGGCCTGTACCTACGTGTCCATGGGCGTGGTCCAGGAGCCCAAAAATGCCATGGCCCCTCGGGAATCTGAAGGAGAAAAGACCACCACCAGCTTGAATGATGGAGAAGAGCTGGAGAGGCCTCAAAGCAACGGCAGCGCTGCGACCAGAACCTCTGGTGAGCCCCTGACCTCACTGAAATACTGAGTCGTAGGATTCAAGTTGCAAACACCAGGATTTGACTTTAAGTAATATCTTCAAAATGAGCTTCATTTTTATTTATCCTTGTGCTCTTTTCATGTCTCCACTCAGGCTCTTTCCCAGAGAATGGTGTCAGTTCATCTGACGTTGCCGACTCTTGCCAGAAGCCCTCCACCTCCACCTGCCCACCCGAAGGTGCCATCACCTCCGACATAAGCACAGTAACATTAACACAAGGCTTCAAGCAGGAGTGCGATTCCCCGGCAAGCCAGCTCTCCTCCAATCCCTCCAAAGCCCCTCCATCTCTTTACTCTAGTTCCTCCTCTTCCTCGCCCTCCCCATCTTCCTCCTCCACCCAGAGACCCAGCCAGTCTACACAGTGTAGTCGAGACTCTAAGCCTGCTCGGGTGTCACCGCGGACAGTTATTTTGTCACGGGCAGCATACAACCTGCTGGCGGGGGAGTCTGGGAGTCAGCTGAGCTCCTTCTCCCTGCTGCCTCATGCAGATGTGGCCTGGAGCAGCCCCTTGAGGCCCCTCATTACTCACAACCTGCAGGGGGCAGAGCAGAGCATTTACTACCGCCAGTGGACCATCGCCAGGCAGCATCACGCCGATTACGAAGCTCCATCTGTGCCACATCCACGACGTCTGCTACTCAGTGGACCCCCACAGGTGCATATAAGCACTAATATGCATATTATATTAGTTATGCATATGCATTTAAGTGTCTTTGTAACATTTCAGGGATTTATTTCATGTCCTTTGTTAGGTGGGAAAAACTGGTGCCTATCTGCAGTTTCTTCGTATCCTGTTTCGAATGCTCATCAGATTGTTGGAGGTAGATGTGTATGATGAGGAAGAAGAGGAGGAAGAAGGTGAAGATCATTGGGACTTAACTGACTTATTTATTCTGACCTCATGGTTTTAAACACACCATAGACATAAAAAGGAACTAAATGTCAGATTGTCTTTTTTACAGTGATTTAGTTTTTGTTCTCATCTTTTCATGTTTTTTTCATCCCCAGAAACATCAGAGGTCACAACTCCAGTTAATACCCAGTTGCCTGACATTGAGGAAGTGCAAAAGCTGCCCTTTGACCCCTACCCCCGGGACCCTAAGTTCAGGATGGCCAGCCCTGTTTACACTGACAAGATGCCAAAGTGCTTAAAAGGTCAGCAGAAATATGCAAACACTCAGCAGCGTCAGTCACTTTTAATCTGCATGATTAAAAATACAAATACAACATGGGTGTTACTTTAATATTAAGTTAAACAAGCTTATCTCAAAGTAGGAATGTGAACATGTTTGTTTTTTTTGCAGATTTTAAGCAAGAAGGCGAGAGCCAAACACCAGCCAAACGAGTGACCAAGTCCATACGTCTTAGCAGGTTTGCGGCCCACAATGCCTTTCATCACTGTGAACAGTGTCACCACTACTGTGAAGCAGGCCCTGCCACACAGGTGAGTGCACAGGCTCACATCACACATCTAAGGCACTCGTCTGCTGCCTTCTTTGGGCTTGAGTAACATCAAACACTGCTGACTTATACAGTAGATGCACATATAGATATCCTAACCTGTCAAAATACATTGACACTTGAAAGCTTGAGAGCTTTTTTACCATCTGTAGCCATGCTTAAAGGTGATCTCTCAGTGTTAATACTGCATGTGTGTCTCATAGCTGTCGGAGTGCACCTTCCATGCCTTCACCTTCTGCTCGTCCATGCTGGGGGAGGAAGTCCAGCTCCAGTTTGTCATTCCCAAAGCCAAGGAGCAGCACTTTGTCTTCAGTCAGCAGGGCAGCCACTTGGAGAGCATGCGCCTACCTCTGGTCTCCACCAAGGTTAGTTTACTAGATACATGTAGGATTATGTGTGTCTGTATATGTTTGGGGGGGGGGATGCTCAGTTCTTTCTGCTAAAGCTTGAAACTGAGGCAACTTCTACTACACAAGTACTCTTTTGTTTTTGCTATGCTTTCTTCTTTCTGTGTTTGTCTCTAGGACCCTGATGTGTTCAAGAGTCCAATCTTCACCCCAACTACAGGACGCCAAGAGCACGGCCTGCTCAACATTTTCCATGCCATGGAGGGGGCCGTTCATCTGCATATTCTTGTGGTCAAGCAATTTGAGATGCCCCAATACAGAAAGTACTGGCCCAACCACATCCTGCTCGTCCTGCCAGCTATGTTCAACAGCGCGGGAGTTGGTGAGCAGCTTACTGGCCTAAATAAACTAAAATGTCTTTGTAAGAATGTCATTTTTCAATCTATGGATGCGCTAATTTCATAAAACTTCCCAATTTTCCCCAAAAAAAACATAAATAAGTTTAAATGGGCTCTGTGGAGTATTGTTCAGGTGTTTCTCACCAAAATGCAGAACCATACATCCTCGTGTGTGCACGACACAAACCAAACAGGAACTCACTCATAAAAACATTGCTTTATAGCACTACTAGTGCTCAAACACTTTACAGGGTACGTTTAAGTCTACGTCACCTTGCAACTTATCTCCCTGCTGATGAGGGGTTTTATTACAGTGAGAGAGCCGCTCTGGTCATATATTTATTACAGACAGTCACATTTTTTCTACAGCACAATAGTCTGATTTGTAAGGCAACCAATCAGGTGCATGGCCTGTCTGACATGGGTGTAACTAAACTAAATTACTCCTAAATTAACAGCAACAGGGATCACCCTTTTAGCCATTTTACCCATGTCACAATGCCTGCATGCCAACAATTCTGTTCAGGTTAAACCCATTACACTTTGCTGTTTATGGAACATGAATTTTCTGCAAGTGTTTTTTTGCACTCTTATTTGCACTTATTACCTCCTGCAGCACTGTGTTGACGTGAACTGTAGTTTTGAGAAACGTATAAATGGAAAATATTGACACGTGTGCTCCTGTCTGTTCAAGGTGCTGCTCGCTTCATGATCAAAGAGCTGTCATATCATAACCTGGAGCTGGAGAGAAACAGACTCGAGGAGCAAGGTGTGCATAGGCAAGATGTATGGCCTTTCATTGTCATGATGGACGACTCCTGCGTGTTGTGGAACACTCATCAGACAGCAGACAGCAGGTTGAATTTTCTTTTTGAGTTGTAAAATTTGCAGAGAGAGGAGTTGTTAAGTTTTAAGAGTTATAATTATTCACAATACATTTTTTCCCCTTTTAAGCAAACTTTTAGTTTTTGCTGTAACCGCGATTAAAACATCTGTTTATTATAATATGTATAGAGACCCTGAAGGAAATGACAAAAAACATATGTGATTTTTAAATTGTGTTGCCCCAAAAAAAGCTTCTCATGTATGCCCTGTCCTCCTTTTTCTCTCTCAGTGAGACATCAGATGGAACTAATGTGTCCCTGAAGACAGTGCTGCAGCATATGGAAAACACACCGAAGATCTCCCTGTATGCAATGTGCGGTACACGCAGGTGGAGCAGCAGTCTGGCTTGCAAATCTCCCAGCCACCCCTTCAGCCGGTGTCACCTCCATGACTTTGTCATGCTTAATGTGGACCTGACACAGAATGTTCAATATGACCTTAATCGGTATGTTTGTAGAGGATTGTGTCAATTAATCACACATTTGATGATTTGTGCTGTGTCTCAATCTCCTGATATTACTTTTTTACTTTGGTCTTATGTGTAGGTATAGCTGTGAGGAGGTGGACTTTAATCTAAGGGTGAACAGCAGTGGGCTGCTACTGTGTCGCTTTAACTGCTTTAGCCTAATGAAGAAACACATTCCAGTTGGGGGAAACCATGACTTTGTGGTCAAACCTAAACTCATGGTGGGTGTATGCCTATTTGTCAGTTGGTTTCTAGTGAATGTATTAGTATGAGACCCCATCTAACATTAAACTATTTTCTTCTCTCCCCAGGAAATAGAAAACGCTGCCGCAATCAGTCCGTCGCAGTATGTTTGCGCCCCAGACAGTGAGCAGACCCTGCTTGACGCCCCGGCCCAGTACTTGCTTGAGAAGTTCCTGCAAAGCTGTAGCCACAGACTGTTTCCAAAAGCGGTTCAGAACAGAAACAACCCAGTTTTGGCCATTGACAGCTACCTCAACATCAGCCCGGAGGTGAGAGCTCCCAGGAGTTTGCAGTTGAAAGCAGGAGAGAAGGCTATTAGCATCATTCCTTCAACTTAAACCTAGAAGAAGACCAAAGGGACAAATTATTGTGAAAACCTTTGTAAATACCGTGCAACTGTTTCAGGGGAATCCTAAAATATGAACCATGAAAAAAATAACAAAAACCTGCTGACTTAGTTTATTTCAATTGTTTGTATAAGCCTAAAGTTTGTAGAATTTTCCAGAGAAACATGTTGCATAATTTAACCATCTGTTTTGCTTAGAAAATTCTGACCTGCATACACGCACATGTGCAAACACTGAATGCTAACAGTGCATATTTGTACTGTACATTTGTGCATATGAGGTGACACACTATGCACAACTTCAATTATTTGCATGCCTAGACACATTTCTTGTGTTTTCTCCTGAAATGGAAATACATTATGATGCACAAAATGCAACTAATAAATTAGTAGCTTGTTTCCTTTAGTCCACTTAAGTGGAATTAATGAGGTGTATCTTGTCATATCTTTTGTCCCAGATTTCTGTGTGCTACATCAACTCTCGTCCACACTCCACCAACCTGAACCATCAGGGCCTGCTGTTTAGTGGCCTCCTGCTTTACCTTTGTGACTCTTTTGTCGTATCTGGACTCCTCAAGAAATTCCGCTTCCTCAAAGGTGACACATCAATGTAGTCCTAGTTATTGCTACTGCTTCTGTTGTTGTCTCTGTTGTTATATCATGTACTGTACTTCAAGTGATTTTACACCAGATTGATTCACGGGGTATGTGACACTACTGTCTGGGGCACGTCAATATATATTCCTGTGTCTTTCTGTGCATGTTAAGACATTCTTGTTATACTAATGAGTTATGCATATGACCAGATTTATCAATCAATTACAAACAATCATTAGTCTGGGAAGATTTAGAAAGCAGTACAACCTCTAAGGGATACTAGTGGGGCCTTTCAGATTTTGTTTTTTACCCTGGTTGTTTCCACAGGTGCCACTCTCTGCGTAATCTGCCAGGACCGAAGTTCCCTGCGTCAGACCGTCATCAGATTAGAGCTGGAGGACGAGTGGCAGTTCCGCCTGCGGGACGAGTTTCAGACAGCCAACTGCAGTGAGGACCGGCCCCTCTACTTCCTGACTGGCCGCCATGTTTGAACCTGACATATCATGGATTGACTGCTCTGCTGCAGAAACACAATCCAAAATGAGGATAGATTTAATTCCAAACCAACCAGCGTTTACAATTCATTCCAATGGAAGGTCAGGATGGATATGCTGGAGCACAAGATCCAAAGTGCCCCACTAGTGGACACAAGTACACCTACTACGGCTTTCCTTTGATTTGTACTGCCACAGTGCACTATGCCTGGGTCAATGCTTGTTTTAACGCTTGATTGTAGCTGGGCTTCTCTCCACTTCAATTTATGTTCTACTGAAAAATAATTTGCTGTGGAAAAAAGCTGAAAAAAGCTGAAACTTTATTTGTTTTCATGTCAAACAATGTGATCGCCAAAATGGACGCTCTCAGATCAAGGATGTGACCCTTTGAAAATTGTATCTATGTGCTTTGACTATAGTATGTCCCATTCTGGACATACGTGTTTATCTCAGGGTTTTAAAGGTTGCTTGAAGGGACAAAGCTATTCTCGAAGTTCACCATGTATTTTTGGCATTAACTTATGTTGGCACCAAAGGCATCCTCAGCTGCCCCTTGCCTTTTCTTTTCACTTTCCTTGTCCTCTAATTGCCTGATAGGCCTCTCAAACTCCACAAAGCTCATTGACAAGGCAAATCACTACATTGAAGAAATATTAACATAGAGGTTGGCCTGTATTGGATTTCCATCATCCATGATTTTAACTGCAAATGGGAACTCTCTCTCTCTCTGTTGTGCCTCTGAAGATATTTATGTGGCATCGATAATCCTTCTGACGGGGAACTGTATGAGTGTGATTTTGACCCATTAATTTATCCAAAGACTTTATTCACAATTTTAAGAAAAGTACAAGCTGTCCTTTCAAGAATGTAGTATGATAATGTTCTATTTTGGCTGAAATATATAACTATGAAGCAGGTCTGTTGTCCAGAACACACTTATGTGACTTGCCACAGGGTTTCATTGTACAACTCACCTGTTAATGTTTAATGCCAATCAGACAGAGCAACATAAATTACTTATGTTTAGTATTAAGGCATGTACGGACTTGAATACTGGGTATTTTAAGCATAATCACATACGTCACTAAATGCTGTATAATAAGCAAGCCTCTTCACTGCAAATCCTGCTGCTGACTGTGCCTGGGCTTTCACCTCCTGTTTCAATGTTCTGAGGCTGAATGTACATTGATGGTCTTGGCTACCATCCACACATTAAACTCACAATCTGCCATCTCTTGCCCCCAAACCAAAGGATAATCAAAGAAAGGGTAACACACTGTCAAAAGCAGCTGACCAGCTTATTCCCTATACTTGAAAGTGGAATGTTTTTATATGCTTCTGCACAGGGTTGTCCAAAGAATATGCCTTAAGTGACGTTTCATACAGTCACTGCTCAAGTCACAAATGTTTTTCGGACCAATGAGAATGAAGAAACCATTAACTGTGAGGCCAAGAAATGTTTGTCTGAGTGAAGCAAAATGAAATAATTGGATTTTGGACTACTGTACTGTTTAAAGCGTTGTTTACATTATTAATATATTATATCGTCCCCTTAACCACTGAGGGTTACTGATGTTTTTTTTAGTCTTGTGTAACTTTTGCCAGTATATTTTGGTCATGATGTCTTATTGCATTCTATGTTACGTTGCAAAGGCTAGAAAAAAATCTACCTAGATGTGTCCTTAACCACATGTCCGTATCCCTACCTGTTCTTGTGTTGGATTTTTATTGAAAATGAAAATCAGGTCCATGAGGGATTCTTATTTATTTGACAAGCATTTTGGACTGATAATCATATTCAAGTGTGATATTTGATTGCATGCTAAGCTTTCCTAAACCAAGGGAGTGTGTCCTCTCCTCTTCACAACCATCCATGAAGGCTTTGCACCAGACCTAAACGAATGATTATTAGATCTACTGAATGTCATTAAGGGTAGGAAATATGAACTTGCACTATACAAGTTAAAATGGATAAGAAATTATTGAATTAACCCCAAAATGAGTCCAAATATAAGACTGGGCATCAAAACTTTAACTTAAACTCCAATGGTCCACAGAATGTGTTTTACACTTAATATGCAACTTGCTCTCACAATCTTCACTGAAATGTATTTGTTAACCATGTGCAGCCAGTGGTAGCCTTGTGTCTGCGTGATCTACCTCATTTTTGTGCTTGTGGGCAGTGAACATAATGACATTAGAGCCATGTTATTGTTGTTAAAAAATTATTAATGTATTAAAATGACTTCTAAAATTATTTGCGATTTTTTTATGGTATATCCTGTAATGTCTTTAGTTAAGTGCAACTCCAGAAAACATGAATATGGTATGACCCCAATAACATCATCAGGGTTATGTTTTACTTTGAAAATTTCTCTCCAGAGCCATATAAGCCATTATACAACTGTTTTTACAGGCTGAATATTACTCCTTGTGATTACTAAAATGAAAATCATGTGTACAATTGTTGAAGTGCCCTGTTAAGCTCTGATTTCCATTTATTTTGTTGATTTCCGTGTTATATTGGTGTGCCTCCCATGTACCTGCTGAGTATTCTAAAGTGTTCTGCAAGTGCTTGACTAGAAATCCTAAACAGTGTTGTTGAAGTGCATTTGCAGCCCTATTTTAGCCTGTGAGTAATAATCCTCCCACACTTCTCTGCATCCATTCAATCCCAGAATATATTATATTTTGTTCAAGAGAAGAAATGTCTTTTTAATGGATGCTGCAGAATCTTCTCTGGCTTCAGTTTAAGGGCACAGGGGCATTGTTGGTCCAGGGACAGTTCTATTTCAGCTCCTGTGAAGTAATATTAGAGCACATTCTCCATCAACCTACAACCTCTGTGTGATATAACACATGGCTATTTTCAGCCAGCAGCAGTCAGTGTATGATAAGGAAGAGAGGGCAAGAAAGAGTTGCTGGCATGCAGATTCTTGCACCTCATAATTGCTGTCTTAAGAAAAGCCAAAAGATGTTGTGCACAAAGCCCAAGAAATGTTTGATGTCCCAAAGTGATGCATAAGAGGCAAACTGGAAAATGCCCATGCCTAAAAAGAAGGTAAAGGGTAATTGTTTTTTTTACTACAGCCATATATATTAATATTAGCTTTCGTCACCTTCTCTTGATTATGTTAAGGTTGATTTGTTGTTTTAGCTGATATTTAAATACATCCTTTGAAGGAAAAAGAGAAAATGTCTCTTGATAATTCTGACATATTTCTTTCAATTATTGAGTCCTCAGCCAACACAGTAATTATTATTAAATTACTTTCAAACACTGACACTGATTTAAAATATCACTGTACCATTCCACTGTGACTTGTCCTTTTATCCCATTGTAACATTAAAACATTGCTTGTTTATTGTTATATCACTACACAATTATGCAGTGAACATTCTCACATGAGCAGCGATATCAATGTTCATAATAGACAGATTTCTGCCACATAGTGGTTTAGATGGTTACCAACAGCAAATCGCTCATCCCTCTTGGCAGCCTACTCTAATTACTTTCAGGCTTCCATGAACCGACTAGCTAAAGTCAAAGCTCATCTGTCTGTGGGCTTATTGGGGGGTTGGTGTGAAGGTAAGTGGAGTGCCGGGGATTACAGTTTGCCTTTAGTGGATCACATCCCCTACTGCAGCTAAGCATGTGAGTGTAGAGTGAGTCAATTCCAGGAAGCAAAACCCTATATTGTGATGCAAGAAGGTTAGGGAATGTGATGCTGTAGTGTCATGCAGTAAACTAGCTCATGTGGTAGACTGTCAAATGCCTTGGCTTCAGGCAACGATTCTGTGACCAGAGGTGAAGTCCTGTGTGAGCATTACACCTCAGGTGACTGATGAGCTTCTGACAGAGCAATCCATCTATTATCAGTATTTAGCCAGAGTGTATAAAGCCCCATTGTTATAAGCAGAGAAATAAATAAATGTACTTTTCTTTCTTTCTTCAAAAGGCAATTGCATTCAATTATTCTAACCTGCAGGATACGGTCAGTTGAGCAGTCCAATATACTTGTTGTAGAAAATGCATTACAAGCAGAATCACTTGAGACAGCAGACACATGGACCTATACACTGTTTAATAATTTATTAAATACAGCATATTACAATCATGGTGAACATGTGCATATACTGGTAATTATACTATAGACAGAATGTTTTTTTTCTTCTTTTTTATGTACTATGTGTACAAATTAAATGCAGCATCCTATGAAAAAAACATGTCCTTTGTGCTACAGAAGTGATGTTAAGGTTCAGGACATGCTAACACTGATGAGACATGCTACTCAATGGACATCAAAATTCCACAGGAACAGAAAAGTCAAACTCCCTCATGCAATGCATGGCCGCCAGTCAGATCTGATTGTTTCAGCAATGCCAACTCATACATGGTAGCCAGCCCTTTGATCATTGTTGGCGAAACAAAACCAATAAATGACTGAGAACCAGGTCCCAGTAACGATACTATGCATCTTATAAAGGAACATCCACCACTTCAAACAGCCAATATGTACACTCTCAGTCTTCTTATGTGCCTAACGTCATTCACATCACTGTATTTAGTCCCCTTAGACTTACTTACAGAACTAACCACCAACATTTTCACAAAGAAAGCCTCATGGAATTCATATACTGCTCTGTTCGGCCTTTGGGATAAACTTTCATGTATCAAATGAAATTAAGTGCCTTGCATTAAGGAATTAGAGGCAACATCAACTAAAATAGTGCAATTTCACATTCCTTTTCATTAATGAATTATTCCCCATACTATATAGTTGTAGAATTATTTGGTGTGCATGAAGGTAGAATGTGTGAAAATAAAAGTGCATGCAGAAGATTAACAAAAGGAAAAGATTGACATTTGTGGCAATACGCTCATTTGCTTTCTTGCTAAGAGGAAGATGAGGATATTGATGGTACTCTCAAGTTTAACTAAGCTTAGCATAAAGACGGGTAGCAGTGGAAAACTAAAGGTCTAAAGGTAAAAAGAAATCTGCCTGCCAGTGCTTTTAGGTGGATTTTGTATAGAGCCAAGCTAGCTGTTGCTCTATCCCCCTGTTTTATTAACCTCTTTTTAATCTATGTTTTGAAAAAGGAGACATGCTCGTAATTTCGTTCATGCTTTACATTTCTGTATTTTGCTAAATGACAATAAAAGGAATCTTGAATCCTGAATCTTGCTACCTGCTTACAGTCTTTATGCTAAGCTAAGCTAATTAGCTGTTAGCGGTAGCTTTGTATTTAAAGAAATGACATGAAGGTGGTGTCAGTCTTCTCATTTAACTTTGCAAGAAAGCAAATAATCTTATTTTGCTAAATATAGAACTATTACTTTAACGAAAAGAAACAACTGTATGTCAACTGGTAAATTACATCTACCTTTAAACAAGGAAAATACAGACTCAATGATAATGATTAAAAACAAATTTACACAGGAAGTATGAATAAATAAATAAAATCCCTGAGGGCTAAAATTCTACTGGTATAAGTATTAAAGGTTCATGAACAAAGATGTTGGGATTACCACGTACAGTACTTGTGTTACTTTCAAAAGAAAATGATTACCCAGTGTAATCTCAGAATTTGTTGGCTAGCTATTGCAATAGAACGAGATGGGTACAGATTTAGCTTTTCAACAGGGACATGAACAACTATTCTTGTTTTTTTAAATGACCATACCACTAAGAGTGTGATTATATACAATGCCTTGTTAACTGTATGGAATAAATAAATGAATGTTGAATGCAACACAAAGGCAGCATTCAATAAGATGTGCCATTCAAATGAGAAATAGCTTTTTTTGTTTTGCTTGTGGCAGGAGGAAGAATGGGACAAACGGATGGAGGGCAAAGACAAAAGTAAGCCAATGGAAGGAAGGAAATAGGTAGAATAGGATTAGGTAGAGAGCAAAGGAATAAAGAATGAATAGAAAGCAGAAAGGAGGGATGAACATCAAGGGTGAAAGAGGGAAAAGGGCCAAAGGAAAGAACGAAGAAAGAAAGAAAGAAAGAAAGAAAGAAAGAAAGAAAGAAAGAAAGAAAGAAAGAAAGAAAGAAAGAAAGAATAGAATAAAAATGGACTGAAAACTGAAAAATAACATGGATGGAATACAGCAATGAAAGACGGATGCAAAGATTAAATGAAGGAAGGAAAGAAGAAGAAAGGGATTTGAGAAAGAAATATAACTAGAAGAACACTTTGTTAAGTTCTCTTATTGGGAGAGGTCTTGGAGTACGCTGCCTTGTTCGATGACCGCCTTAGCAAACTGCTTGAAAACTCGGTCCATGTAAGTGCTCCTTCGAGGCCACAGGCCCTCAAGGAAACCAATATGGCCGCCGTGACAGGTTATGAGCAGCGCCAGGTTGGGATTCTGCTTCACTGCCTCCACTGGAATGGCTGCAAAGAAAAAATGGATTCAGGTCATTTTTTCTTGTCCGTTGACTAGATTCTTATTCCCCATGCCACCATATTAGTAGTGCCAGTATAGTCAGATTGTACAGAAAATCTGGGACTCACCATGAGATGGGGAAAAGACATCATCAGCAGCATTGAGACACAGCATTGGCACCTGCACAGATTTCAGCCTGTGGACAGGACTGGCATCATGGTAGTAGTCATCATTCGTAGGATAACCAAACATTATGGAGGTGAACCGCTCATCAAACTCTCGAAGGGTCTTTGCCTGTAGGGACCAAGTCAGTTGGGAAAATGTTGGCTACTTCATTTAAAGAGATTAGCATTCATGACTAATTGTCACTAAAAAATAATCCTGACCTTCATGACATGATCGATGTCGTAACACTTTTCGAGCACTGGTCTGTGTCTGCAGGGGAGATTAAAAATAAAACTGTCACGTCACACTAGATAAAATGATTTGCAGCTGGAAACGTCCAGAAGAGAGAGAATGAGCATAATGAAACAACAATCAAGCTCCACTTTTAAAATAGTACTACAAAAGTATTACTGTGCATTTATTTCATGCCCATGTCAATACACACTTTGAAATATATTGTAGGTATTATAAGATAACAATATAATTAACATGTTTTAATATGCTTTGTTCATAATTTAGCAAATAAAAATACAGCAGCAGTAAAGTGTTTTGCCTGTAACTTCAACACATAAAAATGCTGCTACTTTATCTCTATGCGACAGTAATGAGCTGTACTTAAAACCCAGCCCCTAGCACTAGCAGTGAGTTAGCAGATGCAGTAATCCTGCTTTGACCCCAGCTGACCTGTGGACAGAGGCTTGTAGGCAGCTGGTGAGGTAAGAGTTGAAGAGGAAGCGGTCCAAAGGTTTTTCCAGTGAAGCAGTGCACTTAAATACATCCCAGCCTGCTGAGAAGACGACAACCCCTTTCAGACAGGTTTCCCGCCCCTTGCGCCCCAAGTAGTTGGCCAGCATCATTCTGAATATGGAGAGAGGGTGAGAGGAAGGGTCAGAAAGGGGGGAAAACAGAGATTGGGGAACATGTTCCATTTCAATCCAACCAATCCATCACTTCATGAGATGAGTGCTGTGCAGTGAAAAAAACACCTTCTTGGGCATGCTGCACTGAACCACTGGGACCATAATAAAGCAATGACTATAGCCTGACCGATACTTGATTTTTGAGTCCGATATTGTAAATTATAATCCCAGGTATTTTCCCTTCTATAAACACTTAATAATTGTAAGAGTTGAATATTTAAAGCGAAACACAGACTGTCTGCTGCACAGAGAGAAAGTTAGACTTACTAGCAGGACATCTTATGCCTCTTCTTTTGCTCTACTGGTAACATTTGGCACAAACCAGTCACAAACTAACTGAATTAGTAAATGAGAATGGGCTTTGTGTAGTTCATTAATTATGGATTATATTATGTCTGGTGATTTATGGGTATTGCAGTTCATTTTATTTAGTTGCGAGTTTCCACCAAGTCACCAACCAAGTTGCCTTGTACAATTTTAAGTTGTATTCTCAGGTTTGTTAGCAGTGCCGCCAGTACTGAAATTTCCAGTCAGCTGGTAGTGAGTGGCTTCATTACCCGCCCATTGATACTCCAGCAGCCATGATTGGAGCAGCTTCATTAGTCTTCTGGATGTGTTCAATAACAGTCTCCAGATCCTCTGTGTTGGCTGCACAGTAGGTCCTGGGGGTCTGGGTGAGACAATAGAGTCAGCCTTTACTGTTTCTCTTTCTTTATCTAAGCTGTTAATAGTTGCAAATGCTGATTTTGAACTAATCTGCAGCAGTATACTTATGCTGCAGTAAAAAACATCTTTTGCAGATACCACATAATATACAGTAGGCATGTGTGGGACATAGACATGACACATACAGTAAAGACAGACATGCACACATGGAGCTTACAGATTAATATGTAGCAGACACAATTTCTCAGGGCGACATCAGGACCTAGGATGTTATTTACAGGGAGAGATAGCAGCAAATGGAAGTGGACCTATAGAGTCCCTCATGGTTAGGCTGCTGAAGCTCACGGTTAGGGCTGGGGACCGAATTCAATACCTTTAGGCACTGACCGAATTGACTCTAAAGTATCGATAAATCAATCAATTTCAATACCCATGTCATCAGCGTCTGTGAGCCAATAAGCATGCAGCATGCTTCTACCAAGCTCTAATAATGCTTGAGATTTGCTGTCTAACTTTACAGGTCTTAGAGGTAGGCAGGAAAAACTCTAAGTTACACAAAGAGACTGGGCTCACGTAGTAGGAGGTGAAAAATAGATTAAAAAAATATTTTTGTTTTATAAAATTGGTATTGAAAAATTTATCATTTTGGAATCGGTATGAGGTCACGTGTTGGTATCTGTAACGGTATTGAATATTTTAAATTCTTTAGGGAATATAGAGATTATAGAGATTCAAAGTCACGCCCCTTCCAGTGGACCTCATGGAAAATTATTTTTTGATCCCGTTTGAATTTAGCCATGGATTACACATATATTGTTAATTAATGTAAAAGCAAATTTTTCAACCAAAGGAAGTCTCAGTTAGCCGTAGGTTTGTCATAGTACCAATTAGTTTTGTGTGAAACCGATCGGTGAACTACATCTCTCGTTTCACACTTGATGCTTGCTAGCTAGCCATCTTAGCTCTGTTCCACAACACATCTAACGTTATCTTACCCGTTTTATAAGCAAAACGGCATGCATGATCCTCTGCTCATTTGAGTAATGTTACATCCCCGGTACGATACACACAGACATTGTAGCTCCAGCAAGACATCATCCATGCAACATTGAAGTGTGTAATCTTTCTAGCTACATATTTTCACAGTCTTATACTTCAGCAGTTTAACAATAAACTGAGACTTTCTTTGTTTGAAAAATTATCTTGACGAACATTATATTTGTAATCCATTTCTCAATTCAAACGGGATCAAAAAATAATTTGCCTCCCGTTCATATTTTTTTGAAACATAGGTAACATGGACCGGAAGTAGAAGGGCTTGACTTTGGCTCTCTATTGTTATGTGCAGGTACTGTACAGTAACGCAAGATGCTCCGTTAAGTTAATCAATATGCTATATAAGGCAAATCAAACTAAAGCTAAAATGATTAGTTATATAACTGATTGATATTTTTCTGTCTTCTGCAATAGTAAACTGAATATCTTTGGGTTTTGGGCTGTTCGGTAATGGACAATTTTTGTCAGATGTTTTATAGACCAAGCAATTAGTCTGTAGTGTATGCAACAATGGGCAACATTAGGCAGGGACTAACCTCTTTTAATGATTCCCTGATTTTACTGTCCACAAAGGATGCCAAACCCTGTCCACAGAAAAGGACATTTAAAAGTATTACCGCATCAATGTTACTACCATTGAACACTGCCTTGTGCAGATTGGCTCCCCAGCAACTGCAAATGTGGCCTCTTACACCAGGGATTGTGGGTTTAAATCCCATCAGGAGTGTCCATCCTCTGATATGTCAGCAGTTTTACAAAGAAACTAAATATCTTTGGACAGTTGGTTGGACTAAACAAGACATTTGAAGACTTCACCTTGGGATAACAAAAATAATCGTTAGTTGCAGTCCTAAGACCTAAACAGCCAACATAATTGCCTATGCCACCTTTAAAATGCAAATAGCAAGTAGGTAATTGGTCATTTCTGTTATCATGCCTATGCTGTGTTTTTCTCCAAGTTGTTGTATAGGTCATAGTTGTGAGGCATCTACTGCAGAAGTGAGTCCAGGTGTGAACAGCAGATTTATTTTTATATATCATTTCTTTTGCAGACCAAGAAAGGGTGAAATCTTTCTTAATGTTGCAAAGCTATGATTTATCTTGAAAAATACTATGTTGTTATGATTTTTTTAGGGTATGATACAATTGAACACTGGACACTGTTCTATGATTTTTGGGTAAAAGGGTAACATCATTTTCAACTTGAAAAAGATGGCATACAGAGCAGGTTATTTAACATTACAAAAAAAACAGCTGGAACTCGAAGGAGCCTATTTATTCAAATTTCCCTCTCCTCTACAAGGCCCTTCATTAACATTCAAGCACAAACACAGGCAAAATAAATTCCTGTTTGGCTACTCTCTTACGGTACCATATAGGCCTGCGCAAGTTTTGTACTCTGCAGTTAAACAGCTAAACTTACAAATTGAATTCTAACATTAAGGTATTTAAAAGAAAAATATATTGCCAGTAGTTGGGGGAAATATTTGCACTGCAAAGCCATTCCACAGGAAAGTTGTAATAGGCTTTTTGAGTCATTTTTTTTGGGCATTAGTACTCAGAACAGTTGAGGCAGGGGGCATCTTTTACACAGCGGGTCATTGTTAACTAAACTCTGGCCTATTTAAACAATGGACAATACACACACTAACTGGACACAGAAAACAATCACGAGCATACACATGCTACGTCATTTGTATAGAATTTAGCATAATCCCCCAGTGAAATGAGGGAGAAAATGTACACCTTACCCTCACCACTTGGTACAGTCGTAGGTTACAGAGTTTAAAAAAAAAAAATCTAAGGACAGCT
Source organism: Percina caprodes (assembly GCA_013375575.1). Classification (NCBI taxonomy): domain Eukaryota; kingdom Metazoa; phylum Chordata; class Actinopteri; order Perciformes; family Percidae; genus Percina; species Percina caprodes. The sequence goes on from JABXJD010000037.1 coordinate 3,913,144, forward strand.
AGACAACTAGATACGTTGCTTTAGTGTCACTTTTACCCTTTATTTGCAGCTGAGACAGAATATGACAAATACAGCAGGCGACAGATCAGCTACTGATTCTGATTTACACCCACTAAGAGGAACATTAGATTGATTGTGGGCAATCCCTGCCTGTAATGAAACACTATTATATGTGCTATGAATGAGATCTCTGTATGGTAGTGATGATATGATTAGATCAGGGTGATACAGTCGACCATAAAGAATGTGCCTCTGTTCCAAAGATGTACAGACAGAGAGGGGGAGACATAAAACACAGTGGGCATGCTATGAGCTATCATAGCTCGGGCTCCATCTTGTTGGCTAAATATATACCCGGATGTATCAGGACAGATTAGGCCAGGTGCACGTGCACGACAAGGTCATATTTCTGTGAATCGGCATTAAAATACAGTATCTGCCTGCAACTTAATCCCTGCTGTGCAACAACATTGTCTGTGCAGCATCCGCTTAGGGCTCCCTGTGGGCTCTGTGACACGTGTGGAATAGATATGCTCTGTGCTGGCTGAAGCATTAAAAAGGACAACTCTACTGGGAAATGAAATTGTCTTTTTTTTATCCAGTATACATGTCTGTCTTTTTGAATATTGACAAAGCAAATGATGAAATTAAATAAAAAAGAATGAGAGGTTGAAAACTAAGAGCGATGTTAGATTCTTACCAGCAGCGTTTCACCGGAAACCCCTCTGTTGTTGAAAACCACACATCTGAAATACACATACATATATTCTTATAAATTATGAAAGGCTTCCTAATTATTCATTGTATAACTTCATCTATTGATTGTAGCTGAAACAAGTTTAAAGAGAGCTGAAACGATTAGTCAATTAATTGATCGGTCAATTGACAGAAAATTAATCAGCAACTTTCTGGTACCAGCTAATTAAATGTGAGTATTTTCTGCTTTGCGTTGTTATGTAAGTTTATATGTAAACTGAATAGCTTTAGGTTTTCAACTCATGGTCAGACATTTAAATATGTCACTTTGGGGCTTTGGGAAATTGTGTTTGAATTTATCACAATTGTCTTTCATTTTATAGACAAAAATATGAATCAGTTTATCAAGGAAATAATTGGCAGGTTAATTAATGATGAAAATATTTGTTAATTGCAGGCCTTAATTCAAGGGATTGGTCAATTGATTGATTAAAATCCTGTGTACCTAGAAAGAAAAACAAAAGCGCTAGTAAGCTTATGCTTGTTTTTTTTGTTGTCACTATAAGTTACCCTCTTCCATGTTTAAAGGAACACAGTGGCCCAAATTTCTTTAAACAAATGTTCCTTACTTTAAAAAAAAACTGAGCTGGGAATATGATGAGATATGCAGAGAGGCACAGCTGTGTGAAGAGCAGTCTGTCAGTACTATAGAGCAAAGGCATCAGCATCCATGCTCTCACCTATTATCTGGAATCAGGCCTGCTGTTTCGTCAGTGTAACTGGGGTGTGTGTGTGTGTGTGTGTATGTGTAAACACACATTACAGCATAGACTCAGAAGCTGGTCTGGGCTAAGCCGCAAAGCTTGTACTGGGATAAGCTGTAATTCATTAAGCTACACAGAAAGGGGTGAGGGGTGGAAGATGCTGAGTTTGCCATGCATTCCCAAACCTGAATCCAGCCTATTGAAGAGTGAGAAAAAGGGTAAAACCTGCTTCCCTCTGCAACTCTTCAAGTTTGTGCTACGTTTGACTATTTACAAAAGCAGCTCTTGACAAAGAGCTTAGCTGTCTGCTTTATTGGTACACCTCACCTGAAATAACCCATGCCCCTGGCACTTGTGCACACATTATATAAAAGTTACGAAACCATCACAAAAGTGGGTGTCAGATTTTGATTGGACAACATATATGTATGAAAATATGCATGAGGCATAGAGAGTGTCAGTTGTGTGATTTAGTGCAGTGAATGTGTGCTCAGCGCTGGACCTCAGCCAGGGTGTCCAGCCAAGACCACCCACCTATAGCCCAGATCCCTGCTCTGTTGGACCATGTGCAGGATGTAGGACTCTCGGCTGGTGCCGGTCAGACCTGGGAGAAGGAGGACTGTGGGCCTGGTGGCAGGGTCAGGATGAGAGAGGCTGTCATCGTTGTCAAACCAATCCAAAGAGATCTGTCCTCCATCTGCTGCCTTAATAAGCTCACTCCAAAGACAAGTGGGAGATGCAACTCAGCAATGACGATCTTTCTGAATATTATTTTCCATGTATTAATCTTTATGTACCAAATCGCTAAGTATCTATTCATTTGTCTCATTAAAACACATGCAAACACTAAAGTACACACACAGGACAACATTGTCAAGAGCTGCTCACTGAATGGTCATTCAAATCGTTAAAATTCTCTGGTTCCATTCTCTGCACAATTAATAATTGTTTTTCAGTTCCTGGTGAAGTGACTATTTCATTGTGTCCATAACAAGCACTCCCAAAGGGAAATTGGATATGTGAGTAGAACACTCACTTACAGCTGCCTCATTCCCCTTGTGATTATCTTGTCAGTATACTTTGCAACACACAGCAAGGTTAAGATAAGGAGGAGTGCATTGCACCAGTGGGTTCTTTTAGTCAATCAATTTAAGGCTATACAACCCCAACCTGGCAGATGAGGTCATTCATGCCCACTGTTAGTGCACGTGAAATCCTGTAAAAATACAGCAGCAGCTAGAAAGCCAGCTTGGTTGGCCAGGGGGAAAGACATCAGTATGAAATTACAGAACCGCCATTAAATATGCACCTAAAGCTAGACTTTAACGTCAATGAGGGGAGGCATTCCAGAGTGAACAGCGCACAAAGTGGGAGTGGACCTGGTACTAATCCTCCGCTAGGACAATGAGATGAGTGGAACTTCACCCTGACAGCCAATGACAAATAGGACAGTTTTCACTGTGTCCATCCTTGCGTCAGGCTTTGATAACTTAATTATAAAGGGGACGCCCTATTGTCCCCAGAGTAAATGTGATAACATGGCCATGGAAAGTCAAGCCTACGGAATGTCTAAATACTTTACACAAATTACATGAGAATGTAGTATGAATAATTAAGATGGCCAAGTAAGTGTGAACACGAACGACGAATTTGACTCCGTCTTTTTGTTGTTCTCAAAGTATATTCACAGAATAAGACATACAACTAAAAACAAAGACATCAAAGCTGACATAATACATAGTAATAATGAAAAATAAGTCTTTCTTAATTAATTCTAATCTCCTTTTTGTGCGCAGGGGGCAAGGAATGCATTTAATCTTCAACAGAATGTACATTATACAGGGGCAGGCAGGGTGGCCCAAGCCAGTATTGTGGCACAAAAGATCTCTGTCTCTACTCTGAGACTTTGAGTCTTGGCTAAGAACAAGACTGGGATTTGTTTCCAGTTGTGAAATTGGTAAGAACAAATAATAATAAAAAAAAAACACAACGGCAGTTTCTCAGCAACCAAGCTAGTTCTTAATAAAGTTGTTCAATGTAGGCATGGGAAATTCTGCAATGGCATTTAATTAGGCTATTCTTGAATGCCAGAACAAGTAACTTTTATTATAAATTATCATTATTATTAATATTATTATTATTATTAAATTAAATTATAAATGCACATGTGCGGTACTGTACTATGTCAAAGGGGGAACTTTCTATCTTGCATGCGACTGAAGCTAATTTTTTGGGTTATTTCAAATGCACATGTTAACTATTAACCAGTGTTAATAAGTGTGTCTGCTTGCAAGGAGAAATATATTCCCATTATGGGGAAATAAAAAAGTGTGATGGATAATTAGTATATCAGTCACATTGAATACTTACTTTTTGTAAATGACCCCAGGTTTGGCTGTGACAAAGGGTCTTAGTAGAGTCTGGATGCGACTCTCCCAGCACCAAAAGGTGGGGTAGTAGGTCTCTGACACTACCGGACATTGCTCCCTCAGAAAGTGGTAGAACTTCTTACCCCCTGAGATGAGCTGGGGCTTCTGCAAAAGACAGGTGAATGTGTGGCACAGGTTAGAGTTAGAAGAAGAAAAGATGACTTCTTTGTTTTTGTCTCAGGTATAAATTAATGTGATGTTATTTAACATGGCAGCAGATCCACCACTGTAATGAAACATGTTTTAGCTCTAAGCTCAAGTTCAGTTTTATTGTCATATATGCACAGTAAGGAAACATCAATTAAATTCTTCCTTTGCTGTCCACAGAATGCCGAACAATGTAAAATATATTATATATATACTAAAAACATACAATATAAAACAATTTTAAAAAGCAGCATGTGTAAAATAAAGTAATAATAATAATAATAAGTTGTTACTGAAACCCATGTGCACGAACCTGCATTTAAAGTCTCTATTACACTTTAACATACTGATAATAACGTTAGGTGTGCATTGTTTGCGTAACAACGTGATGTCATGCTGGTTTTGTAAATTTAACAAGATGTGTCGCCGACTGGCAATGTAGCGTTAAAGTCAGTTAATTTACGTGTCAATTCAAACGTTTAGTATTTAAACTATATATATTTGTTCATATTTTAAACTCATACACGACAAGCTTGTTGAAATTGTGTTTTATTATTGTATAAAGTCAACACTTGGAGTGTCTGCCCGACATCAAATGAATGATGGCAAGTTACAATGCGTTACGAAAGCAAAATAAAAAAATAAAAAACCTTCAACCGGCATTTCTAGCTAACATAACGTTACAGTACCGTTAGCCTAGCTTAGTCAATGCCGACAGGACAGGATTGTCTTGCTGCAGATTCATTTGTTGTAGGGCTGCACATGGATATAAATGATATAATTCCCGGTAAATATGATGATTAAAACGTGTGTTTTATATGCTATGTGCGGACAGATATAACCTTTATCGAAACCTACATCAGCAAAATGCACCGGCCGAGTATCGTCGTCTCGCCTGGCAAGTGATGATGCTCAACCATGAAAAGCACACACGTCAGTTTTAACAAAAACATAAACGGCTCATGCAAAGCAGCCGATATAAACTACAAGTAAACGTTACTTACCTTCGCTACTGAGAGCAAATAGTAGCAAGTGTACGCTGCGCTAAAGCCCAGTACCAGAGACAGTCCTACTCCCGATCCGAACAGCCCGACTTTGACTTGATTTTCCAGATAATGTGACAGGTCGCACAGGTCCCTTGTCAAAATGTTGAAATTAAAGTCCAGCGAGATCATTGCAAGGTCCCTGTTTTCCCCCGTACTGCAAGGACAGCGGCCAGCTCGGGTGGAGTCAGCTGTGTCTGCCTGCGAGCCCACAGTGAAGGAGACAGTCAAGGGGACCTGATGTAGAGGAGATTTAACTTACATATATAATATATATCAGCGAGCGGGGGCGCTCTTTGACCAGCTTTCAAAAGAGCCGCTCACAGTCAGTCAGCCAGTCAGCCAGCCAGTCAGTCAATAGCCCCCTGCAGTCAACAGAGGTGATGTGCACCATGCGGGGCTGCAGTTTCAGCATGAGTCTGGAAGTCTTCCCTTTAGTGTGATATAACTCAGCCAAAAGACAATCAAATAGATATTTGCAGACAGAATGAATTTCATTAAACCCCTTTAGTTTCTGAAAAATGATCACGGATTTACTGCAGAATTTGTCCCAGGGGGCTAGACACACAAGAGGCCCAAGGGGACTCAAGTTCACCTTGTGGCAATTAATTTGTGGTAATTTAATTAACTGATAATGTGTTTATTCAAGCAACACTATGTAACCTTTACCTCTTCAGTCCCCCTACAGGTTGTCTTATTTGAACTACAGCTCGCACGGCTGTAGTTCCAATGAGACAACCTGTAAAAAGTTGTGAAAGGTTGTATAGTATTGCTTTATTACTGTATAAACCACTTAGCACATTTAGCACTTAAAGTGAAATTATAGGCAACCCTTGTATTTTCATGGAGCCCCATTTTGTAGAGAAAGGCCTTTTTAGTTCATATTGAGCTTATATTGTGCATTTTAACTGGTACATTCTGCTTAATACTTACACAATACACAGAGTGGATAAATGAGGTCAATAGGAGCCCACATTTTTTACTACTGGGGCCTATATTGAACTATTACAATCAAGCCCACTGGAGGTTTGTGTAGTTTGATTTCAAAAGTAATCTACCATAAACCTGTTTTGGTATTATCCAATTAAATCATGTGCAGTATTGGTGAGTCTGTTAAGTGAACAGTTAAATTAAGTTAACATCTGGTTTGTGAGGAAAAGATTAATAAAATGGTACACATTTTAGGTTAAGTTGCCTTGTCTTTCTCATCTTCTGGACTTTGGATGGACTGGCTATAAAGAACATGCCTCAAAGAATTGTAACATCCTTAGAGTATTTATTAATGGATTTAAACAGTGTTCACTGTGTAATGCTTCTGTATCCTATCTGTATATTTGTATGGGGTTTTGATGTGCCACTGAAAAAAATACAAACATCAACTTAGCTAGTCGTTGATTATGATCAATAATCAACCAACATGCATTTGGTATGAGTAAAATCATTGCTATGTATAAGTTGGGATGTATTTATTAATTAGTTATCAATGTTGATTTATATACTGCATGGACCTACGCCTAGACAAAATAAATATTCAATTGCAATGTAAATAATTAAAAAATGTATCTTTTGTTCCACAAAATCAACTAAAACATTGACTGTTTAATGTGTAGCCTATTGTCTGTGCAAATTAGGGCTTTTGTAAGAGTTAGTTCAACCTCCTTTATTAAAAAAAAAAAAATCAAAAAGCAATGCCTGTCTGTATCTATATCATTAAATGTCTTAAATACTAAGAGTATGTTTATTTATCCATCACAGAGCTGGGAATGGGCTTGCACATTGCAGATGCACACGCGCTCCGTCGGACCGACCGCGGACTCGTGCTTGTTTTCCAAGCTTCGCATCTTCGGGCTTTGTCGTTTACCTCCGTAGCTAGTTGTTGCTCGTCTGAGGTCTGAACGATGATTGACAATAATGGCGACGCGGTTATTCTGAGTTGACTCCAGGGAACCTTCTCTGGTTGACGAAGGGAACATCTTGGTTGGCTTTCAGCACCACAAACAACAACAATAAGGATAAGCAAGCAAGGACTACACTGACCTCAACGAAAAGGACTTGCTAGCCAAGGGAGGTTTTTCTTGCTAGCATTGTGTTAGCTAGCAACTCGGCTCGCTAGCTTGCTAAGTTGAAGAGGTGGCATTCTTGCGTGTGGAGTGGATGAGAGAGACAGACAGCCTGGTTACTGGGTACTCATAGCTGGCTAAGCTAGCAATGTGGCTACCTAAAAGACTTTTGGAGTATTAGTTCCTCAATCTAAAAGGAAACACCGATGAAGTACTTGCTTGCATTTAACGTTAGCTTGTGGGAATAGTTTTTGTAAGAGGATCCAACAGCCTTCCTAGGTAGCTAGCTAACTTAGCTACTTAGCTAGCCAACAGACTAGCTTTGTGGATTGTTTCCGTCTCTTTCCTGTTAGTCATTGCTCGCACTTACATTTGAAAACTGACCACCAGCGCATCGATTTTTGGCTAGCAAGGTCTGCTACCTTGCGAACTTTTAAGAATTGTTGTGGTATTGTGCGTCCTTTTCCTAAATGACTACCGGCAGGAATAACCGAGCGATGATGGAAGGAGTAGGAGCGAGAGTGGTCCGCGGACCTGACTGGAAGTGGGGAAAGCAGGATGGTGGAGAGGGACATGTTGGCACCGTAAGGAGTTTTGAAAGTCCAGAGGAGGTGGTTGTTGTCTGGGATAATGGGACGGCTGCGAACTACCGTTGTTCTGGAGCGTACGACGTGAGGATATTAGACAGTGCTCCAACAGGTAACTCTAACTTTACATGTTGTTGGCCAGTACTTTCAGACTCATTTAAGAAAAGTGTCTTTCAATGCAAAAGAGTTATGCTCAACATACAAGATACTGGTCCTGTTTGGCCTTCATTTGGGGCTTTGGTGGGTGCAGGAATGAGTGATTCAACAACCATTATTAATTGTTGCTCTAATTGAAAGATTATTTCAAAATACTTAGGTTGTTGAAGAAACTCCTAATTCCTAGAAGCAGCAAATTAGTTGTAGCTAGTTTATTGTGTGTTGAAGGCAGATAACGTTTGCTTGACTACCCTGATTTGTGTAAAAATACAAGGTGAGCATTTTATTAAAAACACACAGTACAAGATATGCACGTTCAGAGTCAAGAATATGTCAACATAGCTTTGGATTTCAAATTACACATTGAGAGAAAAACATTTTTCAACGTTATAAAAAGTACATACATAAATAATTAAGGACCATTTAGCCATTGTTTACCTTTCTCCGTACTTGTCATAGTATAACATGTCAAAACAGTTACATTTTTCAGCATATAGCATGTGTATGTTGACTGGCTTCTTTCAGTTCCTTATATCTTAACCTGATGATACAGTCATCTAGCTGCTCTCATAAGGTATATGGAATATATATATATATAAAAAAGTTTCATAGTGCACACAATTATGTCAAACTATTCCTAATACATAGCATTCAGATTGAATATACATATTATCGATAGCAGGTTGTTCCAGTAGTACTACTGATATACAATGTACACATACTACCACACAATACAACCCCAATGTAATAATGTTGACCAATTCAACCCCCACAGGCATCAAGCATGATGGAACCATGTGTGACACCTGCCGTCAACAGCCCATCATTGGTATTCGCTGGAAATGTGCTGAGTGCACCAACTACGATCTTTGCACAACATGTTACCATGGAGACAAGCATCACCTGAGACACAGATTCTACAGGATCACCACCCCAGGCAGTGAGAGGTTAGTTAACCTACCAGTATGGTGTCTCACCTTTCAGACCCACCAATAATCAAATAGACATAAGGTAGCCAGCTAATCTCTGCACGTCTTTGTGATTGGTTGGTACTCCCTTAGTTTGTGGTTTATGTTGTTTTTTGTGTGTGTGTGACATTTGAGAAGTCTTTTGTGCACCCTGTCTCTCAGGCAGACATAATCTATCTCTATGCTCCCAGCCCTCAGTTGCCAGGCAACAACTCAGCCTCGTTTTAAGATCCAGTCATACCTTTTTAAAAAATTATATTAATGCAGCACTACCCATATGTAGGATTCATTAAATCATTTTTTTATTTATTTATTTGAGAAAATTACCCAGATGTTTTAGTATTTATGTCTTTAGAAGACTGCATGCTTATGAAACATAAGTGTATATTGATTGAAAAGTCTGTTTTGCTGCTGACTTTCAGATTTCAGAATTTAGAGCTTTGACTGCAGAAAGCATTGTAATTGCATATGATGAACAGAGATAATATATAATAACGTTTTACTACATTACAATTAGGGGTGGGGAAAAATTCTTAGATGCATGGTGATTCTCTCGTGAAAGATTACAGTTGTTACCACGTCCACTTGCCGTTAAACATTGTGCCGGTGGAACTCAACCAGCACAGGTTGGTGAAGTTAGCTGCCAGGGCCACCAAGGGATTGTAGTGAGCAGCATGTCCCGCCAGGGGATCAGCATATGTCTCTTTACCACAGTGGCTGACCATCAACCACTTTTTGATCTCGGTGTCATTCAAAGACTATGTCTTGATGCAGAAATATCAATCAAATTTTAAACCCAATTCTCAACATTATGATCGCCTATAACAATTTTGTAAGACAAGACTGTCTAAGAAGCTTATGGAACCAATATATATATCAACTTTCTTGTATTAATAAAACATTGTAAGTCAATTCCTCTGTTTATTTTAAGTATGGATCATTACAAACACGGCATGTTTTAAAAGTACCAAGTACACAGTGAGAAAAAACAAAACAATTTATAAAAATCTAAAATGTTGATGCATCAACATGCACTAATTATTTCTTCTTCTTTTTTTTATGTGCCCACAAACTTTTGTAAATGCCCCGATTTTTAGACAGTGAAGGGGGCAAAAGTTGCCACAATGTACAATGCAAGACAGCTTCCGGTAAATACAAAATTTACAAGTTTGTAATAACTGTCCCAGAAGTGACTAATTATATAATAATATGAAGAACAACACTAGACAGGTACAGCCCAGTGTTTTCACTTCATTTTGTCGCAACAGGGTGCTACAGAAATCCTTTGTGCTTAACAGTTGCAAGTTTCCACTTGTTGTGAATCTTTAGTCTGAACTGGGCTTAGAACTACCATTTATATGAACTCTGCAGCACTACCTACATGTATGTGACAATGCAATTATTTTCTTTAAGATTATTTTTTTGGGCATTTTAGGTCTTTATTTGATAAAAAAGCATAGATATGGAAGTGGAGAGAGAGGGGGAATGACATGCAGCAAAGGGCTGCAGATCGGAATTTAGCTAAAAATAGAATTAGTTTTAGCTTTTAGTTAGGACATTGGAAGTTGGTGCAGCAGAGTTTACAGTTTGTGGACAAACTTCAAACCAGGGCATGATCAGTGGTATTCAGATTAAGGGATTTGCACACAATATCATTAATCCTACATGAGGTACTGTGTGTGCATGTAATGTGTATCTACCCTTAGGTTCTTATGGTAAATAAATTACCCATAGTTTCTAGTAGAAACAATGTTTTAGGCGTGATGTATGGGAACTGAAAACATTGTTACCAATTAATTCATGTACAGACAAGCTCAAGTCAAATGTTTTGAAGGCGGCTTTACTCTGTGCATTCAAATATGCTTTACATAAAGATTATTGTGCCTCATGTGTTGTAGAAAAACAAGCAATCAAATGAGTCACTGATTTGATTTAAATACTTAAATTGTATTATTTGGACCTGTATGTGAGTATGCACACTCACTAAATTCCACAACATGCATTTGATTGCATCATTGCATAGACTGTCATTACTGTGATGATGCTTCATCTGTTTCAGGCCTATTTCAGCCAAATATCATAGTTTAGTAAATTAACACATGGCCCAACAGCTGGCAGCCTTTTCAACTGAGTACGACTTCATTTCCCCCGAGACGTACCTTGCATAATGCACAATGGGTGCTGGAGGTCTCCCCAGCTCAAACTGCTCCGACAGCGTAGTGGGGTGTTTTGTTACACCCCATTAGATTCTGTCACTAACTGCCGAAGAGGGAGTGGTTAGAGGCCACAAGCTGTTTGCAGTGGTTAGACCTACACTGTCCAGCTGCCGTCTACCATCAAGGCTCACACTTGTTTGATGGTTAGAGCTCAGCTATTAATTGCTACTACCTTTTCATTGGTTAGGCTTTGTAGCTAAGCCGGAGTTAAGACTGCAGCTCACAGCCATATAGTGATACCAAAATGTAAAAAAAAAAATATACATTTGACTGCTTAAAGGGATAGTTCGGCTTTATTAAGGTGGGGTTGTATGATGTACTTATCAATAGCTACAGTAGATGACAGTTAGCACGCCGCCAGTTAAAAGAAGCAGGCAGGAGGGTACCAATATGCAAGCTGCTGTTGACAAGGTAAAAACAAATTTTAGCCAAATTAAAAGCCCGACCTAAAAAACTTAATTTCAGTATTGGTGTACCCTATATTTGGAGTATTTTTACCAGTTTACCTTGCCATCAGACAGCCCTCTCCTCCAGTTCCCACAGAAGTTTCCCCTCTCTCTCTTTTGGCCGTTCAATCTCCCTCTGTAAAAGTTATTTTTCTGTATACTCCAGTCTCTTGTTTCCACAGTAAATTGCATTTCCTAGTCACTGTCATCTCATTTTCATTTTATATTTGTTCATGGATGAAAGGGAAATTCATTTTCAATAAGGTGTGAATGCCATGCTATTACAAAATGATTGTTCTTTATTTCTAATAGTCAGGGAGTCTGTATGGTTGATACAGCAGATTATATGCTGTTGGGCAAATGCTTTACAGTAAGATTCTTTCATCTGTAACCATGTCACACTTGGTAATTTACACCATGACTCTAGAGCAGTGGGCACACGGGGAAGAGCCGTTAATGACACAAAGTAGCAGAAGGGAGACACCGGCATCCACTCTGCAGTGTATTTTTGCTAATAATCGGGGGGGAAAAACTGTGAATAGATCCATGTACACAGAGGCCCTGTAAACACCTGCTGATGATTACTCTGACAGTTTTACATGAGGGATTAAAGCTTAACCCAAATGAAAACAATTGTGTGTTTTTATCTGAGCAGAGTACTTTTGGAGTCGCGTCGCAAGTCAAAGAAAATCACAGCCAGAGGAATCTTCACTGGTGGCAGGGTGGTGAGAGGAGTAGACTGGCAGTGGGAAGACCAAGATGGAGGCAATGGAAGGAGAGGAAAGGTAGGGTTCCAGCCAAGAAAATAAAGATCCTTTACTGCCTCTTTTCCTTTTACAAGTAAGCTTCACCTGAGAGCTTCTCTGGGTTCCAGCCATTCAGAGTTGTCTGTGTATCAAGTAAAACTAAAATGCTTAAAAGATAAAGAGAACAAACAAAAAAAGGACAAGTGAGAGAATTGTTTTTAAGAAATCTTTCTTTTTGGAAAATCAAGGACCCCTTGCCCTAAACAATCTTATAGAGGAAAAAGCAAACCTGCATTTCAGGATATGATTTCATTTGAAATCTGCAGGGGCATCAGTCCAAAACAGAAATGGCACTGCCTTACTCAACATGTTCTTAGCATGGTAATATTACTTGCAAGTGACACAACCAGTCCAGTCCTCTGATGCCTAGCTAGGTGTGCAACATTATGCTGTAGTTAAAGTTATCATTGTTCCGTTGCCTTTTTTAGGTTCATAAAAAATATAACACTTATTGGCAATCTACTGTAATGGTTACTACAATAACCAAAATCAATATGTCATTTCATATCACTGTGTCAGTAATATATTTGTCAGCCACATGTAGCTGGAGAAGAGAGATACAACTTAGTGAAAAAGATTTCTTTTCCTTAAGTGAATAATACTAAGTTTGCTGTGTTGGTCAACTTTATCAGCTTTAGCCTATAATCCAGATTTAGTGCAAAATATAGGCTGATGTGTTGGATCACTTCTAAACACATGTTGACAAGAGGTTGACTTAGGCATGGCACAATGTGTTGGAAAATGATCAAAATGCAATAGTAAATTTGTTTAGAAATGATGATAGGAAAAATAGTTAAATGCACCTCTGAAAACCCTTACTTCTTGGTTTAATTCCAAGGATTCCTATTTATCTCTACTGAGGCCATACATCGACTTCATTGCTGCAGGTTGTTCTAGGCTTAAATACATCATTAGAAAATAATACAATGTTATATGGGGTTGCATTTGTTTAGTACAGTCTATTTAGATTTGTAATGTAAATGTGCTGTAAAGGGCTTGTGTTTTGACTCCGGTCCAAACCCCCAAGTATTAAATTTAAGACTTCATTTTGCTGTGTTATTTAATGGCATATCTCATTACTGTTTTATGATGCTGTAAGCAATATGCTCTCCAGAAACCTGCTATTGCATGTCCTGCAGCTAAGATGTTCCATTAGTTTAGCATGAATATATCCTCCTGAGGCCCATTAATCAATTACCTCTGAAAGGGGCCTGAAAATAATTTAAGGATTTGATTTCTTCCTTAAGGCACAGCTTTTTATTAAAGAATTAATTTACTCCAATACAGCTCTTTACTTAACACAAAGCGTTGTGCTGTTTGTGATGGAGAAAGAATTGTCTTATGTCAAAATCCCAACCTTATCTTCCAAATTTGAATTGATTTTGCAATCCCCCATTCGTAGCTCATTGCTTATTCATGCTTATAACAAATCATTTTGCGTGGCTTACGGTGCCCTTCAATTTTCTTTAGCCAAAATCTGTGAGCTGGTTCTCACTACGGAACAACATTATGTAATAATAATAATAATAATAATAATAATATAATAACTCAAGAAACTTATTTGAAAAATGTAGTGGCAGATGTTTGTTGGGGTACTTTTGGTGGTTTTGATCTCTTTATGCTGGACCAACACGGGAGACAGTCTAAAGATAGACTCATACACTCATACTGAAGAGAGTAAAGTGAGCCTGGGATGGTTGTCTCAAAAAGTGGACTGATTGCAGTATATTTCACAGATACAGTGGCAAGAAAAAGTATGTGAACCTTTTTGTAATTTCATTGTTTTCTGAATAATAACACAACATTTTTTGGATCTTTCATGTCTTTGAGAACAACCAAAAAAACCTCAAAGTGCTTGTGGAAAAAGTATGTGAACCCTTGAGTTGATGACCTCAAAAAAGTTAATTGGAGTCAGGTTTTAACACACCTGGAATTTTGTTAAGATAATTAGTTTGGAGGTGTGACTGATGCTGCACACATTGCCGGCAATTTTCATAAACGGACATTTCGACCTCCGTTTTCAAAAATAACATTGTGCACACCTATCAGAAAAGTGTTTGTTTACATGTACCTGTGTAAAAATGCTGTCACCTGTAGGTGGCAGTGTAACGAAAAGCTCAAGCCCACATTAGCCAATCAGAATCCTGAAAATCCTGAAAACAGCAACGAATCACTTCCTCTATCTTCTCTCCTTGGCTCCTCAAACCTCAGTTTACATGCAAACGTGCAAATGAAGATAACCAAAATCTCCACTCTGGCCGAATTTTTAGAAAGACTCGTTTTCAGAGGCAAATTCTCAGTTTTCTTTCCGTTTTTTCAGAATAACCATGTGCGTGTAAAGATTGCAAAAGAGCACACTGACACTCCACAGCGGTATTGGCAAAATGTTTTGTGGACTGATGAAACTAAGATTGAACTATTTGGAAAAAACACACAGCACTACATCTGGTGTAGAAAGGGCATGTCATCATGAAAACATCCCACCCGTAAAGTATGGTGGAGGAAACCTCATAATTTGGGCCTGCTTTGCTGCATCAGGGCATGGCCAGCTTGGAATCAACAACAAAATCTGCCTTTTGGTGTGGCAAAGTCAGAGCCCAGACCTCAACTCAATAGAGATGCTATGGAGTGACTTGAAGAGGGCCATACACATGAGACCATTCTCAAGAAGAATGGGCTAAAAGTCCTCCACAACGATGTGCAGGTCTGATCCACAGCTACAGGAAGCACCTGGTTGAGGTTATTGTTGCCAGTTTTACATTAGTTTTACTTTTTCCACTGCCATTTTGAATGTTGAATGAGTGTGGTCGATACAGACATTAAAGATCAATTTATTATATACACATTGTGTTTGTCAATAACCTTGACTTAGGTGAAGATCAGATCACATTTTATGACTAATTTATTCAGAATACAATGAAATTCTTAAAGGTTCACATATTTTTTTCTTGTACGTGTGTTGGAAAGATTCAATACATTGGCATGACGATGAAGAGAAAATGCTTTTCATACTGACCTAAGCATACTATGACGAGGGAGAATTAAAACTAAATCTAATTGTGCCCCCTAGAATCAATCCCACTCCTAATATTTCCCAGTAGTTAAACTTTACTTGAAACACAGTGACTGTGCAGCATACAGAGCTTCTTCCACTACGGCCCTGTTTTCACCTGCTATAGAAATATGAGTGCCCGATCACAAGTGGAAAGCTCTAGGTACGTGTGTTCCCACCTGGTAAAGTAAACTGTATTGTCAAATGTTTCGTTAAAAACTGTGGTACAGAAAACTGAAACTCTAAGCTTGCACATTAGAACCCTGGACATGGCCAGAAGACGTTAGGCCCCTCAACTTGAGGAGGTCAAGTTCAACTTGTGTTAGCAGACATCTCCTTGTCTTTGAGCTAGGCACTGAATACTTACTTGGCTCGAAGGGTGCTGTTCTGTAATTCAACGTTGAACCTGACCTTCAATTTTAAGGTCAGGTTGGTCATCTTAAAGTTTTAAGATGACAAATACCTACTAGAAATCTCACACTAAGAAAATGATCTCCTTCTGGTCAATATTATATTGTGACATACAGTATGCCAGAAACTGTACAGCCAGTCAGATACCCTTTTCACACCAAAATTATCATGACATTAGGATACAACTGCTGTTAATGTGTCCCTATTTGTCTTTATCATCTCCCCTTTTCCTCCACAGGTGACAGAGATCCAGGACTGGAGTGCAGCCAGCCCTCACAGCGCTGCCTACGTACTGTGGGACAATGGGGCCAAGAACCTGTACAGAGTTGGCTTTGAGGGAATGGTGAGCAAACTTCCACCCTGACCCTCACGCTTAGCTGGCTCACTCACACACACAAAGTCTCACAAAAGATCAGCTGTCAGGTGGCTTTTGTGTTTGACCACAGGGCTAAGGCTCTTTCTTTTGCTGCCGGGCCTTTGTGAGAGCCACGCAGCCAGCATGAGTAAGGTGCCATTGTACAGGCAGCTGGAAGGGGAGGGTATCTGCATGATAAAGGCAAGCTGTTCTTACTGCTTTTTAGGGGTAGAGGGTAAACATGGAGGTCATTTTTAGAGGAGGGGGGCACTCTCTAGGGATTGTTACAGACGCAGCTACACACGTGTCTCAAATGAATAGCATCTTCCTCATTGGTGGAGACTGCCCTGGCCTTTTTATGAAAGAGGCCAATCAGGTTTCTTGGTTGCATAACAGATTTCCCTTTGTTATTTTAATAGGCTGGTAGGAAAGTAGATGGCATCTGCCTCTGGGTTAAGTAAATCACAGATTCGACCCCCAATCTTGACTGTTATATTTTGGCTTTGTTTCTTATTAAGACAGTGATTAAATCCTGCTAACACCTGCATAGGTACCTCGCATCAGGGTATGTTCCAAATGCAGCATGACACGCCAACACCTTTTCCTGTTTAGTAATATCTGTTTTGTGCTCATAGCATCATAAGATCAAAAGTATCTTGCTGTCTGAATACAGTAGGATAGACTGTAGTAAATGTTGAGACTTGTTGTACTAAGGTCTTTAGTGTTCAGTCAGTTCAGAGGAATGTTTGCTCTTCCTCAGGATCATCTCTGCCCTCTAACTCTGCCACAGTGGCTGCACATCTGAGTCATTACAAATGATATGTTGCCTTCTCTTTGTAGCAGTGTAATGTTTTATTGTCCTGCCTTACCCTTAGGGCACTGATATTATTGGTATTCTCTGCAACAACACTGACACTGCAGCTTTAAGTGTGGATATCAGTTTCTTTATTCAGGATCATTGTGCCCCTCATCTAATAGAATTACCCTGGATAATTATCTAAACCCTTCCCCTTTTTCTCTCTCAGTCGGATCTGAAATGTGTCCAGGATGCCAAAGGTGGCTCTTTTTACAGAGACCACTGTCCCGTTTTAGGTAAGTAAGCCTGTGATCTGTGTCCACCGTCATTATTGCACCAATTCTCTCACCTATCGTTGTGGTGCAGTGAATTCAAGGGCATTAGGAGAGTTTCACTTTTAGTTAATTCTTTTTGACCACTAGATGGCAGCTCTACATAATCACTTGGCTGCCAAGGCCAAGTACAGGCTCAGGTCATGCCAAGAATTCCAGGATTGAATTGTTTCAATTCAACACTGCAGCAAAAGTGGCTCATTAGGTTTCATAGTGTCGTTATTCATAAATAGCAGCATGTTTATGTGTATTACTCGCCACATATGTACTTCAAAAGATTTGTAGTAGTTCCTATATACAGTATATATATATGTGTGTGTGTGTGTGTATATATATGTGTGTGTATGTATGTATATATGTATGTATGTGTGTGTCTGTATGTATGTGTATATATATATATATATATATATATATATATATATATATATATATATATATATATAACAAACCTAACTTGACCTTCATCCCCCAGGTGAGCAGAATGGCAACAGAAATCCTGGTGGTCTCCAGATCGGAGACCTTGTCAACATCGACTTAGACCTGGAGATTGTTCAGTCCCTCCAGCATGGCCACGGTGGGTGGACTGACGGAATGTTTGAGACGCTCACCACCACCGGCACAGTATGTGGCATCGATGAAGATCATGATATTGTGGTTCAGTACCCCAGTGGGAACAGGTGAGTCTCTAGATGGACTGGATCAAATGTATCGGCTGCCATTGAGCGGAACCAATGAATCTGCATCTCATCACCATACTGTAGCTTCCTATGAATTGAGTTTTATATTACCCTTTTCCCGTCAGCTCAGTCAAAAGCCACAAAATGATTGTTTGTATCCCTTGAGAGAAGAGACTTTAAAAATGAATTCTCAATTTTTAGTAAAATACAATTAAAAATTGGATTTTCTTAGCATCTTAACTGCTAATTATCAGTCTACGTCTAGTATACATACTTTTTTTGAAATCTCATAACACTGCCTGACTTTGATCATTTAAACTTTTTAATAATACTTTTGTTACTTAAAGTGGCTATATGTAATTTTCAGTTTGTGTTGATTCTAGCAGCCAAACTGAGGGCCAATTCGGTTTTGAATCATTTACAATCTCGTAATTATCTCCACCTGTTAAAAACCCGACCGAGGTTGACTCTGGATTTTGTCTGTCACTTTCTCTTTTAGCTTTTAGTTGTTCTTTGTTTAATTTCCTTTTTTCTGTGATTGCCCTGCCCCAGTATCAGCCACAACTACAACAGATAACTTTTAAAATGAAATTATAGTATGGCCTGTCTAAACAAATCTACAGGTACCCTTTACCTGGCTGGATACATTAATACAGGTTTTACCAGCATTACGCCAAAATCTGTAACCCATTAGAATGTGTTACTGTAGAGCTGGTCTGCCCGCTGTAAATAATTTTGTGACTTTGCAGAAAAAATTGGACCCGGGCAAAGGCATTAATAAAAACTATAAAAGAATAGCGTTCTTTTCACTGTAAGTCTCGTTTGCTGTTACTGGTCATTTATGATCATCAGATGAAAAACTTCTGAAACATTTAAAAGTTACATGTAGTTTCTTAAATCATAGCTTGAAAACCCCCAAATATCCCATGGTCATATCTATACTTGGTCAGGTATCATATTTTATGAATTGTGAGTGAATTAGTCTGACTTGGTGTGGAGGACGCCCTCCTCTACCTGCTACACCGGGTCCACTCCCATTTGAATAAGGGGAACGGTACAGTGAGGGTCCTCTTCTTGGACTTCTCCAGTGCCTTCAATACCATCCGGCCCCCTATACTCCAGGACAAATTGATCAGGATGGGAGTGGACCCCTATCTAGTAGACTGGATCAGAGACCACCTCACCAACAGGCCACAGTACGTCAAGTTGAAGGACATCATGTCTGACACTGTGGTCAGCCGCACTGGAGCCCCCCAGGGCACAGTGCTGGCCCCTCTTCTCTTCACCCTGTACACCTTGGACTTCTGTTACAACTAGGAGCTGTGTCACATACATAGGAGGAGTATCGGAGTCTGGTGGGGGACTTTGCTCTCTGGTGTCGCAGTAACTGTCTACAGCTCAACACCTCTAAGACGAAGGAGCTGGTCGTTGACTTTGGAAGGTCCAGACCAAGACCACGACAGGTCCTGCTAGAGGGAGTTGAGGTGGAGGCAGTTGAATCATACAAATACCTCGGGCTGTGGCTGGACAGCAAACTGGACTGGACAACACACACCAGCCACCTGTACAGGAAGACACATAGCAGGTTGTACTTCCTGAGGAGACTGCGGTCCTTTAACATCTGCAGCAAACTGGATGTTTTACCAGTCTGTGGTCACCAGTGTCCTCTTCTACACTGTGGTGTGCTGGGGGGGCAGCATATCGAAGGAAGACACCCACAGGCTGGATAAACTGATCAGATGGGCCGGCTCTGTGGTCGGCATGAAGCTGGACTCACTGGTGACGGTGGCAGAGAGGAGGACACTGGACAAACTGCTGGACATTACTGAAAATGCCAGCCACCCCCTGCACACTGTCATCAGCACCCAGAGGAGCCTGTTCAGTGGAAGGCTGCTCCTTCCCAAGTGTCGGACCAACAGACTCAAGGACTCCTTTGTCCCTCATGATCAGACTATACAACTCCTCACTAGGGGGGAGGAAGAAATAGGGCAGAGAGGACAATACACACATACATACATACATACATACATACATACATGCATACATGCATACATGCATACATGCACCTGGACTTAAATTCACACCTGGTCACTTTATCACTTTAACACTGGACTCAACACTGACACTTTAATAATAATTGATGGTCTTTTCTTTGTTTATTTGACAAATGTTCTTATTGTTGTTGTTATTATTGTTATTTTGTTGTCTTTATACTGTCTTTTTTTATCTATTTTTATTTCTTTTTTCTTGCTAAAAACTGCTGCTGGAATTTTCCATTTCCTCGCGGGAGTCATCCCAAAAGGATTAATAAAGAGAAGTCTAAGTCTAAATCTAAGTCTAAGATGTTTGATTGCATCAATTTCTGTATCCTCAGATGGACATTCAACCCAGCCGTGCTGACAAAGGCCAATGTCGTGCGCAGCGGTGAAGTAGCAGCCGGGGCAGAGGGAGGAAGTTCCCAGTTCCTAGTGGGAGACCTGGTCCAGATTTGCTATGACATCGACCGCATCAAGCTGCTTCAAAGAGGCCATGGAGAGTGGGCCGAGGCGATGCTACCTGTAAGTCTGAAAGATGTTCGCACACATTTGTGCAAATTTAACCACCATTAAAAGGGCCCTTATTTATTTAAATCAGTCAAATTAATTTGTATGCTAACATATACATGTATAAAATGTTCACGTTTATAAAAAAATAAAAAAACTTCTGTAGAATAAATTTTAGAAAAGTGCCTGTGGAGATTTATTTCATTCATCTGATCATCTTATCACTGGACTGTTGTTGTGAAGTTTTGTGAGTGACAAAACCTCTTCAAATCTGAACTACACTCAGTGGATAGTTTCATTTAAACCTGGCAGGAAAAATCTGTTATATGTTTGATACTTCAAATCATTGCTGTTGATGTTAGACTTCATCACGAGTACACAATTTGTATGCAAGAAGCTTCCGTAAATTAGATTCAATTCTCTGTAATTTTCTGCTGTTCCCCTCACACTCAGCCATGCCAGTCCATTATCCTCTAAAGAAATCTTGCAGTATTACAACATGCAGACACACAATTCCTCCCCTCAAATCACTCTATTGCTGTTTTGCTGCCATTTTCTTTTTTTGTATTTATCTTTTTTGGTCTCAATGCGACATTATTCTTCCCTTATTGTGAAGTGTGTTTATTGCTGCCCGCCATGCCTTAGATTATGTAATGCCAATCCACTCCAATATGTCACCTGTCCTTGCCAAACTGGCCCCCTCAGCAGCTAATGAGCCTTAAAACCCTGAGATGGGTTGTAGCTTTGATCACTAACCACGGCTTATTGTTGCCCGCTGTTGCTTCTACTGCAGCAGTCCTCATTATTCATGGCATCCTCCAGCACTGCCCAAGACCTGGCTTGACAGACTCAAAGTGCCTCTTTCTCATATAGCTAAGATCGAGATGATATGATTCAAAATTAGAAAGCATTTTGCTCTGCCCTCTCTATATTGCCTGTATAGATGAAGAATAGTCTAGCCAGTAGAAGGGTCTCTTTCTTGTATATCCATCTTCTGTCTCATGCAAGTAAATGTCCTCTGAATAATAAGAACACAGCTTAAATCAGTAATATTTAGTTTTTTTCTGTCTGTTCATATTTTTTGCAACAAGCTTGGTTTCTGCTCCGGGTAGGACAATTGTTTTGTGGAGCTGGTATTTTCTCCTCTTTATCCTTTCCTCCACCCTCTCATCATTTTGCTCTTTCTAACAGTCTCTCTCCATCTTTCCTCTGCCACTTACAAGCTCTGTTACACAGAACGTAGCCCAAAGACAACAACGCTCCATATACTAATGAGTTTGTCACAACATTTACCAACAGACCCTTGGCAAGGTGGGCCGTGTGCAGCAGATCTACTCTGACAGTGACCTGAAGGTCGAGGTTTGTGGAACATCTTGGACGTACAATCCTGCCGCTGTCACCAAGATTGCCCCCTCTGGCTCTGCTGTCAGCAACGCCTCCGGAGGTGTGTATGAACATGCACTACTGACACAGAGAGGGTGTCATCATAGTTCTTTGTCCTCACTGCTCCTTGTTCTCAGACACCTACACGCAATCACTTTCTGATATTTTCCCCCTGTTTGGCCAGAGCGTTTGTCTCAGTTGCTGAAAAAACTGTTTGAGACACAAGAGTCTGGAGATATAAATGAGGAGCTGGTCAAAGCAGCTGCCAATGGTGACCTGGCCAAGGTGGAGGACATTCTCAAGAGACCTGATGTGGATGTAAGTTTTCAACGTACAGTATTTTGGAATGAGAAGCTGCTGAATGTTTGAAGGTTTTTAAGTAATTTTGCCATTGAATCTTCGCAAAAAAATTCTACATTGATAATTGGAGCTGGAATATCCCTGGCTGTGCTCTATGCTGTTCTGCATTCAGTTTATTATGGAGGCTGAGAGTCTCCTAGGAAATGGTTCTGAGATCCTCCCACTCCTGCATCTTTCTCAATCTGAAAAGCATTAAGGCTGGGCCCACAGGAGGCACCCAGGAACATTGGCGTGCGCTGCATCACAGACACAATTCACTCTTAAAATCAAGCTGAGATCTACAAACCCCATATGATTGCAGATAGCGTTTTAGCACAGGCTACAAGGACAGGGAAAACACCGGTTTGCCAAAGGACAGCAGCCTGTGCCCTGTATAGGTTATGAAACCAGTTTACGTCAAGTCTGCACTACTGTCCTCACTCAGAGAGCGTGTGAGTGTGCTTGCGTGTCTGTGTGTCTGTCTGTCTGTCTGTGTGTGTGTGTGTGTGTGTGTGTGTGTGTGTGTGTGTGTGTGTGTGTGTGTTTGTGTGAGACTGGCCAGATGCCCTGCTGCCTTTCAGTGGAATTATTTGCTTAAAGCCGAGCACACTGAGCTTGGCCAAGTGATCCGCCTGCCAGGACAAGAGACGTCTTGAGACTCCCAAAGGAGTTCACATTAATATTTATGCAGTTTTTGCAGTGATGCAGTTGGTGATGAAACATGCACACATAGCCATGCATGCTCATCCATACATACAAATGCTTAAACACACCCTCACCAATCTTAGTCCCTTAGGTGAACAGCTAATTCAGTATATGCACATCTAAACTGGAAACATGACGCATGGCATTGACACATACCCATATTGTCACTCTTGATGTGTTGACAGGTGAACGGGCAGTGTGCTGGACACACTGCTATGCAAGCAGCCAGTCAGAATGGTCACGTAGATGTCCTAAAGCTGCTGCTTAAACACAACGTGGACCTGGAAGCTGAGGTTTGTATAATATATTACATTTATCCTCATCTTATCATAAAGGCATCTTAGCCCATGTAAGTGCAGTTCACTATGTAGGAAAACTGCTCACAGACATAACATGAGTCATTATTGTCGGGTATGTCACTGCACTTAGGACAAAGATGGGGACCGGGCAGTGCACCACGCAGCCTTTGGTGATGAGGGCTCTGTCATTGAGGTGCTGCAGAGGGGCGGTGCTGACTTGAATGCCAGGAACAAACGAAGACAGACTCCATTACACATAGCTGTCAACAAGGGCCACCTGCAGGTGGTCAAAACCCTTCTTGACTTTGGCTGCCACCCCAGCCTTCAGGTATCAATCCCTGCGACCTTTTTTTACGTATTGAGAAATGCTTTCTGATACAGTAGAGAGCAGAGAGATCATATTAACCAGGGTTTGAATCACAGATTAGTACGAGAGTAGTAAGTAACACAAGGTTTCCCTTTTAGGATTCAGAGGGGGACACACCCCTGCATGATGCCATAAGCAAGAAGAGAGATGACATGCTGTCAGTACTGTTGGAGGCTGGTGCTGATGTCACCATCACCAACAATAACGGCTTCAATGCCTTGCATCATGCTGCTCTGCGAGGAAACCCCAGGTATGGTACATTGTCCCGCTCTCGCTCGCTGTCGCATCGTTTTGGTGTCTACAAGGGGCCAGGGCATGTTTAAGTGGAATATGTGGAAACCGTATCCTCAAGATCTAAATAAATTTGCTGCTTAATACTTTCAGTAAAGCCTAGATTTGGTACAAATACGCTGCATACCTAAACTCTTACCTTAAAAGCCAGATATATTTATAATGTCCACACGCTGATTCTTTCTTGACTGATTTAGCATTGATTCCCAAGAAATCAGATTGGTGGTGCTTAGGGACTTTTAGCCGTAAACAATGTATGGACACCAGAAGTGTTAAATTGTATGTGTGACAGTCTTACCACAAACATTTTTAATACTCATGTTGTTTGTATAATTTAGACTTGAGTATTAAATTGTAACTTAACAGATGCATAATTTGGTACTGAATATTCAGCACAACTGAAAAAGCTCAAGAAATAAAATTTCTGAAAATTATTATCAAGCCATATCAAACCTTTGAAAATATTAGTCAAAATTACAACCACTAGACTTCATGCTTTGCTTCTCAGCAGCCAGATGCTGTGGCAGAAACACTAATCTGTTACTACTAATCTGTTACTTAATCATCCTCCGTTGGAATGAAAAATGTGGCCTCACCACCTACAGGTCAAACTAGGAGTCCAGTCATTGACACAAACAAAAAAGAAATGTTGATTATCGACAGAAGATCCTATTGAGGCATCAGAAGTGTGTAAAGGCATGGCTTCAGAATGGGGGTTTATTTCACAAATTGTTGTAAAGATCAATTTTCAGTGTGTGGACATATAAAATGATTCCACATATTCCACTTAAGTAGTTTAAAGCAGTTAGAATGAAAATAAGTTTAATGCTACAGCCTCACTTAATATTTAATATATGTATACTATAAAATGTACTTTGGGATCTCAGTTTAGTTTGACATTGATTGAAGTTTGAAGCAGGCCTATAGGCTTCATCCATCTTCCCAACAGATGGTATGGTCTCAAATTGACATTACGTTACCTTTGAGGCCTTAAAAGCATCTGTCTTACATTGACTTTTTTTATTAGTGTAGTTGATAGCCCTTGACATTCATTTGTTGTTTCTTTTCACTGTTATGCTGGTCCGTCACCGTGTGTTGGGCTGTCCTGTGCAGCAGCAGCAGCAGCATTTCTCCTTGTCCTTGGCCATAGCTATTTCTGGCTGTAGGAGGTGACTGCTCCGTTCTTTGGCTGCTTTATTATTGTCTCTCAACCATGAGCATATTAAAGATGGCTCAGCGAGACGGCTATCTGTATCAGGTTGATCCTGCTGGGTCTTTTAAATTGATGGACATTGACGTTACAGGGTCAGTGTTATAGTCTGGAGTGACTGCTAAAATGTTAACAGCTGCTTCCGGTACTGAGCGCTTTTGGTGTGTTGGTATGGTTGCGCAGGAGCATGGTTATCCCAGGCTAAATGTCTTTCCCCCTCACTGGCATTAGGACAAATGGAATTGAGATCAGTGGGCTTTGGAACACATGCCGCCTGCCACAAGCCTGGCCAGACCCAACCCTCGACCTCTGGCACACTACTTTCCTCACTTGATTTGCAGATTGACCTAGACAAAGAATTACTATACAAAAACACAAAACATTCTTTGCATTAAAATCTGTTATCAATGGGTTAATTGCCATTGATTTTTTTTGGCAAATAGATTTATCTGACAAAGAGATTGTGGGGGGAAGGATTTATTTTCTCCACAACCAATTGATCAAAAATAGTTGTAAAAACAATCATTTTGGACAAAACAAATTACATAGCACTTCTGAAGACAGACTGAATACAGTGCTTTTTTTTTTTTTTTTTTTTTTTAAAAGGACAAATCAAAAAAGGCATCAACCAGACAAATTATATGTATAATTGAAAAAGAAATACAAAGTATGAACAGCAACAGAAGTGCAGTAATGCACAAAGTATAAATATTTAAGGTAAAGTAAGTCTATGATGTGTTTTTCTTATTAACGATACAGAACTAGTTTTCCGGACCAATCCTCTTTGGCAGGTCGTTCCAGAGCTAATGATCCCTGCAATTTTAAAATTAAAGGTAATTCTATAGATAAAGATCTATTTGATGAATCCACATGTTAAACCTTTTTCATGTTATACCCAATAAATTACAAAATGTATAAAAATCACACTGCACACAAAATTGGCCATATGGTCAGCAGCACTTTGTAGTCCATGAGGGGGAAAAAACATTACAAGGCTACTCTTTTATAGCACAGCTTTTAAACTTTTAATGAATAATAGTAAACTTATTTAGGAAAGGTCACAGACTGGTAGTGTAAACAAAATTGCTTGCATTGTAAATTTTAATATGCAATGGGTGTGTGTGTGTGTGTGTGTGTGTGTGTGTGTGTGTGTGTAAACCAGGATTCAGAATGTACAGGAGCAGAAAGCTGGTCTGCTGTCAGACTCATTGATTTAGCTGCAAAAAGTGCTTGAGTACAGTATTCCCTGTATCAGGGCTTCTGTTGTGTGTGCGTTGCTTGCTTCGGTCCACGCTCTGTCCCCTTGCCTTCAAAGAAACGAAGATATATGTTGCCTTCTCCAGTCTGCCCATTTACTTTTATTTCACGCTCGAGCTGCTGCAATATCGGGGAGACAGTCCACAAGTCCTAAAGCCCTCGAAAATCTCTCCCTAGGTTGAAATGAAAGTACCTTGTCTGGTGTGTTTTTTCAGTTGTTTCGATTGAGTGCTTAGAGGAATTCCTACCATAGAATCATATTTCAAAAAGTTCCTTCTATGACTGTCATGAAAAAGTGCTTGGAGTTGGAAGTTGATCGGAAGCCCCTTGGATGAAGGATATGAAATGACGCCCCTCTAGTTAATGTATCCTTTATTTATAGTTAATGATTGATGTTATTATTGATAATTTGTCCTTCCTGATAATTGGTCTGTTCTCCCTTCTCGTGTTTAGATTAAAGGTGCAGAATGTAATACTGACAGCTAGTGTTTAAAATAGTTACTGCAGTACAATTCAAAATACTGAAGAGTCTTCTCCCCCGCCCCTTCTTCCCCAGACTCGAAGTTCACGTTGGTTGCCAGTAGGCCTGCACGATTAATCGTTATAAACTTGCAATCTCGATTCACCCTGTTAACGATTTAATTTTTAAATGATTTTTTTTTAAACCAACACAACCGCTACTACTTTCTTCTGTGAGTTTTAAACAGACTGTATAAAATAGGTTTTAAAGTGTTCCCAAGCGTTGCAATGCTCTCCCTTCTTTTCATTGAAGCCTCTATGTTTACAGGCTTGTGGACCACAAGCCACATTGCACATCATCAGAAGTTATGGTGACGCGCAGTTGCTATAGCTGCCAAAAAGAATCTGTTTGGTTAAAATTATTGAGTAAATGTCCTCAGTTTTTGTCTTTATTAATGTCTTTCATAGAGCAAATAACATATCTTTTCAATTGTGACGTTTCCCGTAAACGTGTATAGTTTCCGACTGGGAACCCAGAAAATCTTCCATTCCATGTAAAATTAAACACAATAAACAACAGTCCGTGCCCCTCGCCTGGCCTCATAGCGGTACCAAAAGTTAGAAGAAAGCGACACAGACCTATTTGATTATGACTGTGTCAGATAAAAGCAAGAGCCTTTGCAGTGTAAGGTGGTAAAATATGTGGACAGTTTATTACAGGGAAACGGGAATGAATGTGAAAGTTGCCTACATTTGAGAAACGAACACAAGAAGGCTAACCTAGCTTACCTTAACAAGGTAAAGGAGAACGCCAAGGCTAACCCTGGTACAGGGCATGGATGTATGCATATGTAGGGCCAGTGGCATGACTGAGACAACCGCAGGACAGAGAACACTACAGGCTGCTTTCACCGGCGACCCGATGACTGGTTAGTAAATATGCTGCAACACCAAAAGCGAGAGGGAACGTGGGTTAATATGTGGATTAATACTGGGATGTCTACACAACTGTGTGAGTTGATTGACTTCAAAAAGTTCGCCATTTTACTCGAAAGTTCAAAACACCTGTTCATCTATGTCCTCTTTAGTCTATTGGCTGTTCAGGTTTTTTCCTGGAACACGTTAAACACATTCTGCACTTGCCGCGGCGTCTTGTGTTGATTGTTTACAGATCTGTGCTCTTCATCATATGTACATTGTTTGTACTGGTGATATTGTTGAATACATTGTGAATACATATTTCTAAAATTGTATGATGTTTTTGTTCAGTTATTATTACAATACTTATAAATAACCCATATTACAAAAAAGACTAAAACTAATAAAAACTAAACTAAAACGAACCATTTTCAAAAAATAAAAACTAAACTAGCAAACCTGTTTCAAATACTAATTAAAACTAAACTGAATTTGAAAACAAAAAGTCAAAACAAAATTAAAAACTAACGAAAATGCAAAACTATAATAACCTTGTTTTGGTACTGCCAATTTGTTTTGTTTTGTCTTGTCATGGTAAAAAAAAAATCGTGGCAGAGATATAGATAGATCATGATATAAATTCTAAGCAAAAAAAATCGTGATTCATAATTTTCCCCAAATCATGCAGGCCTTGTTGCCAGGCTGAGACCGCAGCATTCACAACAATGTTGCTAGACGCTTGTCTCACATATGTTTCTTCACAGCACAGCTGAGTAGCTAACATTAGATTCTGGCTATATTGACAGTTATAAAAGCCCATGCTCACGCGAAGCTATGTTCCCAACTAACAGACACACTTTCTCGGCTTAGAATTACAGCTAACCGCTAATAATTCCACAACCTTGCCATCCTTTTCCACCCGACTGGAAATACACACTCTATTGGCTTAGAATTACGGCAACAATCGCTAATCACACTGCTGACTCACGGTCCTCTCTTCCCAATTTACAGTCCCCTCTCTTGGTTTAAAATGACTCACTGCTGTCTGTTACGGGCCGCTGAACACGCACGTTGTAAACGGCCATGGCCCTACTTGCCTGGTCCTCCGGTTACGTTAGCAGTTAGCATGGTGGCGTTAGTCAGGACCAGTCGGGATCTCTTTACTGGCTGTGTCTCAATTGTTTTTGCGAGTATGTAAACAACTCGGGTACTATAGCTATATAATTCAATGTGAGTACAGAAATATTGAAATTATATAACATGCCCGTCCCTAGTAGCCGTGATAAATTAACCTGAAGCTAATGCTTACCTGTTCAAAAGGAAATTAGCCGACTCGGCATCTTTTTGGGCTCTAAGCTGTCTCAATCTTTCAAATACATCTCCAATATTTACCCAGGGTTTGTTACGTCTCTGGTCGCGCAACTGTTAGAAACATGCAGTTTTTTTTAGGTCGGGTAGATTATCTCTGTGATCCCATTCGTTTGTTTGCTGCTTTCATTGGCTGTACTAATGTTACAGCTGTAGCAAGCTGGGTTTACGTTTGTACAGGTATATCTGGCAACCCGGCCTGGCTGTAAACTGGGCAGTTGATAACAACACACAGGCCAAAACACAAACAGAAATTCTGTCACGGAAATGACAAAAGGAGAAAATACTGGCATTAGCATTGTTGTCAGAAAAGATACTATTTTAACTTTGCATGTTTCCTTAATATCTTCTATTATTGGGGTAATTTTTGGATTTATTACAGTAAATATCTTACATATTGGACCTTTAAGCACCAGCCCAGAATGTCATGGCCTAGATTGCTTCTGATGTAAAATTTCATCACAACTATTATGACACAACTGTGAAGCTTTTCTTTGTAATTGAGATAAGTTATCAACATCAAATGCTAGCTTTTGGGCTCAAGCAGAGTGTGTCTGAGTCCGAGTGAGTGAGTGAGCGAGCAAGCTATATGTGTATTACGTGGCTGGGTGTTTTAAGAGTGCTGGTTGGTTTTCTAGCGGTGGAAAGAAGATTGAGGAAGACAGGACACATAGGAAATACCCTGTAGGTGACAGATGAATCTTTTAACTTGGAAAGTTAAGAGTCCCAAATACAGAGACAAATCAAGTCTACCAACAGGGGTGCAGCAGAATTGGGAAATTTTACTATATTTTACCTTGTTCATTACTCACACACTCACCGCTACAGATTGTAAAGGCATTTCCTCATAAATTAGACCTAGTTTTTTTTTTTTTTTACAATTCTACTAAATTGAAAGTGCTGTTATAACCAGTAGTAACGTGTTGAGGAAAGGATTTTCTCGGACATCCACATTGTGTTTTCTCCCAGTGTGTGTTTACCGCCGGCCGAGCCTGCAAGGGGAGCCTGGCTCGTCTTTCTCTCGGGCTGCTAGGAGCCAGTAGCTGCTACAATACTGTAAACAATACGATTAATAGCCCATGACTCATAAACTGGCTCTAAACAAGCCCTGCAGCAGCGATCTGTACCCTTTTACGTGTCACCTCCTTGTGATATTTGCCCTCCTCCCTCTCTCATATAGTGTTCAGATTTCTTTTAATATGCCAACATACAGGCAAACCCCATATGGTAATCGAGGACTCTGCAATCATTCACACCGTGTTCCAAAATGCAGTATTCCCAATATAATGACTAATACTAAGTACTAATAGGCAACAGCATAATGGTAGTATTGTAACAGAGATCACAATTTGATAGAAAAAAGTGTTGTGGGCCCATAAAGACCAATCTGCTTGCAGCTTTACTCACGTTCTTCATGGCTGCCATTGATTGAATTAGGAATGTTTCCACCCTCTCTTGCTCATTTCAGACTAGGCTAATCAAGTCAGACTACTGTAATTGAGTAAGCTAGCGCCTCTTACATTACCCAAAGAGATTTAATGGTTATTGGTCCAATGTAAAACACTTCAAATTCAAAAGACGTGGAGAATGCAGTTTTTTTGTGGTTATGTTGTATATTTTCTGAGTTTGAGAAAAGGTCAGTTTGACATAGCATTAAGCACTAAATTAGAAAGGCA
This sequence comes from Percina caprodes, assembly GCA_013375575.1. Classification (NCBI taxonomy): domain Eukaryota; kingdom Metazoa; phylum Chordata; class Actinopteri; order Perciformes; family Percidae; genus Percina; species Percina caprodes. Next base: position 3,943,900 of record JABXJD010000037.1, read on the forward strand.
AAAGAAATAAGAGAGGCAAGAAACGGAGGGTGGTCAGGAGACAGTGTCAAGATAGTTTGGTTTGATATGCCTGTCCTGCAGTAACAGTGTGTGAATGTGTGAGACTGTAACTGCTTGCGAGCGGTCTGCTCCTGTGATTTGTGCGTTCAGCTCCTGTCCTCTAGAGCATCTGGCTATCATCTAACCCAGCTTGTCCAACCTCACTGCAGGAGGTTTCAGGGGAAGGAGGCCAACATGTTTGAATGTGTGTATTGTGTGTATTTATTTTTTTATTTCTTGCACTCTTATTGTCTTAGTTCTACTTTACACTTTACACTGCCATTGTACCCCTGCCGAGCTGCATTGGATATCTGCTTTTGCCTATTCCCACCCACAGTGTAATTGAGTGTTAGCATCCAGTCACAGTCAGTTTAGGAGGTGTCTTAGCAAGACAGCCGCACAGTCATGCGGGTGCTGTGTCAACATAGCTCACACTGCACATCCACCCCCTGCTATTTTTGAAACAGCTATTGACTGTGTGGTCAGAATATCAAACCCGTTGGCGGCAGAGAGGTAACACTCAGTCATGAAAGTGGACCATACCAAAGTTTTGAAGCTGGGATTGATTTCTTTATTAGTCAAAAATAAGACAGGTTTATCATGGAACATGACAGTTACACTCCAGATGTTGTTGGTAGAGAAAAGCCATAAGCCAGTCATCCATCAAGAAGTGGCCCACTGCCATTACAGTGATTGTTGAAGGCATCACAGCTAAAGGAGCTCCTGTAGTCATCAAAGCATAGCTACAGCTGGTTGAAGGGGACCAAATCCATTCAAGAGGTGATTTGGTTCCATTTTACCAGCTTTAGCAAAGCATTGTGGAATCATTGTTTCCGGGATGGACTGGGAACTGCTATGAAGTGAGTTTTATCTGAAAAAATCCAGGGAAACACTGAGCATGTTGCATTTAAACATCTTATTCAAACATGGATGTGGGTTTACACACCATGCTCACCCACTAGTTCAAATGGACAATGCTCCTTCGCTCTCCTGCTTTTTCCTGCCTGTTCACCTTCACCCATTCTGTGTGACACACATTACATTTAGCACACTGCACCCCATATACCACCACACCAATAACGCATAGGTACAGTTTCTCAACCTTACCTAACTTTCTCCTTTGCTGCCTCCCAGTCTATTTATCCTCCTCACTATCTTCTTAAGTTTTATGCTTGCCCCCTCCCAGAGAGAGAGAGAAAAAATGTTCCCTGAGAAAAGGATAATAATAATCTGTGGCAGTGCACTTGAGTCAAATGTCCTGGAGTCATGAAGCAATTACAGGCTTTGACAGATGGGCTCTGCTGCAAGTGCGCTGCCGCTGCGGTCACCGAGACGGCCAACAGACAAATGCAGAGGCATAACCACACACACAAGCTCTTTCACTCATGCCCCTACAGCAGCACTCTGGGGTGTCAAGTCATAACATTAATTGAAATCAGTCATTGAAGTCCTAGAGACTGATTTGTAGTGTAGAGGGTACTGTTTGAACAGTGATTGAGGGCAGATTATTTCATGTCTATTTCAAGGCTCTCCAGTAGTACAATATTGTAACATTTTCTACTGAAAATTTATCCCTGTGCTAATACAAAAATAATCACAGTAGCATCCATATAAATAACTTTGATTATGTTTTTATGTATGTGTGCCTAAAGCTTATGTTAGTTGCAGTCATAAGCTCATTAAACAATTCCTACCATTATAGCAAACAACAATTTTTCCATATTATAGCCATGTATAGTATTATTGTATTTTAACCCCCCATTTTAATCTCATTGCTGAAGTATTTGTAGCTCAATCTTTGAATTAAGATACAGATAAGTTACATTTATTTCAGCTATTTTTATATATATATATATATATATATATATATATATATATATATATATATATATATATATATATATATATATATATATATATATATATACCATTATTCTTAATAATTATTCTTAATAAATGTTCCTTTGACACTATTTTGTAAGGGAAGCTTGTCATTTTCTGCCAAGGCACGGATGAGGTTCTCAGAGTGGCCAACGACAGCTGAGTGATGTACGGCACTGCTTGTAGACAGGATGGAGGTCAATAAAGGGCCAGCTTGATATGGCACACCAGAGGCAGGTCTATTTGTAACATACACATGCACATTCATGCTTGCTGACTTACACACACACTCAGAGTCAGGTGGCCAGGCTGCTCACCTCGTCTAAGGGCCATAACAGGGCAAAAGCAGAGGGGACGACAGGCACTGAGCATTTGATAATGTCAGCATCTGCTGTGTTTGTCACTCAGACAGCAGGTCATTGCTTTTGAGGGCTTGGGAGAAACATTCAGTGCAAGCTATGCACTCCTGTACACCTCTGATGTCTTGACAGAAAAGAGAGTTAGACAGACAGAATATCATGCAGATGGGTCTAAATCGTGGAAAGAAGTGAAAACTGAAGCCCAAAAATGCAGCTTCATTCTGATGTTCTCGTCAAATTAAACAACAAATTTGTGGTGTCCTTTGCTGTTAAGAAAATTTAAGTAGGATTTTTGTATATTTTTGATACATCAAATCCAACTTCATCAGAGTAAAAATTAAGGAACATTGAAAAGGGATTTATAGGCTACAAATTATTTTTGTTCATGAGTTAAGTATCTTTTAACCGTTGTCAGTAAACTAAATTTTTTTAGTGTGGATGTCAGGTGTTCATGATTAATTTAATTAAAGGGGAATAGAGTAGGTCAGCCCTACACTTGGCATATTAATCAGTTCAGAATGAAGTGTCTTATATTTAATAGAGAGCTGTTGTACTACAGTGGCATACATACACTTTTTCATTGCTACACTGCGGGAGAAATTTTGTTGGCACACATACATCCTAGCCTGCCGCATCTAACAACATTGTAATTAAGGAAAATAAATCAGATTTAATGAGGAAGCAATTCATATGCAGGTACTGTATGTGTTTTAGTTTCACAGTTTCATCCAAGGTTTACTGTTTGCAGTTTACATTTATTAATTTATATTAATTGTTGAGCCTTAAATTATCTCATTTTTTTTATCAGACCTCAAATATATAATTTAATAACAATGATGAAAGTTAAAATGCAGTGGAAAATATTATCTATTAGTACAGCAGTATATATCTACATTAAAGGGGTTTAAAGAGAAGTAAACCTTTGCTAAAACGTGGTACAGGGATTATGTACGATCCAAGCACGGGCCAGAGAGGGGGTCAGAATAGGTGAAAGTGCTAGATATGAATAGCTCGCAATGCAAACTACTCCCCCACCTCCCCCCTCACTTCATTTCTCTCCATGCCCCTGTCCATATTCTGTTGCCTTTATTTGTTTGAAGCAGTCAACAATTGGAATCAGCTGACAGGCAGGAGTTGACTCTGATCCTGCATTGTCACTTTTTGATGGTCTAATCTGACTGCCATGCAGCCCAGCAAAGCATTTGGCAAGCATAGCAAACGTGAACAATGAGAGCAGGAATCGGTGAAGGGAGGGGAGCACGGGCCAGCCGGGTTGATGAAGGGTGGGGGTGCGAATAAGGGCATCGGCATAAAGGGAGGGCAGTCATAGTTAAACACACAAGATTGTGAACACGGAAGCCGTATAATACAGCAGAATGATAGAGCCAGCCTCGGTCCCTCTTCATTCTGCCTCCTCAGCAACTATTTCCTGCTCTTTCAGTTGCATGTTTAAAAAAAAAAAAAAAAAAGCCAGAAACGGTGGCAGAGTTTTGGTCCAGTTCACCTTGCTTGCTTTTCCCCTTCAGCCATATTGGAGCACTAGAAAAGATTATAGCATTAATGGTCAGCAGCAGCTCTACAATACCACTCATGGCTTGCTTAAGTTGGTTCTAAGTTGCAGCTGACCAAATTTCAATGGCTGTAATGCAGTAAAATTGCCAAATAATGAAAGGAGGCCCTGTTCATATGGCAATGTCACAAGGCAACTATTTGCCCATAGTTGGTGTAGGTGGCCAACTCACAATGCTGACAGAGCAGGCTCAAAACATGATTTTTATCATTTTATGCTTACTTACATAATTGTCCAATGAATTGTTGGTATATCTTGGATGAGAGGTTTTTATTGGCCAAGTCAGCCAGTTTTAGAAAGCAGTAAGTTCCCTACAGCGAATATTGCTGCAGTGAGACTGCCCAGAGACAGTATAGCTAATGTATGAGCCTCACCACTCACATTCATACTCTCTCTTTTCCCCTCTCTTTCTCCCCCTCTCTCCTTCTCTATACTTTGCCTGATATTTTCTCTCACATCATGATAACACTCATATTAACAATCTGCAGAGCAAAAACAAATCCTAAGACACTGCTGTTCAACATCATTTTCCCAGAACGAGGACTAGCACCCCACCAAGAATACATACTTCTTTACATTCCATAGCTATCATATGTTCATATGGGTACATAAAGAAGTATGTACACCAAGGAGGTAATCTTAGATATGAAATTTTCTCACCTTTCGCCAAGGTCAGGAAGTTATGAACAGAACATTTTCCCTCACCGTTCTCCCTCTCCCAAGTATGGTAGTCTGCACTGTAAGGTGACTTTGAGAGTAAATTCAGTTCAACACTCAAGGCTTTCCTTTGGTTGCCATGTAAGGCTGAACAGCCCGTCCCCCCGCCCCTGAACATAACAGAAGGTTTGCAGTCCATACCATAGTCGACTGTCCCAGTGACCCCGGCTGTCCTCCAGACAACTGGGAGAAATCAGGGGGAAGAATACAGCTCCCCTTTTCTTTTTACTGCATTTAGAAGGTGGTCTTTTTCTCTTTCCATGAAAAATGTTGAGGTAGATTAAGGGGTTGGTAAAAAATGACAGCAAAGGAGGGAAGAGTTTTCTCCTTGATAGAAAGTCCATGGTGTAAGGTGCCTCTGTGTGCACCTTGTCTTGTATGATGATCATCTGCTTTGGACCGTGTCTTGCAAGCAGGGGTGCACCTATAAGCTGATTGGCCCCGCTGACACACTAAACACTTTCACTTCTCTCCTCCCACTTCTCTTTTAGTCTGCCTCCCTCACCACCATCTCATTCTCCTATTTCACCCCCAGTTTCTATATCCTCTCTTCTTTCCTACCTCTACTTTTACTAATATGTAGCTCTTGCCTGTCCCTCGTCTCTCTTGTGTCAGCAACGTCCCCAGTGGCTAGTTGGAGCGCTTGCTGATGTTTGAAAACGAGGGTGATCCAAGTGGAACAGGAAGCTATTGTGAGCAGGATTTGGGCTTTAGGCGCAAAGGCAGGCCATAGGTCACATGAAGGCGCTAATGCCCACTCAGCACTTGTGGATTGGTCCTAGCTTTACCCCCAACCTCCCCTTCTCTCAATTTCTGTACCTTTTTTTTCTCTCTCTTCCCAAACATAGACAGATCACTGTTTTTATGGTCATCTTTTCTGACTTCCTTTTTCCTCTGATCCAACCTCACCTGTCTGTGTCAACAAAAAAACCTGCTGTTCTGTTGCAGAGTGGGTGGAAAAGATCAATAACCATTTGCATGTTGGCGAGAATTGTTCAGCAAGTCTCTAATGAAACTTTGCCCCCGAACAACACATTCCACAAGTCAACACTGCCTCCAGTCTTGCTTAGCTAGCCAGCAGACTGGGTGCTGAGGCAATGGGTGTAAAACGAAAAATGGATTGAGGAAGACTAGCTTAGGGTTGAGTTTGGAGACTTGATTGCAGAAAACAGAATAAATGGGAAAATTGGTGCAATATTTTTGCAGTGGAACGGTTTGGAATAGCAATGAAGGAAGGTTGAACTGGAGGTGACAGTTGGTGGATGATCCTGGTCCTAAAGGTGTGACGTCTTGTTTAGGAAATGTCACAGCCATCCGAGAGGGTGAGCAAATAGGAGAGAGGGGGGGTAAAATTCTTTCTACACACAGTGGAATGAAGGTTGGGGAACGTGAACCAGCGAATTAGCCCAGTGGTTGTTATGTCTGTTCTGGTTTGGGTGATAGCACTGCAGTACTCTGGGCCCTGCTTGGCCTGCCTAGCTATAGTAATCCGTTACAGAGAGAAAGAAGAAATTGGGTTACTACCCTAAGTGCTGTGGGTTCGGCTGGTGACACACATCTACTCAGCCAACCAATGCTGCCCAAAAGCCCCTCCCCCTATCTTCACCTTCCTCACATCTGTATACACTTCTCACAGCTGTGTGCCGTCAATCCAATATTCCCCCCATTCAGCACTCCCGACCTGCCCGCTGTCCATTGTTTTGATGCTTCGTCATCCCTCGGGACGCCACATCCCATTCTTCCGCCCCAATCAGCCAACCTTGGGCTTCAAAATGTGACATGTCCTCAAACTTACCTCCCATCAATTAAGAATGGCAGTGACCTCCCCCGCCCCTCCAAACCGCCAAAAAGAAAAAAATAACAATAACAAGTTCCAGTAATTATAGTATCCTTAGAGATGGTACAAAAACATCTTGGAAGGTGTCGGACACAGAGGGCGAATTGTGCATAAGGGAATGTCTCTCCACACCAGTGCAGGTCTCAGTTAGCGTGTCTGTCATTAGATAGCGGCAGGGCTGCAACCATGAAGCCTAATGAGCCAAAGAGCTCTGCTGCTGCAGCATGTCCGGCCAGTGCCAGGAACACAAGAGAGTGAGAGAGAGAGAGCGTGCGAGACGAAGGAGGGAGGGAGGGAGAGAGGGAGAAAGATGAGAAAGATAGACTGAAGAGTGCAATAAAACAGGGCAAAAATCCATATGGACCATAGCAACTCCCCAGCCTTTTCCCTGTTTCACCTTCTCCTGCATCATCCTCCTATCTGTACTTTTTTCTATTTTTTTTTCTTCTTATCCCTCTTTTGAGAAAAGAGGAACAAGAGAAGAGGGAAAAAAGCCCAAAGGTGGTCTCTGGTTAAGTTCTGTCCCAGTGCCGTTGCTGCTGCAGAACAGTGCATTCCACTCCCCCTTTTGACTGCGCGACTCACAGGCAAACCATGCGGTTAATAACTGATCGCATCCAAAGAAGAGAGAGGGAAGAGACAGGACAGGAGACGTCAAGGCCCGTCAGGGGGTAAACTCCGTCCGAAAGCGAAGGAAGAGCATATATTACCTGTCAGATTAGTTTCCTATCTGAGCTGCTGCTCCTCTCTTCCCCTCCTCCTCTTCCCGTAGTGAAGAGAGCCATAATGACCTAGAGAGTGCTCCAGCTGCTGCAGCCATCGTGTGTGCCGGGTGCACGCCTGACTCGCTGAATCAGCTTCTATGATTGGGGGAGTAGGGGTGGTGGCAGGCGGGTTGAGTGCCAGAGTCAGGGAGGGGAGGAGGGGGAAATGAGAGAAAGCAGGGACACACATTCCCATACAAACACAAGTCATACCTTTTAGAAGAGGAAGACATAGAACTGACATGAAGAGCTGCCATTTGGAAAAAAAAAGGAAGGCAGAGAGAGAGGGAAGGAGGGGTGAAAAAAAAAAATCTGCAGCACTCCTCTCATCATGTGCATTCTGAGGGAGAGAGCTGAGAGGATGCCCTGGTCGGTGGAGGAGGCAGAAAGTGTACCAACCGTCCTCTCACCCTGCCTTTTTCTTATTCTATCAACACACACAGCCCCAGAGCTTTTTCATGCTCCTTAAATGTGCTTTTATTATTCAGTGGAACTTTATACAGCAGCATAGAAGAGGGAGTTTACTGAATGTTTGAGAGTAGAATTGTGATAGAGGTATTTATATATATAAAAAAAAAAAGAGGTGTCTCTGCGGTAGAAGGCAGCTGTACTTTTAATAGTCTCTTGCCATGCAAATGTAATTACCATTTTCAGGGAATAGAGATGTGGGATATTGCGATACCTTTTTGGTATTTTTGGAGTTTACATCTTTTGCGCTTGTGAATCTTAATACGCAGCTTATGCATTCTTGATAGTGCATCTCTAGGGTTTACTAGAAAAATATCAAGTAGTGGTGCTGCTGCAGTTTGGCGGAAGAGAGCACAGGACTAACACAGTGGCAGCAGATTAGGACCACAAGGTCAACCAGCCAACAGCTTCCTACCCCACAGTGCAAAGGCCTAAGTACTAACGGTTAGCACGTTGTGGGAAGCCAAGCATTTGAAACATGCCTCGGCCCCTGTTGCCGGGTTGCTCCTGTGTCTTGTCTCACCAACTCCCTGACCATATTTAGTCAAGCAGTGCAAAAAATAGTTTGCACTCCACTCTGCTCCTCTCCTTGCCTCACCCCCTCTCTCTTTCATCCCCCGCCCCAGCAACTGTTGGCTACAGGCTCCGGGAAGCCTCCCCTACAGCTCCATGCCTATTGATTCCACCGGCCTCGAAGGAGAGAGGAGCGTTAGGCCAGCTAGCCCTTGCTACCATTTGCTGCGCTATTTTTAGTAGCTCCAAATAAAGTGGTCTCTCGTGCTTCTACTTGTATATTCTTATTCTTTCCCCCCTCCCCTGCTTTACATCCTTCACCACCAACTCCACCGCCTCCTCTGATACCACCCCCTCACTATCTGTGTCCTTTTGACCCCCCCACCACCACCCAGTCTCCATCATTTTTCTTTTTAAATAGAGCTGGAGCACTCTACTTATGGTAGACCTTCCATCTGCTCACCTCTATACTTAGGATAACTGCATATCCGAGCAATGGAGAAGAGTGAAAGGGTGACTGTGCAGTGCAGAGAAGCGTCCGTTGTGTATCTTCTCCAAGTCTGTAACTGTTTTTACTACAGTAAACCAGAGTTAACTTAAAGCTCACATGTCTGTGTGTCTTTCAGTGTATGTCAAAGTTGTTTGCACATAGATAGAATAAGGGAGCGACATAACAGCATAGAGGCTGTAAGACAGCAGGGAATATTATTGTTTTCTCATTTATTTTATTTATACGACTTTTGGAAATGCAGCGAGACAAGTAGAAACTCGCCTCTGAGGCATTGAAAAGTTTGGGCTCCTTTCTCTCCTTTTTGAGTTCTCATTAATTTTCAAGTGTCTTTTTCAAGTTTTCCCGAGGCGCGGCCACTAAAGAATCTGTTTAATTAGTTGGTCTCATCATGGGGCACATCTATACTGTACAGAAACAATGTCCTCTGTGCCCTCCTATCTTTTTCTATGTCTCATCTTCTCTCCTCTTATACCTTATACAATGATAGCGCACAAGTCCTCTTACTTACCCCACTTGAATTTTAAATGCAGAACACCCAGGAGGAGTAAGCCAATGCTTTTCCACACAGCACCGATATGCTCTTTTAGGTAATCATATGAAAACCAGACTGTGAGTTTTTGCAATCTCATTCACTACAACTGAAATGCCACAAACACCCTCAATACAGTATGAACATTTGTCTAACTGTGTTTTCATGAGCCAGAAAAATGTCACGCATTTCTCTGTTTCTTGATTTGATAAGCTTTTTAACAAGCTCCCAGTCATTCTGCCCTCACTCACATTTATATCTCAAGCCTTTTTCATGGTGGAGATAATTCTGCATAGATTTAAGTATGCAATTTAATTAATGTAGTGTCACTGCAATTGATAGCTTTTCGATTACATTATCTTTACGGCTGTTAAGAATTGACCATTTGTGAAGCAAAATGGATTCCAAGCTAATGTGTCTGCTCTAAACCTGACCTCACATGGCCAATCAAAATGCAAAATTGCAGCAATATAAAGGGCAATTGTGAATGTCCACCTGTTATCTCCCTGCAGTCTCTACCTTTACACACCACTTAAAGCAGCTATGAAGAACTTTCAGTTTGTGTTGATTCTAGCGGCCCCTTTGGACAAAAGCGGTAATGTTTTTACCACGCCTGCTGTTGTACAGATCTTTTCTAGCTGTCACTAGGAGCAAGAGCAAGAGTTTGTTGTTGCAACCAATGTAATAATAACTAGAACTGCAAGCAGTTATGAACGTGGTCCAAGCCCTACATCCTCCCCCAGGACTCTTTACACAAGCACAGGGGGACAGAAAGAAAATAGTATGCTAACAAAAAACACTGTTTGAAAAGAAATAAGAACTGGTCACTACATGGAAGGGGGACTTAATTGTATGTAGGCTATTGATGTACAACCACAGCTGAATCATTTACAATCCCATAATTGTCTCCATCTGTTGACAGCCCGGCCGCAGTTGACCCAGGTTTAGCCTGCCGTCGGACTCTTTCCATTTTAGCTTTTAGTTGTTCTTCATTCATTTACTTTTCTTCTGTGATGGCCCTGCCCAAGTATCAGCCATAACTATAAAAGATAACTTCTAAAATGAATGACAGTGGGTCTCCACCCTGCCTGTCCCAGCCACCCAACCCACCAGGCTGATCTCAGTTACATCCGAACCTCTCCTCTGCCCCTAAAACTCAGTAGCAAAGTTTACATCTTCCCACCATGATGAATAGCGCAGGGCTGAATGTTTAGCTGAGCCGTTAATCGATCAATAAGTAAAGGGTAGACTAATGGATGTGCTTTCTTTCACTGGATAAAGGGGAGGGACATGTTGTTCTCCATATGAATACTGCTCAAGACATTTACATTTGAATTTAAAATAATAATACAACCGATTGGTTTGAAAGCAACAATTTGCATGTTTTATTGATGCCTTAAATTGTTCAGAAAACAAATCCAGCATTGAAAACAGCTGATTACAAGCTTTTTGTCCCCCTGTCGTTATATTTATTAAATTAAGTACGAGGATTTCCATCCAATTAGTGTTTTTGTTTGATTCTGTTTCTAAATGGTCCGTGGTGTTTTTAGATGTTTTTTTTTTTTTTATGTTGAATAATGAGTAGAGTTAAACGCAACTTTTTGGGGCATTTTTAGGCCCCATGAAAGGAGAGAGTCAGGGGGAATGACATGTAGCGAAGGACCGCAGGTCGGAGTCGTTCGCTGCGTCGCGGAGTAAACATCTATATGTGGGCGCCCGCTCTACCAACTGTGCTATCCTGGTGCCCAAGTTCAACACAACTTTATCTGGAAGGCCCACCCCTGGTTAGTCAACAGGCTTCTGATCAATAATTTGTGGCAGGACTTTAAACTGGCTTGTTTCTCACAGATCCTATGCAACATAACTGAGCTTAGGCAGTGTTCACACATAGACCCAAGGCTTTAATTCCTGCAAGAGGTGCTTCTACTAACAATTGACTTGCATGGGTGACTCCAACAAATTATTTAGTTTTTTTGGGTTTAATTAATATAAATTAAATAAATTTGTTTTCATTTCGACATTAGTCTTGTTGTAAATCAAATTCAGAAAGCCTGGTTGCTTCCATTATGATTCAAAGTATAAATTCAGTGTACGTGTATTTTTGGTTCTCTTATATGGTTGTCAGTCCTAATGAGAGCTCATCCCTTTTGAGTTTATGGAAATGAGTGGCATGTCTACTCTCAAATTGAAATGTTTTGGAAAGGAAGTTCTGGTTAGCTTCAGATGGTGATGAAGCCTTGGTCGGTCTTTCAGCTTGTCTTAATTCCTCCTTGCTATGTGCCTGCCCACCAGTCAACATCATAGAGGGATTAGAGCCATTCCTAATGAGTCCAGTTTGTGCTTTTTGAGTAAATCTCCATGCGCCTCTACAATCAGTCTGGCTCTTTCTTGTGCTTAATTTATCTCTCTCGTCAGTTCTTCTCCCTATCCCTCTCCCACAACCCCCTCTTCTGCTTCCCGTCTTGCCCCTCCCTCCTCATCCCTTTACACAATGCATCATTTGAAGAGGTGAGGCTGTTGAGCGCTTGGAGGAATAAAAGTGATTTATGAATGGGCCAACCTACCTGGGTGCTGGAGGGGGAAGCCAGTGGCAGTCAGGCTCTCTGATCCAGCAGCCCATTGTTCCCTCCAGCCTTACTGCAGGGGAAGTTCCTCTGCCTTTCCTGCCTCTGATCTTTTACCATGCCTTACTGGCGCCGCATGTAACTGTTAAGTGACTTGCAAACTGCACAAATACAAATACTATGCACTGCAGTGGTGCATATGTGCAAGACCATTTTCTCAAAGGCCCACACAGTACAATGCTTTCAATCTATGTTTATTTGGCAGTTGGCCACTAAAGTAGATGGGTGCATTTTTGCTTGTGTACACAGGTTATATTTGTATGCATGTCCTAATTTAGTCTTTTATGATTAAAGTATGTAAGATTTTAGAAGTTAATACAGGTGAGGACAGCCAGGTGCACCAGTCAACTGCCCTAGCCCTATCTATGAAATATAGAGAGATGACAGGAAAGGTGTTGTAGCTGCTGAGGACACTGTATGAGTTCCTCCTTGTCCCCATATGCTCATGCAGATACATGCACACACACACATTCACACAATACATGATGGGAGAATATTAAGGTTTTACAGGGTAAAATTGAGGTGGTATGTCACTTGGGCATAGTGATTCGGATGATATTGGTTAGTGGTTGTGTGTTTATCTGCTGTGTGTATGATCATGTAATTTTTACAGATATGATCGTTCCTGATGGCAGGGTGGTGGAAGCAATTAACTTGGTCAGGGCTAAGGTGCCCGGCTGTAATTCATTAAAAGATAACTGATCGCAGAGATATGTCAAAGTAACCTTTGGAATCCAGATGAAGTGCACTTGTGAGTTCTTGTAGCACACAATGGGAGGTAATATCCTCATGTTGGAAAATTATCATAACATACTCTATGTAGCCTAGAGAGACTGACCCTACTGATTTGTTATTTGCAATTACACATGTCTCCTTAGTATTATCTGTTATTATCTTCAGTTGTTCAATTAGACTCTGCATTGTGTTGCTGTAGCTTATTCTAGTTAAATTACTCACTGAAGAATGTAGTCATTAAATATGTAGTGCAATGACTGGTCAATTCAGAGAGCCTGGGTACCAGTTTGCTGCATTATGCGCTGTGACTTAATTTAAAAGTCGCCCAATCCTAAATGCCCTCCCAGTGTCCACCTCTGAATGAGCTGGGACCAGTCCAACAGATCAACCAGAGGACAAGCTGATACAAGCCCCAATCCCCTGTGACCAATCAGAACGCCCACACTTCCTAGGGCTGGGCCAACAGTGGCTCTGAGCCAATAGATAAGCTCAACCATGCTGTAATGCTCTGTCCTGTGGCATGCTGAAACATTGAGTCCTGGCTGCTATGTTGCTATAGCACATGTTGGAAGAGGGAGGGGTAGCGGATGGATGGATGATGGATGGATGGATGGATGGAGGGATGGATGGATGGATGGAGGGAGGTATAGGGAGGGATATATCTCTTATTGAATGGACTCAAGGACATAAAGGGCTTTTGAGAAAGTGACTATTGCATGCAAAGAGAAAAGCTTGCATTGTGAAGGCACTATAACCACCGATGGTGTGTTTTTTTTTTTTTGCCCGCTTGGGAAACCTAGAAAGAGTAGGATTTATTTGTGTCACTTTAAGTGCCTCAGCAATACAGCTAATAAATATGACAGAGCAAGGTGATATACTTCCACAGCACAGCTGTCAAGCATCTATAATATCCCCCCCCATTTGAAAACAAATATAGATCCTCTATTTACTTGATGAATTGGAATAAGTAATATAATATGTTTGCATTTGATTGTACTTAAACATCAGGGATGGCACTTTGGTTTGTGTCTTCTTTGAAACTCTGAGAAGTGTGCTGCATACTTTTTATTTAGTGAACACATGTAAAACTTAAGTATATGCCCTTCAGTACATTAAATATGGTTTCACACAACACAAATCTCAAGAAAACACATCACTGAATATATTATTAACTAGCTGATCACCTAGTAGGATTGAATATTTATATACAGTATTCCAATTTTGTACCTCATAGTGTACACATGCGCGAACACACACACACATATATATATATATATATATATATATATATATATATATTTTTTTTTTTTTAAGAGATTTTATTATTGTTAAATCAAGCTAATGTTGGCTTAGAAAAGGCCCAGGCTTGTGTAGTAAATTGTTATAATCATTTAAGGAATGACTGGACACACACATAGATCAGCTGAAACCATTTAGAATTTTTAGTGTGAAAATCCAATGACCCGTTTTAATCATATTAGATGTTCAGGGAGCCAAAATTGCAGATCTGAGTCTTATGTAGGGCGATAAAACCATGTCAAAACGGGATCGTGATCAAATTCAGGTCGATAACGATAAGCTTTGGATTTATACCCAAAAATCACAACTGCCAGAGTCGAGCTTATTGGCTTGCTGGGCAAGCCCACTTCCTGTTTTGAGCGTTTGTCTGTAGCCGGTGTTATGTCAAAGTGTGTTCCCCTGTTGAATAGTATTCTTTTTGTTGAATAGTGTTTCCCTTCTGTTAAAATGCGTAGTGACCCCATTATAGTAGGTGAAGTTAGCGGAACTTAGAAGAAATTAGCAGAAGTGGAGCCGAGGGCAACAATAGCGATGGTGTACATGAACGTGCATTGCGTTGTACATTCAACAAGGGTTATACAACAACAGTTGTGTGGAAATGGTCCGGATTTCACAAAAGTGACAAGGAGCAGATTAAGCCGATCTGCAAAATATGTGGTTGGTGCCAACCAGGACAGGAAATGCTATCTTTTCCTTCACCTGACCAGGTACCATCCCGGCGACCACACAGAGCATGAAAATGTCGACTCATGCTCATGAGCTTGCAAGTTAAAAGTAGTAACGTTTGTTTGTCTGCTGTTAACAGTACAGCCATTGCCTCTTATGAAAAACATTCAAAAAGGAGCAAAAGTATAGCTTGACAATATTTCTTATTGTAAAGCCAAAAGGGACTTGTTTACACACGCACTTGTTTACAACACTTACATCACTTTTTGTGATACAAACATTTGAGATGCTTTCTTGGAGTTTACATTTAATATATTGCTTTTAAGTAGTTTTAGGTTGTTTAAAAAAAAAAAGATATATTTATTCACCTCTATTTAGACACAATGAGGCATATTTTCAGTTGTGATTGAACAGTATTTTTTGAGGAACTGTAGGGCACTTAACATCTACAACAGGTCTACAAAATTAATTTTTCAAGATATTCTTCATAGGGAAACCAAAATATATAGACCATTTCCAATTTACATTATAATACACTGCCAAACTTACCGTTTTAATGTTTCCAGATGTTTGATATCAAGACGACGAGCTGACAGAACTGACAAGTTGAACATTTTTCAATTAGAACGGACCCACCGCGGTGACGTTTTTGGTGGAGCTGTTCGTTTAATAGAGTCGACTCGGAAGAAAGCGAATGTTTTGACAATAAACCACATCAACACAACAGTATGTGGAGTTAAACTGGACGGTCCCACTAATCTCTAAATAGTTCTACTTGTAATTGCAATGTGAGCGGCACCCAGCAGGGAATGCATTATGTCGGCAGAATAATTTAAAAAGCAACCGTGACTACATTGTGCGTCTGCTCTATTTTTAATACCGTGGCGGCAGAAATTTTGCCATGGCGGGACACCGCTACAAAATCAACATAGAAGAAACTCTGGGACATAAAGATTTTTTTACCGGATGGGGTATTAGTAACCCTAATGTACTCTGAGGAAGACATTCAGGTCGATGCTCACAGCTAAACCAAGCTTAGCTGTTGAATAATGCAGACCATGTTACCTTGGTAACCCCGTACGGACACTGAAGTCAGTGGCTCCCATGTAAATGCAGTATGACAGGTCAGAGAGGATAAGGGTTTGTGTTTGTGTGTGGATCCTTGTGTCCAAACAAGCAAAGAATACTGAAGAAAATGGCACAGCATTTTCTTTGTAAAAAGGAAAGAAAACCATTACATTATTCAGATTAGGCAGACACCTTGCAAAATTGTTGCCGAAAATCTGTACAATCATGAATCTGTGTGGAATACACAGAGGGTTTTTTATGGAGCCTTATCTCTGTAATGTATAGTACATTCATACAAGCTCCATTCCCCTGCCATTAACAAGTTGGCTGTTAGACATTTTCTGTGCTGCTCTGGGGCACATGGCCTGTTGTCTCAGTGCTTAGGAGAGGCAGTAGCTCATACAAGGCCCTTTGATCCCTATTATTTCCCTCTGCAAACAAAAGATTTTAATTACCAAACCGCTCTTTCAGCCACAACTTCTTCCTCTGCATGCGTGCCTAGAAGTGTAACTGCTGAAAAAATCATTCATCAGTCATTTATCAGCTGAAATATGGCAGCTTATTTGTGTCACTTTGGTTCTGTTCTGCCAATTACTGTGGAAGAGAATTTGATGGTGTGTTGTTCTTATTTTTTGGTTGTGTTTAAGGGGTGGTACTGTTACTGCTGGCTTGCTTTGTGCAAAGGGACCCTCACAAGTTACAACATACAGAAATGATCGTTTTAGGAGTGTAATGTGTTTGTGGGGACAGAAAGGTGGGAGGCAGGCCAGGGAGTGAGGGGTGATTTAAAGTGGTAGATTTGCAGTGAGGTTGTAGATCATGGGAGCCTCTCAGACTGTCTGCCCGTATGGTGACAGTGTGGCATGCTGCTGAGTGGCTGTCGATCGAAGGACCTTCAGCACGGCTGAATTCTCCACCGCTCTGCAAAACCCAGAGTCAATCCCTCTGTTCTATTTACTGCTCTGTACCTCAGTTTGGAAGCATTTGCAGTTAATTTCACCAGGCAAGAGTAAGTCTGATTTTATTTCATAGAAAATGAAATTAACTTTATAATCACAAAATGGCCAGTATCTCAGTCAATTAAAAGTAAATTAATTTAGTTCAGAAATTAAACATTGGCTTCACAGATAAGTCATTTAGATGCTGTTGGGTAGGTGATACCGAAAAACCTGACAATTATTCAAATGACAATGGCATGGTGGCTTAAAATACTGCTTATGACCTAGAAAGTTAGAAAACATGGACATGTCAAAAGTTCAGATTCAGGGTTTTGCAGCTCAACCTGAGGCAAAGAGGGTACCAATCAAGGTGTACTGTAGTTTTGGTCAAGGCCGTTATGTCCACTTATGTAAAAAGCAACCACTGACCAAAAAGTCTTGAAAAAAATTTCCTAACCAACATAAGCTAAGCTGTTCACTGTGTCGACCAATAGTATCTCTGCACTTTGGACTGAAGAAAAACATAGATGAAGCATGTATTACATTACCCTTAGGTTTCAGAAGGGATGTTTTGAAGCATTGGTTTGGGATCTCACCACAATCTTAACAGTTAGAGTTCATAAAATCTAAATATTGGCAAAGCCACAATTTGCTTGTATTGCACCATATTAATAAGTTCATTTCATTTTAATCAGTTTCTCAAAACCGACACAGTGGATAAGCACAAACCATCCATCAAATTACTTATACATACAGTAAGTGAAACAGCAGATACTGTATGTCATAGTGCATAGGTGTCAATATTGACAAGTTTTGGTTTCATTAGATTCATTTCTGTATTACTGTCACAGAAAAGTGTAAAAGACTTTTAAAAAAAAAAAGGGGGCGGGGGGAGTGAGAAAAGTGAAAGGGTTAGAGATGATTTTCTTTGCTTTGTTAGCAGCTTGTTTGAGTTACATTGACTGTAATGACAGGAAAGAGGCCAGTGAGTGTGGATGCTTTGGTGACAGTGTACTCAAGTCTTTATCTTTGGCTGATAAGTGATTTGAGCTACAACATCCATTTTCTATGCCTTGGTTTATATACTTTGTCCTTCATCAAGTCAGCCATTCAAAATGCTATTGTCAAATCCTGTCGGGTGGTTTTGTCACCTTTCAAATGTGTTATTTGCACATTGTCCAATTGTATTCAGTCCTTGTGAGTAATCTTCATACAGCAGTTTCCTTTTAATTCAACTTAATTAATATGTTTAACTGTCCCCAGTTTGCACTAGAAAAACACTAAAGATGAGTGGGATCCGGGACTACGCAAGCCTGTGCAAAATTTCATGTTCAATAATGACATGTTATTTGTTTCATAAGTTATGATGCTATTGAGCGATGGTTCAATATATTGGCATGATTTAAGTGTCTCTTTATTGTAATATAATCTGTCCTTGCTTTATCTTTTATGTCAGTTTATGCTTTTTGGGTTAATGGATGTATATTATGACTATTATGGCATGTGCATGAATGATAATAAGGCTTTTTCAAGGTGCTGAGGAGAATAAAGTGCAAGGAAATAGTAGCACAGGGATATAATTGGGTCATCTTGAACCAATGGGACATTAACACACCATTGGGCTTCTCTGACTATCTTGCTGCCTCCTCTTTCATAAATTGCTATGAATCCGGCCCCATAATACCAGGTGATTTAAAGCTAATTAAAGCGGAGCCTTTATAGGCCCCCGCCTACTTCCCAAATGGACAGACAACTGTACCTGAGATGTTTGGAAATGCACCTGGCATCTCCTAAACAACCTTCAAGGCACAGGCAATAGCTATAGTGATAACCAAAACATCATAAAAATGCACCACTTCCCCGTCTTTCCCCTTCCTAGTTTATGCAAATAGTCTTTAATAAAAGCATGCTCACTCAGGGGCCTCAGGTACAGGCAGGCAGGGGAAGGTCACTTTGTAGGGAAAATTATTCTCTTCACGGCATGGTAATGAAAGCCTTTTTATATTGAGCAAAGCCAGCTAGGTTCTTGTTCTCAGCCTTCTGCTGCACTGCCGGCCTGAGTGCTATCTGTGTTTATTTACTCTGTCCACAGCAGGATGGCCAGTAGCTGTGGGATGGCCCTGACAAAGTGAACTGGTAACTAATTACTTGTTGGGGTGGAGTGATGGCCAGGGGCGGGGGCGCTGGCGACATGGGGGGGAAGTCAAACACCGTTCATCTGCATATACAACCCACACTGCAATGATGCAAAGCTGGTAGAAAGTCAGCATTGTATTCCTTTAAGTTTTCCCCTTTTTTGTTGAAGTTATATATGTTTCATTTTCACACACATTTTCAAAAATACAAGTAATATGTAAGCCAAAATTCTCATTCAACGCAATATATTTTGAGATCAGTGAAATCAAGTTTTATGGCTCTAAACCTCCCAGTTGCCACTGACTAAAGTACTCTGTGCCTTCCAAACCTTTCACACATGATGGGGCGGCTCCATTTGGAGTTGGTGTGTTGCATTTGTGAATGATTTGTTGGGAACAGGGTTCACTATTTCAAAGGACCTAAATGTATTGATGCTGTCCCCGATGAGCTGACACTTCATGTATTGTCTGAAGTTGTCTCATCACAAAAGGCTGTTCCAATAAGGACTCTGCATCTGAAAGAAACGATCCTGCCAGTATTGAGGAAGGAATGTATAGACAAAGCTCATGAAACATTCTGGCCTTCTAATTTCTTGAAGGTATTATAGATAAGGTTATGCCAACTAAAACAATTTTATAAAAAATAATTAAAAAACTAAAGGCACACTTACCAGCTATTTCTCCAAAGGCTCATAAATAGGTGTTGATCACCAAATAGTCTGCTCAGCTATTGACATGGAGATGGCTTTTTTGACATGCCAGTCAAGTAGCTGTTACAGTTTAACCTACGACATTTTTAGGACGTCTTTCGTAAATACAAAAATTTACAAAGTGGTATGAATAAAATATACTTTCGTCTGCTGATGAAGACCATGTGATATAGTTTAAAGCTCTTATAAAAGTTTGAAAATGGACCTTGAGTTGGGATTGTATTCCAAGGTCAAGAATTGACTTTGATTGTTTAAAAACATTTTGGGGTATTGGGGTGTGGAATATTTGAAGTATAAATCCAATCTGTATGTTTGACCATACAAGAACTCTCGCAGAGACCGCAAGACTCATCATTTTCATCATCAGGTTTATAAAGCATTTTATTTTCCCAAGGCAGGTGGCACCTTTTGGCTACTAATTTACGATGCAGAAACTTTTTTCTTGAGCTTGAAGCCTTAGTTAATGGATGACGGTATGCCAAACACGTCTCCTACATCAGAGTAACCATATGTTTGTGTGAAGCCATTAATCTCAGGCTGGATGTTGACTGTTCCCATTTTGCCCTGTCCTACCCAAGTTATTGTCCCCCGACTCTCACTTCCTGTTGTAATAACGACTACTGACCACCACACAGATGGCTGTCAGCCAGGTGAGGGCAGCAGAAGGGACCTGTCGACCCCTACACACACACTGACAAACTCCAACAGACAGAGCTGAGGGCTTCACAAAGCGTCCTGGTCAATGACAAATTGCAGCCAAAGACAACAGGCCCCTGTGTAGCTCTCCTAAGGGACTCTGAGATCTCTCACAGGGTGACCCAGTTCCATCACGTCTCCCCTTCTACCTCTTTTCTCTACAATTCCTTTCCCTCAGCTGCATATCCTTCTGCATTCACACAGACCATGGCATTGGATTTAAAGTTCAGTTGTAATAAGGGGATCCTCTCTTCACTCTAAATATCAGTCTTCTTCTCTTAGCAGATAACCTGAGCTGTCTAAATGTTAACTTCTAGTTCAAGTCACTGTCTTCTGCTCAGTAAAAGATCTGCAGCCTGAGCTACCTCAAGGGCCAACACGCAGTTTCTCTCATACTCCCCTCGGTCACATTGAACATCACTTAACCAAGAGAGAGAGAGAGAGATATATATATATATATATATATATATATATATATATATATATATATATATATATATATATATATAAATAAACTAGGATTTATTTCTTGATTCTTAATTCAATCTTTTTCTGCCTTTACAGCAAATAGCTGAACTGCAATGCAGCAGTACCAGTATGGGGCATTAATATTAATGTCCGCCCATTTTGCCCAGTGTGGCAGGGAGCCTGTCAATCTAGACTTCTATTGGAGGGGCTCCCTACACCAACAAACACCTGCCCGCACTTAAGTGCCTGCTGCTGACACTAGAAGGCGCCAGTCTGCCCCTATGGTGTTGCAGGCATGCATTTATTGGCCAGTAGTTTTACATACAGGAGGTATGTCCAGCCAATCCAGATCACACAAATGTTATACATTGCACCAATAGGAGGATGAAAAGGGGAACAAAAAGAACAAAGGCTTTATGTGGGACAATTGCCCTTGATTCTGATGGAAACTGTTGTAGTTTAAAGAAATTAACTGCATTCCTGTATTGTCTATCTGTCTTATTTGAAAGAAAGCTAAGAGTGCTGTTTGCAACGCTTGAGAATAACTTTTATGTTATAGCTTCAGGCAAGAATCTGATGTGGCAAGGTCTTCTCTTGAATAATGTGCTTGTTTAAGTCTCAACTCCTATCCAGTGGGAGCATAACGGATGAAATTACTCTAAAGTCCCCCCTGAGATGGTTAATCTACAGTATGCAAGCAAAAGATTCTTTGTATAAAAGGCGTCACTTTATGAATGTGAGATTAGGCAGAATGGGTGCGGTTGCTATCACATTTAAGCGGTGCTCCTCTGCATTAAGTGGTTGAAGATGGCTGCAAGCAATGCAGGTGTGTGTGCGTAAGCCTCTGTGCAATGAGAGGTAGAGCGAGAGAGCGAGGGAGCCTGGGATCAGTGTGCTGCACTGTTCATCACTGCAGCAGTACACCAGCCCCGGATCTCTGTCCATACAGAGGTGCTGGCTGCCTGCCCCCCTGCCTCTCTGCCCCTCTTTCTCTGCTTTCCTCAAGAGAGTGTGCTGATGATGCTCTCTTTTATTACTCCAGAAGGAGGGAGACAAGCTGTAGGTTTAGCAAAAACCCGCAGGGAACCAGCCATCCTGATTACCTTCAGTCTGAAAGCCTGCCAGCATGTTGATTTGCATTTCTTTCTTTTCTCTGTTTTAATAGTTTAAGTTTATAATAGTAATCATAGTTTAGTTTCCATTGATTGTGCAGGCTGTGGCATTCTTGATCTTTGCTGGACCACATTTCCTTTCTGTAATGTTTCAGACCCAATTTACCTTACTGTTGTGTATGTAAACACTCCAGTGCTCGCAGGGGGGCTGTTCAGCCATATTAAAGTAAAATCAGCTTCCTCCTTTTGTCGCAGTTCAAAGCTATACCCTGCATGATTATTCAGGGTTAATCAAGGTCAGAAGTTTTCCCTCCAGCATTGTTGCTTTATTGCTTATTGAAGGTACATTGTGTACCTAACAACAGACAAGATACAAGAACAGTTCAGGGATATGGCTTTTAAGTGTCTTGTTTTATATTCCATAGCATTTGGGCATTTGCCCAGGGGCTAAAGCAAGACAAGTAGGGAAGGTAGGGGCTGTAAATGGATAATGGTTTAGTTCAAACACTAAACTAAAGCTAGTAGGAAGAAGGGTGTTAACTCAAAATCTATGTATTGATATTTCCAACAATTCTTTCCTGCTGTCTTTTTTTGTGATCTTTGGATTTGATAAGAAATGGCAATGTGCGTGGCTTCATTTTAAATAAATAAATAAAAATAGTCTCTTTTTTTCATTGACTCTGTAGGAAGTGCCAGTCAGCCTCCCTCTATCTCCACGGTGACACTGTGACTCGCTCTCAGCCTTCCATCTATGTACAGCAGTCTTTGCAGCCACTTCTCTCTGTGGCACACATCCTCTAAATGACCTTCAATTGCACACAACTGACTTTTTTGTTTCACCACACCAGGCTACTTCTGTTAAACAGCACTGTTTAAACAATTGATTTGTTTTCACTTCCCGCCCAGTCTGTTTCTTCTCCATGAGGAGACCTGAGTGAATGCAGCTAAATCTTGTGTAATTACGATTTTGCCTCCCAATGATGGGCGCTTTTGCGCATCATCAAGAGAGAAGTGGCTTCCCTTTTTAACTGAAACGATGGTACCGGGAATGGTACTCTAAAATATCACACAGCTCTTGTACTACTCAAAGCTTAATGTAAATAACACTCTGCTTGGGAAAGCAACTCCCTCTCTAAGTTGATTGAGTATTTGTGTCCCCATGTGTGAAAATGGGATATGCTCTGCTCCAAAAAACAAAAGTGTGTTGGAATGGAATTGGAATATGCTGTGTATCAGCAGTACAGACACTGTGATGTGTTTCCTTATAGCAGCTTGTGTCTGGCCCCCAGCTATCATACAGTGCATGAGACATCCAGTCACAGATTCATTTTGGCAGTTTACATCTACAAACTAAAATTGACAATATTTTCTGTACCTTCTTGGGTTTTTTCCGTTATGCTTCCCAACTTAACCCATTCAAACACTCAATTTCTTCACTTTCTCCATGTCTCCTCTGTGCAGTGCCATGCGTGTGCTGCTATCTAAACTGCCGAGGCCTTGGATTGTAGACGAGAAGAAGGACGACGGTTACACTGCACTGCACCTGGCTGCCCTCAACAACCATGTGGAGGTGGCTGAGCTCTTAGTGCACCAGGTAACAACACACTTTCTTTCGTTTCAGTACTGTTTTCATTGTCTTGCTGGGATCGTGTGTGCTACTCACAATTTAGTTTAACTAACATTTGGGTTCCAAGTGGATCTTCACACTTTGTTCTCTAACATAATTATGCCAAGTGAACCCAGTCCTGAGCTGTATGCACTGTTGTATTCTGGGGTAATGGAGCTTAAAGGTTGTAAAGGGTTGTTGCCAGTTTGAATCCAGTTTTTCCAAATGCATTGAACTGAGTGGTAAGATAAAGTGTGATGTAAAAACAAAACCACATCTTCAAATGGTATTCCCTCAGAATATTTCACATCAGATTTTCTGAGAAATTTGAGAATGTGTTTATTATTATCAATTTAGATGACGTAGTTGTGTTTCACGTTATCTCAATAAATTATTTAATAATGCTATGATTCCACCGAAATGATGTTTGATGATATTGAGTTGTTGCCCAGCCCTACGTTAGTCCCGACACTGCTCACAGACCTATGAATTGCAGATTTAAATGCTTAAAACTTAACACAAATGCAGTTATTCATACTCTCTAAGAAACTCCTTTTGTTTACAATTATTATCCCAAAGCATGGCTGCATAAGTTTAGCTTGCACTTCTGGCTTTACAGACAGAAGCCAACAAGAATGGCTTCCACTGCACTCCCTGCAGCCAGCAAGCTGTAGACCAGTTGAAGCTGCTATAAGTGCTTTTTTTTTTATTGAATCCAAGCGTTTCACAGAGGGGGGTATTCTTTAGTGCTGTTGGGCCCTCCTTCTCTTGCAATCATAGGTTTGTGCACTTTTCCCTTCTGAGATTGCAGGTTTAACTCTCAGAAGACACATACAGGAGTTTTCAGCAAAAGTCACCTGCTCAAGCAGGAACTGGGTTAATTAGGATATGGTGCAAGGCAGCAATGTTGCTGCAACATTCCATCGCTCGCCTCCTTTCAACGGGGACAGCCTTTTTTCCAAGTCCCTGCAATGAGCTGGTTCACACTGCCTGGCTCAGCTTTCTATTCAGAAATTGCACCACACTACAAGGTGCACTGCAGATTCCCAGCCAGCCAGCCAGCCAGCCAGCCTGCCAGTCAGTCAGTCAGTCAGTCAGTCAGTCAGTCAGACTTATTACTTGGGGATTTCACACACTGCCTGATCACAATGCTTATCTTCCCTCCACATCTTCTCAGCTGAGGTGTTTGCAATTGGAAATGACAATCACATGTACTGTAGCAATATTGTAGGATGCGTTTTTTTTTCAACCCCCTAGGTGACACTTTGTTTGTTGGCATGGTTGAATGAAGGAATATTCTGTCATGGCACATAAAGCCAGACTGGTTGTTACACCCTTTCATGTGCTGAACAATTATTTTACGTTTTAACTGAATTCTTTTTTCTAGTCCTGTTTGTCTACATTTATCACTTGTCTGTCAAATTTACATGCACATACAGTATGTATTTGTGATTAATTATTGTTGGTTGTTAATATATGTATGCCCATATGTTTATTTGTGTGTTTTCTCCTCTCTTCTTCCTTCCTCCAAGGGCAATGCCAGCTTAGACATCCAGAACGTCAACCAGCAGACGGCACTACACCTGGCAGTGGAGCGTCAACACACCCAGATAGTCCGGGTTAGTGGGCCTACTTTTTATTATCCCGCTATCATTTTTTCTCCTCCCCACCACAAACCGAAGGTTCTGTCTCTAGTTATCTCTCTTTCAGTCCCTTATACTGAACCATACACAAAGGGGAGTAGAACAACATTAGCGCAGCCCCACATTTAATTTACACTGGTGGATGTCCTGCAGTTGAATGAGGTCCTTCTTCAGATTGATGCGGTGTAGGAAAAATGCTCTCTGTGGCAGTGTCTCATTTGGCATAGTATTGGATCGAGATTGCCACGAGGCCATCTTGTGGACTCAAGAAAAAATGCACTCCATTATTGGGGACTACAACACTTAGGCAGTTCATTGTTAGCAGCAACCTTATAAATCAGCACTGTGGCATTTGCATTGTAACATAAAATTAAAGTTGTTTTACAGTTATTGCTAGAGTTTCTGTTTGATTGCCTGTTTATTTATGGATTTTTTTTTCTTAACAGCTGCTGGTGCGTGCAGAGGCCAAGCTTGATGTGCAGGACAAGGACGGGGACACACCACTTCACGAGGCACTGCGTCACCACACACTGTCCCAACTGCGACAACTCCAAGATATGCAGGATGTCAGCAAAGTAGAGCCCTGGGAGCCCTCCAAGAACACAGTGTGTATACATTTATTATTAACCTCACTGTTCCTTTACTTACTTTACCTGTCATTTACTTGGGTCAAGGTTCCTTAAGGTATCATTAGGCATTGCAGCATGGCTCAGTAAAAGGCTCAGTTTAAAGTTTTAAAAACATGTTCCATATATAGTCTATACCTGCTTTTTCCTATTGAGGGTATTAAACAGTATAAATTGGTTAGAAAAGTAGAAAACACCCTGGCCCAAGTCAGTTGTGTTGCAGGGCTATGCACATTCAAATATATTCACACTTATAGACCGTTTCTGCCTCCTTTCGACACCAGCCCTGTGTGGGTGACAGAATAATCCACATTTTCAACATGCTGGAGATTTTATTTATATGTTATCTATTTGAAATTGAACAGTACTATTCATGGTTGAGGGGGCAAAAGGTAGTTACCAATAGCTTCTGTAGTTCTAGTAATCCGATAATACATTTTTTAATTTAAATGTATTACATTTTGGCTGGGAGCAGGGTTGTAATTCCCCCGTCATCTTCATCACTGAACAGCCCATTCTGCACTGGCCCATCATTCAGACAGCAGGCCGATACTAGCCTGGAGCAGCCAACCAGCTCGCTGCAGTGTCTCAACCAGCCTGTACAAGTTTTTCCCTCTGTAGAGGCCATCAAGGCCATGTCAGACCTTTTAATGTTAACACCATATCACTAATTCCTACAGGGATGAGTTTAAGGATATAAGGCCTAACTGCAGCTACAGACTGGTTACCCGCTGAGAAGCGGAACAGACAGACAGCGGGCTTAATTGAGATATGCGCAGTTGTGTCAGTCTACCACAGCGTTCCGTTCCTTCAAGATGCGAATTGAATTAGTCGGCCCGATGGCTCCTTCAGCAGAGAAGTAAAAGCTACTGGTTCAAGACAATCAGACATGGAAGACCCAGATTACTAGATAGAAAGAGAGAGGCTTTGATTTCGGGCAGACTGACTGAGACGATCAGATGGAGGAGGGAGTGTAAGAGACGGGACAGTTAATGGGATTTTGGGTCTGGTTGAGGGGGTTACGCTGATGGCCATCTCCAGACATATTTGAGTGGCTCATTATTGGTGATCTGATAGTTCTTTCGCATGGTCCTTCTGAATATACAGTAGCTCTGAAGTCATCTGAATAATATTGAAATCAGGACTTTCTTACTCTTCTTGCTCATTACTCTAGTGTCAGTGTGTAAGGTAGAGACAAGACACTGGTCCCACTGGATTCAAATTAAAGAACAAACTTGTATGCCAAAAGTGCCTGATGTGCCTCTGATTAATCTGTTTTTGTGTGTCTGTCTGGCTCCCTGCAGTTAATCATGGGCTTGGGCACCCAGGGGGCAGAGAAGAAGAGTGCAGCATCCATCGCCTGCTTCCTGGCAGCTAATGGAGCGGACTTGACCATTCGTAACAAGAAGGGCCAGTCCCCTCTAGACCTGTGTCCAGACCCCAGCCTCTGCAAAGCTCTGGCCAAATGCCACAAAGAGAAGAGCAGGTAAACATCCCTTAAAGGAATAGTTTGACATTTTAGGAAATACACCTATTTGTGTTCTTGCCCAGAGTTAGATGGAAAGATCAATACCACTCATGTCTGTCTGTTAAATATGGATCTGGATCCAGAAGACAGTTGGGTCACTTTAGCATAAAGTCTAGGAACCGACGGAAACAACTAGCTAACTAGTATTCTCTTGTTGTATGTTGCTTTGGACAAAGGTTTATGGCTATAATGTATTATGCCTACATTGGATGGTAAAACATCCACTAGCATGTCTAAAGCGCAATAGTTAGTAACGCATTATGTTCAGTATGTACAACAACAGATTTATTTTTGAAGCCTCGATTTCTTTATAGATTAACTAAGCCTTCATCAGACTATGTCTGATAATATCAAAACAGTCATGCAGACTTAGATTTAGACACCTAGACAACTTTTATTACACGTGGATTAAAAGGATGAATTTACAGGAATGTGTTTTTATGTATCTGTATGCACCCATAGTGATTTTTCACCTGACCAGGGAAAAAGGAAGAGAGCACCATCTCAGGAAATCAGGCGACCATATTGATTTTCTTTCTTTGCTAAAAATGTTTCGTGCAGGGCTTTTTATTCTTTCTTTTTTCACTCCTGTTCCTTTTTCATTCTCTGTCTGTCTCCCCCTCTTTTCTTTGTTCTCTGTCAACCTCTCTTTGCTTGTAATTTCTTTTGCTCTCACATTGTGTTTTTATTCTTCATGTCCCAGTGGCCAGGTAGGCACCCGCAGCCCATCTCTGAACAGCAACATTGAGTCACTGGAGGAGTGTATGGTGTGTTCAGACATGAAGAGAGACACTCTGTTTGGGCCCTGCGGACACATTGCCACCTGCTCCCTCTGCTCGCCTCGTGTCAAGAAGTGTCTCATCTGCAAGGACCAGGTCCAGTCAAGAACTAAGGTATCAGACGCGCTACCTGTCCTACGCTGATAATAGATACATGACAAAGAGTGAATACTTTTATTCTCTTTTGTTGTTTTAATTTGTCCCTCCACAGATTGAGGAGTGCGTAGTCTGCTCTGACAAAAAAGCAGCTGTGTTGTTCCAGCCCTGTGGTCACATGTGCGCTTGTGAGAGTAAGTTACACCTTGGTCTCATTCTGATCAGCTGCTGCATTAAAAAAACACACACTGTATATCAAATACACTTTGCATTCAGCTCTGACCAATATGAATTTTGTTTTCTCCAGACTGTGCCAGCCTCATGAAGAAGTGCGTACAGTGTCGGGCTGTGGTGGAACGCCGCACCCCCTTCGTTCTGTGCTGTGGAGGGAAAGGTATGGAGGATGATGCCGCTGATGATGATGATGATGATGATGATGATGATGATGATGATGATGATGAGGACCTTAGTGAGTGAATCTTCCACACGTTCCCTTTTAATTCCCCTTTTCATTTTTTCCTTCTTTCTTTTCTAGTTTTTCCACTTTCAAAGTATCAGCTTTAGCCCTTTTTACCTTTTGCTTTGTCGCTGCCTTGCTTATGCATTTTAATCCTTTGTTTGCATCACTGATACACTGTTTAGTTGTTTGCGTCTTAAGTTAGATGCTGAAATCAGTTAACCCTATTTCCCAAACTCTTTTCCACTACTAGATCTGGCATGTTTTAATCATTGCATCCATTTTGATCATGTTCTAAGCTTTTATTTAGATACTAGCTGAAATGGACAGTGGCCTAACAAGTGTTTGGCTGTCTTGTCGGGAATTCTCCAAAGAGAGAGGATTTTGTGTTTCAGATCATAATCCTTTCATAAGTAGGATCACAGAAGCCATTTCTAAATTGAGTTTTGCTGACCCGCACTAAATAATACAATAGTGTCATCATGATATACAGACAACCTGATTACCTTATTCATGTTCTGTGGCCTCTGACAGTTAGACTGATCAGCTCAGCCTGGATGGACAAACTTATCTGTGTGTGAGCATATGGCAAAGTCCTGTAGTCATAATAAAATATATGCATAGGAATACCTACATGAATGTGAAAAGTGAGAATTTCAGTTTTGAAATTATAGTCATTAAGATTAAAGACCTAGCAAGTAGAGGTGGCACGGTTCACAAAACCCCCGGTTCGGTTCCTATCACGGTTTTTGGGTCACGGTTTTTGTTGTTTTTTATTTTAATCTTTAACCCTCCAGAAATATACTTCATTATCCACAATGTAGGCTACAGTATTAAAAAAATAGTTCATATCATGTAATTATGAACAAACTGAATTTGACTTGACTTTAAGCACATTATTGGGACCATCTCTGAGGAAAGTGAGGTGAGATGTTGATACAGCAGGAGGGAAGACATTGATGATTTCAACAACCTTTTCATTTATTTGGCTGGCAAAAAAGGAGAATGTGTATTGCCATCTACAGGAATTTATGTGCCTTTTTAGCACACAAATATTGACATATTACAGAATATTAATTGAAGTAACTTGCATATATCAAGCTGCCAATTGTAGCTCTAAATACAGGTTGGCAGGACGATCTGAAATGTTTTACACGGTTTTTCGCTGTACATTTTGTTGGTAACTTGTCCACACCTCATCTTTTGTGCGAAAGGGAAACACACTGTCTGAGGTCACATACAGGCACGAGGCTACATATTGCGCATGCGACGCACACACGCTCCGAACCAAGACAGTTTAGGATGTTTTTCATGAACTGTACCACCCCTGCTAACAACGATGTGCACACAGGCCCTTGAATGTCATTAGTTTTACCCCAAACAGTCCAGTGAATAGGGATGTAATGTAGTGTGTAAACATATTTATTTTTGGTTGCTTTTACAATCCATCTTCTTGTCTCCAAGTTGAAAACAGTGTTTTATGCCCATAACCTTCTTTTTATTGGTAAATCTCACCAGTGGTTATTCCTATCGTGTTTTCCACATTTTTATGTTGAGTTAAAAGGGAAATTGTTGTAAGTTCACTTGTAATAACTATTTTACATTTCTCCACGTGTCAGCTTGTTGGCATGCAAATCTCACTTGCAGTCGTTACCAGACGTGCAGAAGTGAATGCAGACCCAAACACACATACACTCATGCAAGGGGCAGCATTGATTGGTTATATCCTTTCCCTTCATCCCAGTAACACTAACTGTTGATGTCTGCTACAAAAGCAAATCTTGTGCACGAAATTCATCTGTCACTTTGATTGTTTTGACTACCTACTTCTCTGACATAATGTACTTCCAACTGAGTAAACATAGACATTAGACTCATGCTTTAGCATTGGCTGATGGCAAAAAGATAAAGAATCACTTGCTGCTATGCATTTTAACTATTTATTCTATTTAGAAGGAACTCTATTCCTCTTTCTTTCCCTGAGCACTGTTTCCAACTTGCTAGCTTTCTCTTCAAATTCTTTCTCTGAACCTCCCTTAGAGGCTGTAGTGAGTAGTTTCGGTCCCCAGGCCAGCTGTTGAGCTGGTGAGGACGACTCCCACTATAACAATGTGACTGGTTATTCCCAGCAGGGAGCTCTAACACTATGGCAGGGGGATCGCAGGATCTTCTCCAACCCAACAATCTGGCACTAAGTTGGTGTAAGTATACCTTATCAGACCCTTTTTTAAAGAGCTCCTCCAGTGCTGCCCTGGCCCCCATCCCCTCCCCTTAAACCCCCTCCCTTTCTCTTTCAGTGACACACACACCCTAAACAGGTGATGCAAAGGCCAAGAATCACATTCTTACTATTTCTGGCAGCTGTTTGCCGGTCTAGAATGGAGACCACAACAGGGCCTCAGTCCAGCTAATCCTTATTGAGTGCTCAAATAATATATTCAGGCCTCATGCATCCTGTGGCTCTTAAAATACCAATAACTTTGTATGAGGTTTTTCCCTGTTCTAGTTTATGTTTCAGATAATGAGTCAGAAAAAATAAATGCAATGCCAACACAGCCCAAGTTTGATCTGCCAATCATATTAAAATCCACAGTGCATGTGTTTGTGATCCATGCTTGTATACAAAACACATATTTTAAATAGATTCTAGCTCCCATCTTGTTTAAAAATGGCAATGTCAGTGTGGCTGCATTTCAGATGTATTTGCAAAGATTTATTATTATGAGGAGGTGAAGTTTGATGAGGCCACTGGTTTGGGCCAATCTTTTAATTTGATTAGTCTCTCGGCTGGTGACTGCATTCCCTTTTTCCTCAACATGTCCATGTGCCCTTGCATCCAAACAGCCAGCGGAAACATCCCAGCCATGCAGAGAGACAAAGACAACACCAACGTCAACGCTGATGTACAAAAGCTACAGCAACAGCTACAGGACATCAAGGAACAGGTTGATGTCTTCAATTTGCTTTTTTAATATTCAACTTACAATCATACAAAAGCAAATCATCCCATTTTTTGTGATAAATGATTTAAATGATTAATCAATCATTAATCATTTTAGCTCTACTGAGAATTGTTTTAAAATGACAGAAAGGAAAATGAGCTGCTATGGAAGCAGCTACAGCAACAAAGACCAAGGCTTTGCAGGACATTCAGGGCACGATCATTCCTGTAATGTATAAATTGTATAAATAATGTCTTACCATAATGTCACTAAGCTAGACACACCCTGTTTTTTTATGTAGACACAAACCACGTGTGGCTCGTTAACTACCAAGGATGAATAAAATCAATGGTGATGTAAAAAGTGTAATCAAATGAATGTCTGTCATGAAGTTTTTGTACAGGGCTTGGCTCAGTTAATGATTCCCTGTCTGTTGTTTGAAAGTTGAAATGACTTTATCACATCAAAATATGAACTGTGATTGCAGACTATGTGTCCGGTGTGTCTGGACCGGCTAAAGAACATGATCTTCATGTGCGGCCATGGCACCTGCCAGCTGTGTGGGGACCGAATGAGCGAGTGCCCCATCTGCCGCAAGGCCATTGAGCGCCGCATCCTCCTTTACTAGGACCCCCCCCAACAGACTTTTTTTCTTCTCTTAAAGCCTACACCGACCACGCCCGCAAAGCCACAATCACACCAGCTGCCGCTGCTCGACCATCCACACAGCACCCGAGTCAGCCAGCCAAGGGCATTCTCAAATGTCTTATTGGACACAACAAATGCTCTCTTAATGGTTTGGTTGTGTTCAGATGGAATTTCTGTTACAAAACAAGGAAATTGACTTTCATCTGTTTTGCTGTTATGTTGTGTGTCCTAACTGCAGCCAGAAAGATGCTTGCATCACAAGCATCGCCTTTTTCTCATTTTTCTCTCTGCCTTTCTTCTCCCACCATCCCTTTCTCATTCTCCTTTCAGTGTCATTCTCTCTGTTTTTACTTAATATGTGGAAGTTCTCTGATTGAGCTTATGGTGGCTCCTTTTAGCCTCATGATCTTGGATATGAACTTAAGGGAACTATTTCTGGATTTTGTCCTAAGACAGTCTAGAGGAGGTGATGTAAAGGTTGGCCTTTTACCTTTGATGTAAAGTTCTAATGCATCTGTCACAGTCAATGCCAGCTGCATTCAAGTTTTATTGTATTTGTAAATCTTTATGCACGTGTATTGGTATCAGAAGGTCCCAATGTGGATTTTGATTTTTAAATAATTTTTCACCACAGTATGGCAAGTTTGTGACATGTAACTGTTTGCCCCACTTAAAGGTCCTGTAAGTGTTTAAGTGTCATGTCTGTGTACAGGTTGGCTGTTCTGACTGTCCTTGCAGCTGAAGACCAGATGTTGGCAGTTTTGCACTAGAAAAGCTGAGTCAGGGTAAAAGCTCTTTTCTGCACTGACTTTAGAGGTCCACTTCAACTCAGTGATAAAACACAGATAGAGTTGTAGTTACTGCCAGGTAGCACACCACACCCATTCTTTGTTTACTGAGCTGTACCAAGAACGACAGCAGCGGTGTCGCAACACCCTTTTGGCTGAGAATTCCAGAGCCGCCGTGTAGCGATTTAAGAATTCAAGACAAGCACATTAAACTCATTCGGCTTCTGTCCAGTGATCAGCCCGTTTTGCCTGTTTGTTGTACATGTACACACAAACCCACACAATGCAAACACATCAGTAACAAGAGTCTCTTGTCACAACGTGATGTTAAATTGTTGAGACTTGTGTGTGTGGTATTGTCTGACAAAAAAATGTACAATTCAATGAGCATTGCTAATTTACCATTGATGACTGTGCCATTTGCTTCCAAAAATCTACATGTCAAATTACTTGTATGGGGATAAGGTGCTCTTTATCTTGTATTACTTTTTTATTTAAGTGTATTTCCTTTACTCAAAATCGACATTTATTGAGCTAGAGAGTACAATCTATTAGAACACTAAGATGAAAATGTAGAATAAATTATTTTGTATTGCTGCCCAAAAAAAAGGATTTATAGGTATCACTGCCTTCCTAATATGTAGCCTCAAAATCTCTCTAACATTCTGCTTTGATATTAATATTAAGATATGTTTGTGATGTTTCATGTTTTGCTTTTCTGTTGGCAATAGCTTTCTAGCAATCATCAGTAGAAGCATTTTGTCCTCTAAAATAGGTCTCTGTAAGCCTAACTTGCTCATTTGTGAAACAGAAAAAAGACATTTTGTTGTCAAAAGTGTCAAGTATCTTTTCACCAGTGTTTTATTAGGGAGTAAAGCTAATGTTTTTTTAAGACAGAACTTGCCTTACCTCTTTTAAAAGGCAGTTGCCCATGTGGACACTTAGCAAGGTGGCTAGCTTGCTCTGCTATGTGGGAATTTGCAACCGAGTACAAGCATTTTTTTTTCCTTTAATGGAAAATATCTTTTTTGAGTAGTTTTAATTCTTTTCATTGATCATGATAACACTTTAAGCTAGAAGCACTAAAACGCTTTATGGTAGTGTTGTCTTGTTATGGTTGTTATGAAAAAGCCTATTTTGTACTTTATTTTCAATACCTGTAACTGTCCTGTTGGAAATGTATCGGTAGTATTTTCTTTGGCATGAATGTTTGACATATGCAGTACGACATGTATCATGGAAACCGTTCAGTCTGTATTGCTAATAAGTGCTTTTAAAACAACCACAAAGCTGAAATAAAGTTCTACATGAACACGGGACATTAGAAGTGCCGTTTGTTTTTCTTCTACTTAATTGTTCGTCAGCTTGTTTTTTTTGTTTTGTTTTTCAAGTCAAGCTCAGATGTGGTTACCTTCTGAAGAGCAGAACATTAGCATTTTGTTGCTTTTCTCCTGCTGTGCAGCGTCTGCCTCACAGAGGAGACAGGGCGGCAGAGATGGGAGGTGTGAGGTAATTGAAAATGCTAACACCTTATAATGACTCAGCACCAGTGTGTGATAGGTCACCTATGCTATTTAGAAAGAGAAAAGAGCAAGAGTAAAGAAAACCTCTTAGGAGAGAGACCCAAATAGAGTGATGCATCTTCTCCAGTGAGCAGTGTGACAGCGGGACATCTCACAAGGCGGCGTCTTAGCACTAAGAAATTATGACCAAAGGACATTTATGTTCTAGCTCATTGACTAGTCCATTCATAACCTGGACATCTTTGGGCTCGGCTCACATACAGCAGCAGTATGCAGCCGCTCATAACAAGACATTCATCATGCTGTCACCCTCTCACTCGCATGCTGACTGTAGGCGTGACTCTGACACCTTTTTTATACCCTCAGATCTCTGCGGCTTGGCATGAGGCCTAGCCAGTTGCTGTGTAGTCAGGTGTCATGTCTGTGGTGCTTTGTCATTTTACACTCAAGTACCTGTCTTGGAAACAATGGGCCCTCATATGGTTTACCTGTTACAGCGTTAGACAGTGAAGTGAGTGGCAGCGGCTGATGGTTGCTGTCACCATTTCCTGCATGGAGAATATAAACACTTTATGGCCATTAGCGTGTTGACACCCCAATTGCTTAAATATTTTTCTTCTGCAGCTGTCACGAAAGGGAAATCTAAATGCTACATAATATTGTAAGATGAAAATTTCATGGAGGTTTCATTTGTAGATGAATTTAGTTTATCAATACTGGGCTTAATGACATTAATTCATGCAAATTGTGTATGTTTTACTGCTCAAAATGTCCCCTGTAAAGATGGGGAACTAAATAAGGCTTTGCACATTACCTGTAGTGTTAATAGTTGTTTGTGGAATGCTACACCATAACACAGGGAAGTAATGTATAAGTTACCTTGCTGCCAAATTCCATAATGTTGTAGAAGGCCTGATTAGCAGCATATTAATACCCAGAGATGGTGCATGTCCATTTACTTTTGTCCGTCTATGTCACAATTCATATAAACCATACAGACCTAATTAGAAGACCATTAGAATAGCCTGCAAGCTGAATAGATATTCAGGGGTGAATGTCCATCATTGTTATCCTGCAGACGCACACTGCCATGCTGACTGACTGACAGGGTGCTGGAGACGCCACTATCTCTCCCCTGGCCCCAGCCTGATCCTGGGGAGGATCCCTGACCGCCATGCCTGCCCGTTTCAGCTGCTTGAAAGCTGCAGTGTTTGCTGACTGGACTGCAGGGGTTGTTACTCCCACGCCAGGGGGTCAGCTAATCCACCGGCTGCCCTGCAGAGTGTGAGTGATGGTGGCTCAGCACTGCAGGCTTCACTGAACAGCAGATAGAGATGAATTGGACCCATGGAGAGAAGAGCGGGCAACCACGATCAGGAAAATGATTGTGACCCTGCTTCATGTCTCTGCTGTGATCACTGAGAAGGGTCAGCGACATCCATCTGCCGGTGGAGTCAGCATGCCTGCGGGGAGGAAAACCTGTGTCCCCCCTCAGGCTTTGCTCTTGGCACTGCCGCTTCTAAAGTTATGACCTCTGATAAATTAATATTTGCTCCACATGTACTGTGAAATGAATCTCTGACGTGCAAGTTTCAGAGCACATCACAAGGTGGCAGTACATCCAATGACTAAATACTGTAGGTCTCTCCTGCTTGAGATGCATTCATGTTTGTGGTGCAGAGAACAGATCAACAACATTTACAATAGGTCATGCTGGACACATTCTATAATGTTGTGACAGCAATTATAGACACCATCATTCATCTAGAGGTTATTCTGGTTTCAGAGCAGTAGGCTCACTCTGAAACACTTATCAATCCTCAGGATTCAGAAGTACAGGAAATGAACGACCACATCTTGATTCAGAACTTAGCATGATCCAGAGACGTAACATGATCCCAGGTGGGCTCTGTTCCTACTAGAACCAGTTTGATTAGTGACTGTGACTAACTCTGAGAGCAA
This sequence comes from Percina caprodes, assembly GCA_013375575.1. Taxonomy (NCBI): domain Eukaryota; kingdom Metazoa; phylum Chordata; class Actinopteri; order Perciformes; family Percidae; genus Percina; species Percina caprodes. The sequence continues at coordinate 3,980,137 of JABXJD010000037.1, forward strand.
AACTTAATACCAGAACAAGAAGAAAAGATCATTCATGGTCTCAGCATCAATTTGTGAAAACAAACAGTTTACTTAATGAACATTAGATGCGTTTTCTGATTTCACTGTATTGATTTATGAGGTCTCAGTAGAACATTATTTGTAGGTCTGGCATACTTTCACCTAACAGAAAAGGGCAAAGTTAGGGTATTAGACCTTGAATCATTGCCATCTGCAACACATTTCTTATTACACAACATTTGTTCAGACCTTAAATTCTGCAGAAATCAGAGAAGGATTGCTTTCTGTGTGTTAGTCTGAACACACAGAAAAAGAAAAGGTTAGAAATATTTCTTTCCATCTATTTTGGCCACATGGGCTATCCTTCCATGTTGGAAGGAATTGATCGTTGACTGTCTGAAGGTCCTCTCCCTGTCTTTCTCCCTCGTGTCATCCAGTTCAGAAGTCTGGTTGAATTTATTGTCTCGGTTTATGGTCGGGCTGGGCAAAGTGCAATCTGGGTGTCTGGACTCTTCGAGGACGTTGACGAAGGGAAGGGCCTGACGTTGGGGCCTAAAGATTTGTCTGTATGTCATATTTTGGGACAATTTTTTGGACTTTGAGCCTGTTAATTGGGTATATTTGTCCAACTGAGGACAAACTGTTTTGTTTTAACTTCTGATTCATTCAGCAGAAGCTAAACTGATCATTTATTTATGGTCAGAATAAAGTTTAGTATATATTAGTCGTGGTTATAGTCATCACAAACCTTCAGGGAATTAGTTTAGTGTCCCCAAATGTAATATAGCCCCACGTGTCTCTGTGTGTTTGCAAAGGTGTGTTGGTGTACCTGAAAGCAGCAGCCCCGCCTTCACAGTAAAGTCAGAAACTCAACCACAGATCCCTTCTCATAACATAAAGGCCCCTGACATGCTGATGGCTTTATTGATATTGATCAGGGCAAAGTGTCAAACCACTTGTCAATCTCTCTCTTAGTGGTAATTGTTATTTATGCATGGAGAGGGAGAAGGTCAACACAAACAACACAATAAAGTCCTGTATGTGAGGTTATAAAATAAGTAAAACAAGTATTTTTTGCGTTGGAGTGTAATTATTTTGCACATTTTCAATTTCTTTAGTTTTCTATACTGTTTGGTTCTTTTTACTTTGAACTCTTTAGAATTAGAGAAGCAAGCAGGCTTTGAGTTGGTCTAACTACATGCTTTATTATAATAAAACACTAATAGTAATTCTTCAGGACATGGTTGCTAAGAAGGGTGAGCATATTAAGTTATGCTTATAGAGATCCTATATATACAGCATATGAAAATGTCTTTTCAGGTCCAGTCTTGAATGTGTGGAGCACTGTTGTCTCTCCATTTGCAAGAACGTTTTGGTAAAAGCAAAAGCTACATACATCCATTAGGATGTTGATTAATCAATCTTGACAAAACCCCTATTACACACAGTACAGGGTAGAGTTAAATACAAACTTTTGTCACATCACTAATTTTCCAGAAAGCTTTTGAACAGTTGGACATTTCCATATCTTATGTAAATATGACCTTTTATTAGACGAGCATTTCCTACAAGTGCTGTCTGGCCTTAACCCTGCCCTCCACATCCTATTGGGAGTCAAATGATAAAATATATTTCTAATTACATTTCTTATCATACAAACTTAAAATCCTGTGCATATGGTATTACGTACAACAAGAGGGTGGTTGCAAGTTTTGCACTGGGTCACATTCCATATTCCTTACACAATACAAATAATTTCTAGTTCAGTATTGCGTCAATTGCAAATGCTTTGGCATGATCACAGTTTTACACAGCTTTGATCCTGAGTTGATTTAATTATCTTCATAAATGATTTCAGTAAAACTTGGCTTTCGACATCCCCAAACTTAAAATTTGGTGTTTTTTTAACTATTGCCTGTAGCCCCAGTGAGTGCTGTCCTTATCATCCCAGCATGATTGGAGGCTGGAGCCTGCGAGCCACATTTACAGTGCAAATGTTATCGTTCCAATGACGCTTTAAACAGTCTTTATCAATATATAGTCATTCAAGGTTTATGAGTTTTGATAACTAACATACAGGGCCATTACAATGTGTAGCTACAAGGCACATTTTTAGTTCATAATTATTATTTTCTGTTGATCATCTGGAACTTGTAATGCTCAACAGGTAAAATAAACACTGCGTGTCAAGAGGACAAAGTGGCCTAAGTGCAACAGATATTGATTTCCCTCTCAGGAAGAGCAGCGTAAGGGCAAACTACAGTGTGAGTTTGGCAGAACGTTATCATCCTATTATCTTTAAAACAGTGGGTTATCATAATTGCTTACTTAATAATTCTATAAAACTGTGGAGGTGCAACCTTTGCCTGGGCAGTAAACTGTAAAGTGCTTTTGATGCTGAGATTGAAAAGATTCCTGATAGAGTTAGAAATGCTGTAACCTATTAATTTTATAGCGTAGATTACAAACGCTAACATTTCCAGACTCGTAAAATGCTTCAACATACATGAATGTCATTATTAGATACACAGACAGCATAACTTTTAAATAACTAGTAGTAAGATCATATTTTAGATTAGAGCTATGCGATTTGAGGAATATATACGTGTGCGATAACGTTGTTGAATATTGCGATAACGATATTACTTGCGATAAATTAACAGATATTAAAAGTGTGTTCAGTTCTGCCTTTCTGCTGCTTTCCCTATACATTTAAAATACAACAAATTGCTTGTTAAATACAAAACAAATCATTTCTAACATTCTTTTAGGGAACAAATTAAATTTTAAATTGAATATAAAAGTCCCGACAAAAAAAAAAGAATGACATGACATTTTACTGTGCAGTTTTACTAACGCGTAAAATCTCTGCGATATGTCGCAGGCCAACCCGATGTGTTTATTGAAATTTGAAATTGTGTTGCCGATAAAAACAATATATTGTGCAGCCCTATTTTAGATTAGTTAAAACATTATTAATTACCAGTTACATCAGAGCAACAAGTCAAATAATTAATAGTGGCAGTAGAGCGCTCTTTAGATGTGCTTAAATTCACACCTCTACAACTATGTAGAACAATGGGGTTGACAGAACTTAATCAACAAGTGCAAACCTCATCACATTTAACTCTCAACTATGCAAACAAGGTGGTGTTGATGACATGGTTCCCCTGCGTGGTGCCATGTGAGGATTTCAAAACAAGGTTAGTTTTGGGATCAGTATTTAAGCCACATGTGAGTAGAGGGTTCAACAGTTTGTAAACCTTGTGAACTCTGATAGAGACAACAACAAAAAAATCCCCCAAGCCAGAGTTTACTGAATTCCCCTGAGCAATCATTTTTGTTTCTTAATATTTTTTTCCGTTACTTGAAAAATAAAAGGGGGGGAGGCTTTTATGGAGACAGCAAATGCTACAAAGACAAGTTGTATAACAAAACAAGCGTACATCTGACAGGTGCTAGCCTCCACCGAGCAGGCAGTAACCTTGGAGGGAGTAGACAGGAATGTAGCAGCCCTATCTGAGCTCAGAGGGAAATACTGACTGCAAAGGCTTTTTTTTTTTGTTCAGAGAAAAGAAAATCAATATTCCAGAGTCCATCACACAGGCAGGCATTTAGGTGTTTTTTTTTCTTTCCAGGTGGGTTCCAGCTATGTGAAACAAGCTCAGAGTGACCCCTGGAAAAATATAGTTAATGCCTAACTTCTTTATCTTTGTTTTACAGCCAAGGGTTGTACCTCCAAATCAATACATGATACACAAATATCCCAGGGCTCCATGTTCTAGACAGAGAGCAGTTACGAGAGCTTGAGAGTTAGCCAGCTTCACACCACCTGGCAGCGAGGAAGGTCTTTTTCTAAAGGCCAGAAGCTTGTGGTAGAGTCAATGTAGAAAGAGGTAGGCTAGAGTATAATGAAAGGCAAAAGGCAAGACTTTATCAATACTTTCAAGTCATGTTTTCACAGTTTAAAGGTTGTATCTGGTTAATGTCTGAAAAACAAATGTTCAAAGAATAGTCTGACATTTTGGGAAATGTGCTTATTCACTCTCTTGCCAAGAGTTAGACAAAATGATTGACCACAGCCGGTTGTCTTACCTAAGCCTAATTTTAATGTGGAAATGTTACATAGTATACCTATAATTAGTGAGCTTTGGAGGTACCCTTTGTATCTGAATCAATAAAAGACTATATAATATTGATTTCCATGGAATATTTTCAATCTGAGCAGGAAGAATTTTTAAACATAAAAAACCCTATTAATATTAGGGTTGAAGGTGTCAGCATGCAGCCTGGGAATGCAGCATCTGGACCTTGATAGCAGACCAGCAAATTTTCCGGGCTCTTATTATAAACCCCTTTGGACTGGCAGCAGAAACTCAGTAGATGTTTACAGCAAAGACCAACAAGCTTGACGTTTTTCTCTCCTCTTTCCTTCTATGCCGGCCAAGATAGTTGATATCTGTCACTGTCTGGCACTCCGTCCCTGCAGACCTTGTAGCAGATCAACAGAGCAGCTCCCAGACAGATAAAATGCCACATCAGAGTTTCAGAGGCCTAAAGCAGGTTCCAGTTCCCAACCAGTGTTATGGTGAGAGAAAGGAGCATCCACTTAGGGAGCACAGACACACCCCCTCCTCCCTCCACCCCCTTTTCTGATAGTAGCTGGTAATCTCTGAGGTTGACATGTCAGTCAGGTCCTGGAGACAGATGACGTGAGGCCCCTGATAGGCTGTCTCCAACGGAGGAGACACCAGCCGGCCGCACAGGCTGCTGGGACAGAGAGCAGGACCCAAGGCGACGGACGGATGGCGGGGCTGACGGGGGAGGGCAGTGGAGATGAAGACAAGGTGGGTCAGGGAGGTGGTGTGGCAGAGGAATGCCAAGGCAAAGAGGTGGGGGTCACGGAGAAGGTCTCCTGATGAGCAGAGAGACAGTTCTCCGCTGGAGATCGTTGCATGGCTGACAAAGTTTACTTAACATCAACCCCTAGGAGCTCAGGTCATCGGGGGGGAGGAGACTCCGTTCGCTTCCAGCTCAAAGAGTTGAGATTGTTGTCGCAGAAAGAACAGTGAGGAAGTGGAATGATTCTTTTAGTCATTTTCACAACATCCATGTTAACATACTGTTTGCATCCAGGTTTGATTGATTGAACAACACCACCCCATGAATGTAATGCTTTTCTGCAGCTGACTGGAGTTTCCCACAGTAAAACCAACCAATAAGGAAGTGATTTCAAAAATTACCCAGTTTCTCGCAGTATTTACCTTACAGAAGTAACACAAAAAAAGCAATATTTTTGCTGCAATAGATAAGCTGTCCCAAACGCATTGATTTTATGAAGTTAATATGATGTAACATAACTTTAATATTATTCTAATCTGGAAGAAAGAAAAAAACAATTTTCAGATGAATCCAGCTGCCAATCAACAGTCATCCTCTCATCCTCTGGCTGATGTCAAAAGTCAGCCATCTTGTAATGGTTTTCAAATGCTTTTTATTTTAACCTCCCTAATTAACAGGCCAAACACCCAGACCTGATGTTTACCTGATTGTCTCCCTTACACGTACTATGAACAAATCCCATGAAAAGACAAACACCATAATGTTTCAGTCCTAGTTTTAATATTTTCCAATTGCTTTACCCTGTCTGGGTACGGCACTCCTGTTCCTGCTAAAGTGGTTTATCTTAAAATGGGTCACAAATGTATATGTTCATTTAAAAATTAAAACGACTTACTAATTTCTATAACAGCTGGGCACTGTATTATTTTTTTCAGCAAATGTTCCTCAAACAAGAGTGAATACTGAATTTGTTGTAAACTATTTTCAGCTACACACACAGCAGAAGGCCAGTTTAATGGTAATGAAGGACCATATAATAGTGTTGCTCACTGATGTGAGTTTTTATTTATATGTTTTGACAACAATGGAGGACTGGAACAAACTACCTAAGCCTTTGGCTACAGTGTACAACACTGGGGTTTGAATGTGTTTAATTGTGGGACTGACAAGCAAAGCTGTCTAAGCTGTTGAAAATGAATTCTGTCAAATGTTAAAAAATAAATAAAAACAAAAGAAATGTTCTTCCAGAAATACTCTCAATATTCAGAATGTACATTTACAATATACTAGTAATAAAGACATTTCTTAACAAAAAGTAACCACTCATTTCATTGTTGGCTTTCTATAAAACAGCTATAAAAATACTTTTATTCATTATATTATATACAAACATCCTTTGTGGAGGTGGTTACCATATTTTCATCCTTAAAAGAAGTCACCATTTTGACCCTGCCACAGAACCTGATACATACGCCACATTTGTCCTCTTAGTTTAACTTTTTGGGCTCTGTGTGCTGTAACAGAGATCTGCTGTCACTATCAGTATTGCTTTAATATGTCAACAAATCCAAAGTAATCCTGAATGAGTACCGATAGTCATTTGTTTAATGTAAAGATGTTATCAATTTTTATGAGCTGGAAGTGTTGGCTAACTTCTCCCCTTTTCTTTAATCAGAGTAAATCTTCACTTCAGCCCAAGCGTAGCAGACAGTAGGCCTATTTCCTGGATGGCAGCTACTGCCCGTGACTCCTATTAGATTACAGAGGAGATTTATCGAGCTGGCTTCCGGTTCTCAGATAGGATAGTGACAACACTTATCTTCAGATATTCCCTTATCAAAAAACAATTTAGTGGGAGAAACAGACATTAGCCCAGATTTTTTTACACTGCCGAGTGCTCTAGCTTAGGCTCCTCGGTACAAGGGTCTGTTTGCACTGTGCACACACATCTCCATCTGCCAGGATAGAAAAGCATTAACATTGCCTTAGTGCTCTCTTGATGTCACTGCCATTACGTTCGCATCAACCTCTTGGACTTTGAGATTTTATCAATTCTGCTCAGTTGTGGAATACTGAAAAAAGATTATCCCATACTGACTATAGAAAAAAGAGTCGTGAAAGCTGTGAAGTTTTTGGAAGTACTGATGTCCACGTATATTTAGTGTTGGGTGTGTGTAGTTGACCCGGGAGCGAGAATTGGCCAACAGGCCACACTCAGCAGCGGGTGAGAGAGATCACTACAGGAGATGGAGCCGATGGGTCATCATGAGGTTATCCTGACCTGTGCTTGATTTCTTGCTGCCTCTATTTATCAAGAACCAAGGGAGGCATGTGTTTCTGTGCGGGGTTTTTGTACGGATGTGTGCCTGCGTGTGTGTGTGTGCGTGGGTGGGTGTCTATGTTTGTAGAGAGAGAGAGAAGAGAGAGAGAGAGAGAGAGAGAAGATGAAAAGCAAGGGCTAATTTCGAAGCAGCTAGTGAGATTTTGACATAGGTGTTTGTCAAATATTCATTTGTGTGTGTGTGTGTGTGTGTGTGTGTGTGTGTGTGTGTGTGTGTGTGTGTGTGTGTGTGTGTGTGTGTGTGTGTGTGTGTGTGTGTGTGTGTGTGTGTGTGTGAAGGCCATCTGGGGGAGTCAGGCAGACAGATAGCACTCACTCTTGTTACTATGGCCCTGGAAGGACAGCTAAAATGGAGAGAGAAGAAATGTACAGCGCATGCCTGCCAATATTGGCCCTGTACTGTTGACCAAAGATCTTGCTTTTTTTATTTATTTTCAAACACCTGTTGGTATGTCAAATGAGATGGTTCATGTAAAGCTGATGTGCCCAACAAGCATTCAGACTATTTGTTCTTTCCATGGATGATGCCTGTAAAAGGGGTTGCAGGTGCTTGGGCCAGGGGCACAGTCTCTAGGGGCCACGTTAACTATTAACACAGCCATATAACACTGTTACTGATTACCGCCTCTCGCTCTTGAGACTCCCACTGACCTGAGTCACAGGTAGGAATCCCTTAAGGTGTGTATTTGCACGTGTGAACGCTCTTACGGTGTGGCTTTTACACACTAGCCTTCGCCATGCGTGGTGTTAGAAAGCAGCATCCCCCCCCATTCATAATTCTTTCTTTCTTCTTTTTTGTTTTCCTCCCTCTATTCACCCCTCTTTGCTTCCTTCTCTCCCACGCAGACTTGCTCACACAGTTCAGTTGTCTCCTTCGCTGGATCTTTTCAACAACCTTCATGACGACCTTTATCCTTTCTGCCATAAAACAGCAAGACGTAAAAATGTCTTGTACAAAGTTAAGAGGAGCCATGGCTTGTCATGTTTGACATGTAGTGTCCCAGGTACTTTACTGTGGGGCAAAAGTCTAAGGTGTAGAGGACACTGATGAATGACTCACAGCACATGTACAGAAAGACATGTTGCTGAGAGATGAAGAAATGTCAAGGTGTTGTACTGCAATGTCAACACGCTTGGTGATAAGAGCTTATGCTACAATACTTTGTAATATTTATAACATAGCGCAGGAAGATAAAGACTCGTTAGCAATTTAGAAATAATTCATAGGTCAAATAAAACATCAACCAAGATCTGTTTTAACGATTTTAAAACTGGTTGGTGCACTTTATTGGTCAGCCAGTGTCATTAACCGCTACTTGCTTCCAATTGTTCCTTGCTTTAAGATGATGAAAATGGGATAAACTAGACTAGTTGTTTCCCCTACTCACAGTCTTTATGCTAAGCTAAGCTAATTGTCTCCTAGCTTCAGCTACATACTTAATGCCTAGACATGAGTATTCTCCTTCACATTAAACTCTCAGAAAGTTTCCCTTTAAAACAAAGTATTCTTGGAATGTGTCAATAACAGCCAGAAAAACAACCGTAAAGGTCAATTGTGCAAGCAGCTTGACAAACTCTCGTAGCCGTGGTAATTATCGTGAGAGCAAACAAGACAGTAGTCATGTTTCATCAATGTATTTTTATGCACATTTTGAATAAGACAATGATGATGATGGAAACGGCAAAATTTGAAAAAAAATCATTTGCAAACTCAATTTTGAAAACAGGTTTTATTGCTCACTTGAGGTGGTTTTTGCCTCTTTTTTTTTTTTTTTAAAAGAGTTAATGCAAAATGGGAGATGGAAACAGCTTTGCCGAATAAGTTGTGATGTAGCGAATGTGTAACTCACATGACTATAGTCCCGGTATGATGGTGGAAGGATCGGGATATGGGTCCCATCCAGCGCGCTGTACACTTGTGTGTAGTGGAGTTGCGGTGCGCCATAGCCTGTGCCTCAGCCACGTCGGGTATATGGACAAGTTGGTTCAACAGCTTGAATCGTTTGGCCCTGCACACCGCGTAAACACAGTGGTGAATGGTTGTCTCGCTGACACCAAATGTCTTGTGACTTGTAAAATGCAACCTCTCTCCATTTAGTAAAAGAACTTAGCTTCTAAACTCTTTGATTTAGCAAGTCGGTTTGCAATCTACAACCATGCAGATCGTCAACTTGTGACGAAACTACGCTTTGCGCGGTCTAGTTTATTCGCTCAAACTATTATCACTGTCACACTACTGTCTACACTTCACTATATTTCTTGTCCTCTCTATACTTGTATATCAGATTGCACTTTTCTGCTCTTTTTGCACTTCTGGTTGTACGCAAACTGCATTTTTGTTGTCTTGGTACTTACTTACTCTGCAAACCAGTTGATGAAAACGCTTTTAATGCACATTTCTTTCTTGCAACATTTTAAATTTGCTTGATGATTAGATGGAAACGTGACTAGTGAGATGACAACATAGAAGAGCGTCAAATTCCACATAAGGAGTTTGTGGTTGCGGATGGATCAAGCTAACATAGGACTTTCACTCAGGAGATTGGGCACATGTCACGTGTGCAACCAAAAGTCAACTGTCACTTTTTGGAATGAGCCGAGTTTTATAGACCTTAGTTCATGACGCAATCACGTCTATGATGTCATGTTACGTTACGCCCTCATTTTAGTCGATTCATGAGAGTCATTTTAAGCCAATTTCTTATTATTTTCGAACCCTAAGTATTTTTGTTGCCAAGATTTCACTAACATTTACTAAGTGTTTAAAAGTGCAACCGTTACCTTAAATAATTCTATCACATGATACAAACTGACATTCTCCTCCATTGTATTAGAGTGGAAATCTGAAAATCTGGGCAGCAGGTTTTTTTCTAATTGCATTGGATAAAGCAATTAAAAACAAAAGCTGGATATCATGCTGTGGTTATCTCACAAATCTAGTTTTTCCAATCCACATTGTGTCATGGAGTCACATTGAGGACACCAGCTTTTGACAACCGCCTTGATTCACAAGCATTATCATCTTATGTTAAACATGTTTCATGGATAATATCAGTCGGTCCAGACCACAGACCTAAGCGATGGCTGCCTGTCTGGATGCAGCACATTGAGGCTATAAGGCTGTGTTCTAGCAGATCTGTAAACACTGGGCTTAGTGGAGCCTAAGCACCTAAGCTGCTGAACGGCGTCTATCAAAACAAACCACACACACTGGCCACAGTTTGAATTTGTGTCAAAGGGCTGATGCTAGAGGACCTTTTGAAGTTAAGAATAGGATTTATTTTTGTCTAGGTTGGGCAACAGAATACAATTAGAAATTTTAAGTCAATTCATATGTTTATAAAGTATCTACCAACAATTTTCTAGCTGCTGGTGTGGCATCCAATCTTTATATATTCATATTATAGTTATACAACTTAAGTTACAATAACAGCATTCTTGGGAAATAACTGGCAATGTGGACGTGACTTTGACACTGAACGGAAGTCAGGCCAATCGAGAACTGAGCCAATGGTAGGTCAGATCAGCCATGTCTTTCTTGGCCTCTTTTGTTGAAGCATACAGTGGAAGTCACAATGAGGGATTTAATGTTACGTGCTGCAGATCACCCTGATTTGGCCTCCTTTTTTTAAATAGTACACCCAGCAGTCACGGTTAGAGCAGAAACGGGATGTGTTTGTTAGATACCCGAGAACGACACCACCGCTCCTGTTTAATTTTGCAGAAATATTCACACAAGGAAGTTCCACATTTGAAACCAATCTGTTACTTAAAGTAGAAGGGATAGTGACACATTGTTTTTTTTGAATAAGCTGCCTGTTTTCTGCCAAAGGGGACACAAACCAGTTTGAGATATTGTTCTCCCACCATGGGCAAACATGCAAACACAGCGAGCCACTGCACCGCTTGGTACAGTACACACCGTTAGAGAGGGCACAAAGGAAGGCGCATGATTGGTGTGTTTGACAGCGATCTGATAAAACCATAATTGGAGCATGTAGAATGCATATGTTTTTTAGTCAAACAAAAGGCCTGGTCACGCCATAGAAACTGCCTCTCAATGTTTTCATTGTCTGGCAACTGACTAAAGTGAAGGAAAGGGCGACAGAAACCTCGAAGTCAGTCTGAGAGTGTGTTTAATGTGTGTGGAAGGGGAGATGTGTGAGAGTGTGTTTGTCTGCATGTGTGTTAAGTGTGAGAGGCGAGGTTGTACGGTCATGGAAGGACAAGTGCAGTGCAAAGTCGGCCATGTGTGGTGGAGCTCCAGACCCCTTTCAGTAAGCTCAAATCTTATCACATCTCAGAGGGCTTATTTGTTCTTCTGACTGAAAAGCTATGGACACATTTGAACACATTTTCGCCTGGAAAGAAAGTTTAACTACACTTACAGAAGGTCAAGGCCCAACTTTGGCACTTCCTACTTGAAAAGGACAGTTTTTTGAAACATTGTTTAGCATCTTGCTGCTATTTCTGCATGCATTTAGACGGTTGGGTCACCAAAATTACAAAAAAAAAACATATTTTTTACTTTTTACTTACTTCTAGGTGGATCTAGGCAGAGATAGATATGCTAATAGTTTTTTTTGTGCCTCCCCAGGCTTTGAGATAGAGATTTTTGCCTCCACCACTAATGTAAATAGTATTTACAGAAACTACTTTCTACCAATCAAAACTGTTGATGGTAGTCTCTATAAATGAATCACATAAGTGCTTGATTTATACTTAAACCAGTGAGTAATCCTGTACTGCATAGGTTTTAATTTAAATCAAATTTGACCCGTTGACAGGACCACAGTAGAACAGTAGATATATGTATATGATCATGCTGAATCTTGCTTTACTTATGTACCCACATTGATTCTTTTAGTCATTATGTCACATAGAGGGACTTTTGGATCAAATAGAAAACCATTTTCATGTGATTTTCAATAATTTAAAACCTGGAAACTACTGAGCTTTTTTTTCAGCTGCTTGATGATATCTTTTGACAATGGCACGTACATCAGCCACAGTGGCAACACACAGGCACAAGCCTTTGTTTGTAATGTAGGTGCCACAAGGTTGCAGGTGCATAAAGAAGTCCATATGACTTTTCTTTTTTGAAAGGGCTAGTTAGAGATGGATGAAAGTAAAATATTATAGGAAAAAAATCTATTTAGTTCCATTGTATTGGGATGGAGGCGGTCATCTTAGAGATAGATAGACTAAGCTGTTAATTAGGTCTGGTTGTTCACAGCTGACTTTCTGACTTGTCATAGTAGGACAAGCACAGATGGGACTTGTACAACTTTTCTCTGGGTTTTACTGTGACATGTGCTTTTATTTGAGTTCACTAACTTTCTGACCTTAACTGTTAACATTGACAGTGTTATTAGTATGTAATTTTACTTGCACATCAGTGATGCCACAAATTGTGTAGCCACTGAAGTTCTTTATTTTAAAGTATCAAGTTGTACATGTTTTCAGCTCTATTTACACAGGTGGTCATACCTTGGACCACGTCTTTTTCTGGGTCTAGATATTGATCATATCCATTGTGAGGACCTACTGATCAGATAAATGTACAGTATTTTCTTTGATCTATATGTAAACGCTGAACAGTTATATCTAAAGAACTTTGCGTTTCCGCATATTTACTCAGAATACAGTTGATCAGTTTTCATAGCACATTTGCTGTGATATTAATACTAATTTCAACAATGTACAGTTTATAATGCAGTCTTTTGATAAGTATTGCCCTATGTTTCTGGACAAAGTGGCACCTTTAAAGGTTAGGATTAGGACTATCTGCAACACGCCTCTGTGGATGGCAGACTCAGTCTTTAACCTGAGACAGAAATGTTGCAGGACAGAACAATAATAGATTGTCTTGCCCTCTGGATTTACCAACATCTTCTCTCTTTTTCAAAGTTTTACAAATGATTGGCCCTGCTGTTTCAGCTATTGTATTCCTTCTTATCGACAGGTCTTGTCCCTTCCTATTTTAAGCATGCAATTGAGCCCATATTAAAGAAAAACAAATTAGGTATTGCTTATTCCAACAGTTATAGGCCTACATCTAAACTCCAATTGTCAAAAATTAATTAAAGGTTGTGGCCAATCAACTAACTGCACAGCTAACTTTATTTTCAATCAGGGTTTTGGAAACAACACTTAACTATCTTCTCTTCTCTTCTAAGGGTTTCTAATGATGTTTTTATATCTTCTGATGCAGGTGAGTGTTGGTACTTTATGGCCTTAAGTTCGGCCGTCGACACGGTAGACCATCATATCCTGATTAACAGGTTCATGATTGGGTGGGCATATCCGGCATAGCTTTTGACTGCTGGTTACTTGATTGGTTTTCATCTTATCTCACTGACAGAAGTCTTGTTGTCTCTATTGGAGACTCCACTGTCCTGTTGTGTCCTACAGGGCTTGGTTCTGGGGCCCCTGTTATTGTCTTTATATTTGCTACCCTTGGGGCAGATCATAAACAGATATATTATTGCATACAATTTATATACAGATGATATCCAGCTCCTTTATCTCATTTAAACATAGTAAGACGATTACGTTATCTGGGCTTCTTGATTGTCTACACCCATGTAAAGCAGCTGACCAGATCTTGTTTTTTCCACTTAAGAAATATTAGTGAACTCAGACCTTTACAGTAGTTTCAACTGTTGAACTTGAGATACTTATATATGCATTTTTCATATTTCGCATTGACTACTGTAACACACTTTTCTCCTTAGTAATTTTAACATCTAAACTCTAACATGTTAAATTTATGCATTAGGCTGTTGCAGTAGCATCAGCAGTTACTGTGAATTCTTTCAAAAATCAGATAAAGACATACCTATTTAGACAGGTGTTTATTGACATGTCTGCACCTTGTGCATTATTACGTAATTTAATTCACGTAATTTTGTAATTGTGTGTAACACTGTAAAAAGCCCTTTATAAATACATTTTACTTGCATGTTTGCATGTCAAAATGTGAAAAGGATCTATGTTTGATCAATGTCTAAAATTGGCACCAATATTACTCCATCTGTTCCCCAATTTAGATTCTAACAATTGGTGATTGTTTCAGTTGAACAACACACTCTGATATCTTCCTAACAAGCAGCTGAGCCTCCTTAGACCTTGAAAACATGAGTGGGCCTGCAAGGTCTGCCAGCTGCTCTGTACATAATCCAATACAGTGCCCGGCCCAAGTATCCAACCTTCCGTACCCCCACCGCCACTACCACGCACTCACCTCCAAATTGTCTGTGTTTTGCTATCAGTGACGTCACCTCTGCCCAAGGCTGTTTTCTCTCGAGCTAGGGCTCCAAACAGCTGATTCAGGGAAAGTCACAAAGTGTACTGGAGACCTGACCTTCTCTCCTGAGACAAAACACATAGAGAGGGCCTGGCTCCACAGGATGGAGACGTTAGTGTGGAAACAATAACACGGTCTCTGAATCTACACATGAGATGAGGCTTGGTTTTCCAGAGACAGACCGACAGGCTGTCGGGCGTCTTTAAGTAGATTAAACTCTGCATCCACACTAGATCCCTCTTTGATCTCAAGTCATTTATTGTGTGGTGGATTCAAAACTTTCTTACTTGTGAGGCTGCATGTGTCTGCGAGCTGTCAAAAATCCAATCAAAAACTGAATTTCGCTTTTTAATTTGTTAAATTTTAATCATTTTTAAAGGCGTGAATAATTAAATAATTAAGCTAGCTGTTTCCCTTGCCTCCATTCTTTGTGTTAAACTAAGCTAATCTGCTGCTAGCTGTAGCTCAATATTTAGCGTAATAACATGAAAATATAGTATCAATCTTCTCATCTAACTCTTGGCAAGAAAGTGAATACGTGCATTTTTCAAGTTGTCAAACTACTTTTTAAATCATCTTATGACTCCTCAGATCATAATATCTTGTGACAGTATAACATCAGTATCAGTATCTTGTGAGCTCTTTGAAGGGGCCCCGACCCCCTAGGTTTTGGACTCCTGGTACTCAGTTATAAAATTCATTGAATCCCAAACACCAAAGAATTTAAAATAAATCAAAATCATGTTAATCATGCTAAGATACAAAAATGAAATGTTTGTCTCATGTTGTAAGATGCTTTCTAATCTTTAAACTCTAATCTTCATTTGTTTTGATACATTGTGGAATATTTTTTTTCCACTTTATATACAACTGTGACCCAGAAATGTTGCTCTTCTGGTCCCCCCCCCTCATTCCGCCTTTAACAAATAATACAGTTCCACTGTAGTAATCACATTGTAAGTACAATTAGTGGGTAAGTGTGTTGAATTGTACACCCCATGCCTTATCTTGTTAATGGCTTTTTAAACACTTAAGTTTTATAGGTGATGAATGGGGTGGGCTTATCTGACTACTGGCTCTTTCCAGGAAGGGTTTCTTTTGACATGAGACTAAAAGTAGCAAAAATAATCACGGCTCCCTGAAGTCCCCGAAACACTGTAAGATTCCTGCTATGACTCGACTGCTTGTTAAACAGAATAAACGAGTCATCATGACTCATAGAAATAAAAACAAATCAAGATATTAAGAGCATAGTGCAGACCTTTTTTTTCTCAATTTTTATGCTGTTTAAAGATTCCGCCAAAAAATTAAGCACAGTTTGAAAAGTGTACAAACTCATTTCATAATCCAATGCAGCAGGAGCTCCTTTCTCTTATCCGCTTAATCCCACATTCAATATGAATAAGCACAACCTGAAGATTGTGCAAATTTATATTATAGTTACATGCAGTAAGACAAATCCACTTAATCCCTCATATTACACAGCAATGTGCTTAAACTTAGCATGTTCTATCAAAGCTTTGTTTGAACTCCATATCATAACAGAATAAGACAAGGATTTTTTTTAATCAAGTCTTAAAGTGAAATATCTATGCATACAACCAAAGTTGTATTCGTATCTTTGTTTAAGTGGAGGATTCCCACTGTTATCCAGAGTCCTTGAAGACAGGAGCAGCAAAAATGATAGAAACAGTTCATCATACAATAACATACAGTATACTATGATGCATGATGGTAGCCAAAATTAGTTATAGGTCAATGAACCTTGAAGCCTGATGTCAGGCTGATTTGACATCATGACACTTAAATGATAAAAACGGAACTGCTGGAGGAACAAATGATAACCAATGACAACAGATAAATGTGCTTCATCTTTCTCAAGTGACAGACATGCATGCATCTGTTCCCCCAGGAGTGTGTACCATCATTTGTGGCATTTAATGTTCATTTTCTTTAAGCCAAGACCATAAATACACAGACAAGGAGGAATGTATTTATCATTCATCACATGATGCTGGCTTTAGTCTGATGGTGCAGGATTGTTAGCAGCCTCCAATCCCAACCAGAAAATTTACTTCCAATACTGACTTCCAGGCTCAAACACACACACACACACACACACACACACACACACACTCATGCACACACGCCCACTATAACCAGGCAGGTGAGCAGGGCGTTCCGTTGTGGGCGAGCCAAGGAAGCAAGGACGCTGCATGTCCAAAATGACAAAGGTTGCTTTTACACCTGTCATGGCCTGTTTAATCATCTACCACTTCCAACAGGAAAGTCTGACATTCGCGGCCTCCCAGCGGCCCTTGCTGCAGGAGCTTAGGACAGGCTGCCATTCAGTAGAAGGAAAGAGAGAAACAGACATGCAGGCATAAAACTTAACTGTGTCTTCCATAAAATAAGAGCAAATAGGTCAATGTTTTAAAAGCTCCAGCAACAAGACACAAAGGTAATAAATTCAGGAAATAGCATAAACAGATGCAGTGGCTATGAGGAGAAATTCAGAGACAACTCTTACAAATTGATCTAGATTGAATTGAACACATGCATTCTGCATGGATTTCCACATTTACAAGAAAGAGGAAAATAGATGTGAGCCTGTTGCTGTGTTCATTTCCTTTTTCACTCAGTATGAGAGATCATTTGTTTGAGCTGCATAAACAAAACATCAAATCGGTAGTTAAAATCTGACTCTTTTTGAGGTGATGGTGCATAGCAATGCCTTAAGATAGACAGGCTAGTGATTGAAAAAAAAACAATGACATAATACTCAATCATTTATTTTAAAAAGTTCTTGAAAAGTAGTCATTTTTAAGAAGACTACCAATTTCACACCTCAACACATAGGGATTAGATGTGGCATTTATTTATTTATCCATAAAAAATATATATATATTAATAATTTATTTTCAAATTGACAAAATTTGAAAATAATGATTATCTTAAAACTGAGTTTAATATCTGTAGAATAGACTGAACCACCCACCACCCATGTATGAAGAACCAGTGTCACCTACTATAATCACACAATGTTTATATTTGTATGCATTATAAGCTACGAATAATATATATTTTTTAAAATGTCTTCCATTTTACATATTAGATTGTATATTGTCTGTTATAATATTGGCAAATAACAAATACATTTCATTTGAAAATGTTTTAAAAATACTCAAAATGTGTCATTTAAAGTACACTACATCCTGAAAGCAATGTGGCTATCTATAATATAGCCTAATATATAATATATGCAATATATGCAATTAAATAAACCTGTTCTTTCATTAGAGGTGCAGTATTATCAGTAGATAAAACTCATGTAAATTATAGCAAAAAATGACTTGATGACTTTTGATGGTAGCAAAATCATTATGGTGAAAACGTACTCCATTCAAATTGAAAATGAAG
This sequence comes from Percina caprodes, assembly GCA_013375575.1. Classification (NCBI taxonomy): domain Eukaryota; kingdom Metazoa; phylum Chordata; class Actinopteri; order Perciformes; family Percidae; genus Percina; species Percina caprodes. The sequence continues at coordinate 3,998,049 of JABXJD010000037.1, forward strand.
CCAAAATGAATCTCACATTCTAATTAAGAGCCTATCGCAACATGTAAGGCTCGAAAGGCTACAACCACTCAATGTCTGTAAGACAAAAGAAAACAGCAGAGTGGTGATTAAAGTGATGAATTGAGTGTCTTTCCTGCACGTTTCACCATAAGTTACAGTCGTTTCTCATTCATCATAATTGAGAGGTCAAAGACCTCCGTGTGTCTAGGGTGTGTTATAATGTCCACAACGCCTTTTATTATCCTATGTAACTAAATGTAAAATAATATGTAAATAAATCAAAACTATTTCAGATACTTTTTCGCTGAGTCATAAAGAAACTAACCAGCAATCAGCCCATTTTTTTTTTAACCACAGTCATTGATATTCATGGTTAATAATGTGATAGCCTGTTAATCCCTGTTTTAGGGAATAATCGCTAAACTCTGCCCCTAGCTGCTCCGTGTTATCTCCAGAATATCATGCATAGAACAGCAGTATTGGCTAATCAGGAGCAGGTTATAACAAGTGCTGGAGTGTTAGAGATAATCATTATCAAGTCGGTACATACGGCACTGACACCTGAGGAGGGTCGGCCTTTAGCCTGCACCCGTCCTGAAAGAAACAAATAATAAGAAATAAGAATAAACTGTGGCCGTGGTCTTCTGGGGGAAAGAAACAAAAATACAAACTCATTTTTACAAAGAAACAGAGCCTTTGGAATGTAAATTAATATGACGATTGATAAGACTTTACCTTTAAATTGTTTTTTTGGTTGTTATTTGTTTTGATTTCTTTCTGACGAAACAAATATTGCTATAGGCTAGTCTTATACTATTAAAATTAGTATACTCGGAATGGGAGCAGTAGAATCATTATTAATAGAATAAACTAAATTTCTCGTGCGTAAATGCAATGTAATCAAATGCTTATTTATAGCCTAATTCTATAGCATACTGAAATAATATTATATACTGTATAATTATTATTATCATTATTATTATTATTTATTTATTTGGCATAATTGGCCTACAATTACAAGATATATACATTTCGTTTTCCAGTTCGTTTATGAAAAAGATAATTAGATTATAGGCCTGTGGCTCTTTCCCTTGGCGGCCATCCATGCAGGCCCACAGTGTTTGACCGTCTGTGGATAAATGTGGAGACAGGGCGGCGTCCTGCCACTTCTCCTCACAGGCTCCGTGTCAGAGCAGCACACTTTGACATTACTGCGAAAACACCTCATTTATCAACTGGAGGCTCCGCAGCCACTGAGGAATAAGAAGTCAGAGGAGTGTGTGTGTGTGGGGGAGAGAAAGGAGAAGAAGAAAAAAAAACAGGATTTTGTATTCTCGCACCTCCCTGACAACTGCTCACTGAGACGGTGGGATGAGAGACAGTAGCGCATGGTTTGGTTACTCCCTCTGATGAAAATCACATCTCTAAAATCTCTCTGGCTGTCAGATGTGTCCAGATTGAACTGAGAGAAGAGAAGCTACGAGACCTACAGGACAGAAAAGTGTGTCTGCACGCATAAATAAAACACTTTACTCAACAGTGGGCCCCCAGTGATGGCCCTAGTTATACATACGCCGAGTAGAAAGATGCTCTTAAAAAGAAACAGTTATAATAGAAGCACTGTTGAGTGTTAAACTAAAATATAATAGTAGCAGTAGGCTAGTAGTAGCTGAATAATATAACAGTAGTCCAGTAGTATATGACAATGGAAGAAATAAAAGCCTATTAACAATATGCCAGTCGCAGGCTAATAATGGTATTTGTAGCAGTAGTGGCTAGTAGCTCAAATGTGGAAACTGTAGCCATATAAACAGGAGTGGCAATATGTAATAATAATAGTTGTAATTAGCAGTGGTAGTGTTGATACAATATTACTAATTTCAGATTCTAATAATAGCCAAATTAATATTAACAATACATTAGTATTAGGATAACTTGTGAGTCCAGCTCTGTATACAGGCCTATACACAGCCTGCGTGGCAATTGATCGGTGAGTAGCCTACAGCTGTCTCTACGGTGCAGACCCGAATGGGTTATAACCTAATATTAATACTAAATGTTATATTAATGGTATGTTAATGTTGGAGTCCTCCCCTACAACTCAGCCTGTATTGTAGTGACCCATTTAGCAGCAGTAGTTATATTAGAAGAAAACAAATATAGACGTCAGTGGACTAGGCCACAGTCAGTGTAGTAGGAGTAATACTTTAATGGTGGAGTACTCAGATCTCTCTGCAGCTCTGTCAGCTATCTCCCATCCAGACCAAATGTAAACAGACACAAATACCTGTTGAATGGTTGGGAGTGTGATGAACCGGGGAGCTATTTGTTAACCTCTGTGAACACGCAAGAGGACGACCTGTAAATGAGTAAATGATTCAATTGACACCTCGCTACTTTTGATCACTTCACTCACCGCAATGTATATTCTGGCTGAACGAATCATCGCGGTTCAAAGAAGAAGCAGAGACGTGAGTAGTTTGTGCTTTTTACACAGCTCGAGCCCTTTAATCCTGAATGAAAGCGTCTGACTTAAATAAACTAATTAGGAGGGGATTCATTGATCACTGCGGTGAACATAGAGAATATACAAAGAAGAAGACATTAACCTGAATCAAGACTTGTACCTTCAGATCCACCAGAATGGAAGCGGAAATTAATAAATACGCATCCAAAAGCCTATGATTTATTTTTCACATTACCGCCTGAGAAAATATATTATATTAGCTGATTCATATTTTTTTAACGGCTATACACAATGATCCATATCCATATAGCACAATAAAGTTGGTGGTAATCGTGAATATGGTCAGCACTTATTAATCAAAGTAAAACAACTAAAGTTTAATAATCAGCCAGTGGTGGTATTCAAATATTTGACCAGTGTGAAAATACTCAAAAACTGGCCTCTGTGAAAGAAATACAGAGGTGTTATAATATTAAAATATTATTATTAAATATTAAAACTATTTTCAAAGCAGTGAGTTATATAATATACTACTGGATTATTGTTAATGGTGCATTAAAGCAGCATTTTACAGTTGCAGGCGGTCAGTTCATTTTAAGTAATTTTGTCGGGCTGCTTAATTTTATAAATGTGTCTATTTTATTAAACGACCAAATTATGTTTATGTGAGATCATATTCGGGAAAGTAGCTAACTATCTGTCACATGACACGTGCAATAGGCTACATATATTTCCTTCGAAATAGTATTAGAAGTAAAATAAATAAGAAGCACTCAAGTGAAGTACAAGTATCCCAAACTTGTACTTGTTCAGCAGTTGATTGAACGTATAGGCACAGGCTATTTAGTTACATTCCACCATTACAATCAACGGTTTTGAATAAATATGAGTAGACTAATTTAAACCAATTGTATAGCAGCATTACAAGATACTGAAAAACTACAATATTTATGGTCAGACTTTATAGGTCGTTACAGATATTTATTGGGAATTACATTTGATCAAATTACGTAAAACAGATGTTAAAGGGTGGAGTTCCATCTCTGCCCAAAGCCAAAAAACTCTCTAAATCCTGATTGCATTTGCAAATTATTATACATTTCAGACTTGATTAAGACGCCTCTCTCTCGCTCTCTCTCTCTCTCTCTCTCTCTCTCTCTCTCTCTCTCTCTCTCTCTCTCTCTCTCTCTCTCTCTCTCTCTCTCTCTCTCTCTCTCTCTCTCTCTCTCTCTCTGTCTGTCTGTTTCTCCGTGTGATTGATTGGAGGAGTTTATAGGCTGGCACCCCCACCGTGTTTCCAGCCACTCACGCACATGATTGGTCCGCCTCCAGCAGCCGCAGCCATCAGAAGCGCCTCCTCTCATAAACCTTGTCGGACCGCACTAACGTTTCCCATTACTTCCAGGAGAAGCAGCGGCTCACTATTAGGAACTTTGCTTGCGACCTATGGCACACAACTAGCAGGTATGTAGTAGAAAGCGACTAATGGCTCCTCTTTTGCTCTATATTTTCTCCCCTATGCCAAACGGCTGGTTAAAACTTTCGGCGGTGAGCGCAGTAAGACCTACATCATCATTTCGGGGAATAGTTTTATCGCCCCAGCCTGCCTCTCAGCCCTTATCTCTTGTGGGTCTTATCAAACGGTTATCTATTTTGCTGTGAAGACATATTGCGTTTTGTTTCCTATCTGTTGTGTGTGTGCGTGTGTGTGTGTGTGTGTGTGTGTGTGGGGAGGGGGGGGGGGTGGGGGACAGAGATTTGACATGGACTTTTTAGCGCTTGATGGGAGTATGGCAGTCACTGCGGATTGGATGTGTTTATTGCAGCTATAGATGACACGAAGTCAGCGAACATGGCGGGTGATGAATTGTCAGATTCATAGTTTGTTCGCTTTTATTGTGGAAATATAGACTAGGCTACTCTTTTAAAGATAAAAACGAGCTGTGCAACAGAGGTGTGCATTTCTCCAGAAAATGTTTGTATCAAGATTTTTATAGGGACACAGTTTGAGCTCGGTTTTCCTATATTTTTAACATCTATTTTCTTCTGATTTAATCCTAACGGTCCCAACTCTTTTTTTGTCACAGGGTAGACTACTCCCTGACGATTTTTATTAACCCGGTGTATGGAAAGTGCTCCTGGATGGACCTGGGCGAAAACAGCTGGTCCATGGTCAAGCGAGAAGTATCCAGCAGCCCAGGGTCACCGGCTGAGCAGACCTACCTGCACGGTGACAGCAGGAGGGACGGTCCCACCTCGGATGAGCTGAGGACACCTCCGATCGACCTTGACGCACTGGGGTCCCGTCGCTCCGACGGCAGATCACTACACTCCTACGTTCACTTCGGACACCATAACAACACGCTGACTGCGGAGGACATCCCGCTGTTTACGGATTTAGACCAGGGCAGCAAACTCGTCCTCTCCAGTGGAGCGCACAAGGCGAGCTTGCTGGTGGACCCGACCGACATGTACCAAACACTGGCCATCGCCGCAGCCCAGAGCCAGACTGGATATGATTCATCCTCTGGTGGTTATATGCACTCCAACCCCAACTCCCCCGTGTATGTCCCCAGCTCCCGGGTGGGCCCAATGATACCCAGCCTCTCATATCTGCAGGCCAGCGGCTCTGCGCAGCCCAGCCACGCAGTCTCTAGCCACTCGGTCTGGTCGCAGCCCGCCCCGGAGAGCCCTTCATACAGCACCGGGAGCCCTCACACCTCCAGTCGGTTCCACTATCCTCCGAGCCCACCCATCAATAACGGGACGCCCAGGGACACCGGCTACAGTAACACGCTTAATGTGAGCAGCAGAGACCAGTACGGCCTCTCTCGGCCCCTCAGCGGGACCTACGCGAGTCCATACTCTCCGTACGCACCGCAGCTGTCCCAACTACCCTCGCCTTGGACCGGAGGACCTTTTGATAACACCATGCTGCACACCTTGCAGAGCAGAGGCGCGCCCTTGATTCGAGGACCAAACGGAGGTATGCAAAGTAGACGAGGACATAGTGATGGAATAATGTTCATTCTCGCTGTCTGGGATCATGATTACATTCCTTTAATCAAGCATGCAACCTTGTGTCAAAGGGGTCTTTGGGATAGCACTGAAACTGCAGTGCATTTTTGTAACCCGATCTGCCTGTGGAGGCCAGAGCTCAAAAGATCAAAAATAATTATTATATCAAAACATTTTTAATGAAGTACCACAAACATGATATCCCTATTACACTGGACCAGATTTTGTCTGAAAGGCCACGTGCGTGTGATTCTTCAAGATGAAAACAGGGCCAGTGTGCGCATAAAGATATCGAAAGTGTGTCAGGTTTATAACATGAAATCCGTGGATCTGATTTAATTTGCCTCACTTTGTAGCATACACGTATGTTCCTCATGGAAATAACAACCCGTGGGCAGATTTTCACGTTTTAAAGCTGTGCGTTATGCTGTTTTAAGTCTTTGTTTTTAGTTTCAGATATTCTCGACGACATGGGGGAGAGCAGAGAGTGCGTGAACTGCGGTTCCATCTCCACGCCGCTCTGGAGGCGCGACGGCACGGGCCACTTTCTCTGCAACGCCTGCGGCCTTTACAGCAAAATGAATGGGCTGAGCCGGCCATTAATTAAACCACAGAAACGGACGGTAAGCAGGGGATCACTTAACCGCTCAATTTCCTGCCTAATCATTTCAAACAATGGCTGGAGGTTATCGCCGATGATAAGTGTCCAATGCAGTAAAGAGACATGTATGCATATAGGTCAGATTTGATTTTAAATGTTCTAATAAATTTGGTTTATTTTATACGTGTGTTATATGTGACAAGTAAAATGGGAGATAATATATTTGTAAAATACATCTCAAATTTGATATTCAGGAATTTTAAAGTCTATCTTATCTTATCTTTAAATTTGTGCTTTTTGTGCAAATTGATGACATTATTACGCAATAATATTTATTTTTCAGCCACCAATAATAGAAATGACGAGGGATTGAAAGATTTGCTCGCGAAGAGGTCTGTTAGTAAATTTCCCGTAATTTATTTTAAAGGAATTGAACGCACTGATTTAATTGGATTAAAATCACACATATTATATTGTTAAAGTTATTAATTGGGCACTTAATCTGTCGCCAGTGCTTCTGTTGGGTAATTTAATCGTAATGGGTGACAAAAAGGACAATTCTTTTCCTGGTGCCATTACGTGCATTACGCACAGTTTGTCTCAGGAATCTAGGCTACATATAAAAGCCGTGCGTCAATGGGTTGAAGATCATAATAGGGCCCGTATTGTTGTTAGGAAACAGGGCATGAAAGGTCAATTTATAATAAAATTAGTGGAATGTGGCTTTCACTATTAAAACATTTTCTTTAACTTTAGGTGAGAAAAAGACTCAAAATCTGGACAGATTTATTATATCACATCCTACTCGGAAAATTTTGTATTGATTATAATCATTAATTCTGTGTTATATTTTTGTCATCAGTCAACGTCCAGAAGAATCGGCCTGTCCTGCGCTAATTGTCAAACCAGCACGACCACTTTGTGGCGCAGAAACGCGGAGGGAGAGCCGGTGTGTAACGCGTGTGGGCTCTATACAAAATTACACGGGGTGAGTCGAGATTGTATTTCACATTTCTTTCAAACGTAGGCCTAATACCCACTTTGATGAATCAACACCAATTTAAAATTAATTGGTCTCCAAAAATCATCTAACCTACAGGTACCTCGGCCGCTTGCTATGAAGAAAGAGGGAATCCAGACAAGAAAAAGAAAACCGAAGACCATGAATAAAACAAAGGGATCCTCTGGTGAGTCACTGATCATTACTGTGCATATTCCTGTGGATAATAATGATCAATACGTTGTTTTTTTATAATATGATCTCATAAATATATATTTTATATATTTCATATAGGAAATAACAACTCTGTCTCTATGACTCCCACATCCACATCTTCATCTAATTCCGAAGATTGCTCGAAAAACAGCTCTCCTTCTGGACAGGTGTCAGGGGTAAGTGATCTTTTTTTTACTGTCTTCTGCTCTACTTGATTTGTGTGATGTGGCACAGAAGTTTTTTTTTTTAATAAAACCTGAAATAATTAATTTGAAAATGCAATTTGAACAGTGATTTTAATTGTAAAACTGTCCTTGATGGATCCTCAGGGTTGAATATTTTGCAATGAACTAATTGAAGCATTTGCCACAGCAGGTGTTTTGCTAAAGAGAACACATGCACACTGACTGATGCTCTGTGCTGCTGACTGCTGCTTACACTAGGCATATGTTTTAACATAATAATACAGTGAGACTAGAAACACACTACTCAGGATTTGGTGTGTTTTTGGGGGGGCATCTCAGTCCAAAAGCCAAACATGAATCACACTCCAAAGTGCTTATTCTACTGTATAGAAAAAATATCTGCTTTGGAAATACAATGAGGTTAATAATGCACATTTGCTTTGGCGTTGCAGGTCAGTTCGTCTGTGCTGTCCAATTCAGGGGAGGGAACTGGCTCAACGGTGAAGTACCCGGGACAGGACGGCCTGTACACCAACGTGGGTCTGTCCCAGCCATCAGATGTAGCTTCAGTGAGGGGTGAACCCTGGTGCCCCATGGCCTTAGCTTGAACATCTAAATCTTTGGGAGGACAGCAATCCCTGGCCCCTCTGTCTGGATGCTAATGTGGAAGTATCGTGGGGGCAATGTTTGTTTCCTTCCTTGCAGCTGACGCAAGAAGAGTCGGGCAGGGTGTGAGACGACCTTCAGTTACACTGCAAGCTTCAACCAAGTGGGAATAGCAGAGATTGGTTTCCAGATTGGTGTGGGGGATCTTGTTGCCTTAAAAAAACAAAGGGAATCGCCAGGCCAGATGATCAATCATGTGACCTGTTTTGGATGGTTTCTGGACCTGCCATACATTCGTTATCTCTCCCTTCCACCATGACACAGAACCACATCTTGTTTTTAAAATTAAGTCATCATGTACATAACGGATTTCCGCTCTGAAGAAAATGCTGTTGATTGGATACCACTGCTTCATAAAGCGCTATATTCTTTAAAGACATTTAGATTTTTTTTTCTTTCTACAACTGGAATCATGCCACAAGTGCCAAGACAACCTTTTTATCAATCAAAAGAAAAAAAAATATTTATAAATTTTCCATTGTTGAAAACATGGCTATGATTGTTAATAAAATATCAATATAGAGTAGAAATTCAACCATTCTGATGTCTTCTTTTGTAATTTTGTTCCCTTTATAAATGGTTGTTTGTAGTACAGTAGTGTTGAATGTGCACATGTTTTCCACTGAGAGCTCTTACTGTATTTGACTGAAACTATTTTGGTTTAAACAGGGTATAAATGACTATGTCATATAGTTGTTTTGTTTAATTATTTACTAAAACATGCAAATAATCAACTCTTTCAGACTAATTTTTGATACTGAAATGCTGTCGGCTGTTGGGTAGCTTTAAGGTACTATTCTCAAAGCAGAGCTACAAAAACTCTTTTAACTGTAACGCAGTTGGATGGCTTGTATGATCAAAGCACACTCAGAATAGCTGTGGGCCTACTGACCTTTATGTTACAAGACATACTCTGCAAAATAAGGCTGTTGGTTGCACTACCTGACTCACTATAAACTGTGGATCTTTCACAATGCAAGCATGTATCTATTGCATCATTTTATACCAAAATTAGACCAAAGTGGAGAGTGAGGTCACCTCTGAACAAATTCATGTTACTTTGATGTCTTTGAATAATCCATGTGAGGGATTAAAGGGAGTGTAATGGCCCAGTAGTAACAAAATGAGGTGTTGAAGTGGACAATTAAATAAGGAAATTAAAACACAGCTGCATAGGTGGCATGCAAAATCAAAATTCAAAAGGTCATATTGGATTTTCCTACACCGTTTGTCTCCGTGTCCTCCAGCAGTGGTGTGTGTGGAGTCTCAAAAAGCCACTTCAGGCCACAACACAGTTATGGGGTCATTACAATCTGAAGGCAATCTGATCAGTTACATGTGAAACTTGGTGTAAAGAGAGTTTTTTTCTTAGTATTTTTTCAGTTTTCATCTCATCTCTCCATCCAAACAGGCCATGTCATTTATTCTTCTGGATTTATTTATTTTTTTGAAATATCATGTTTATTTTAGCATAATTGTTTTGGTGTTGTTTTTTTTTATATAAGAAATTTATTTTATTTAAATTTCAGTCCAATAAATTGTTATGGTGATGCAAATGAATCAGTTACCCTGTGTTTTAAAGAAAATAATTAGTATTTTTTAAGTTGTGGAAAGAGCCGTGTTCTTGCATAATATTGATATTACTCAGGCATACTTTTGTGTGAGGCAATCATAGCCATGCTTTAACTCCCATTTTCTCTGGTGGAACAAAAACTTGCTTTATTTTCTCAGATGTTTTCATGATTGGGAGGGAAGCACACAAGAGGGGGTCAAGACCAGCTAATGCAATGCAAGGATTTCCTGGGGGAAAAGAAACTATTGAAAATTGCATCTCAAAACGAAAATTATTCTTGCAGATTTTGATTTCCAGCTTTTTTTCGGGTGGTTTGCTTCCACATTCTGTTTATGTTTCATTAAAGCAAGCGTTTATTCTTCCTGACAGTTCTTTTTACTTAAGAGTTTTTCTTTTCTATAGGCTTAAAGCACAATCCACTTTTCTGTGTCCTCTTGAACCAGCAGCTCAAAGTACCTGTCACAATGTTTACTGTACTTAAGCGAATATGGCCTGTGAGTAATACCACATGAAAAGATTTTAGTGATGGTTAAGATTTATGTCTGGGCTTAGCGTTATCTGTCAGCTCTTTGACATATTGATTAAGCTGAATTTATTGAGTGTGGAGGAATGTACTACACAACACAACAGCCACATCCACAGTTTGGAGATGAACATTGTAACTGTACTTATTTTTCTTTCATTTGCAAAAGATCAAACCTTTTTGACATTTAATTAGAATGATACAGCCACAGCCATTTGTTTTAGCCAAAAATCATCTATCATTTGTTTTTTCAGTGTTAGTGTTACTTGTGTCCAGTTTGGATGTAAACATCAAATGGAAACGTTTGCCCTGTATTCATTGGCTGCTGGGTGTTATATAAAACACAATTAATACACAAGACCACCACCAGGCATTAAGTCGTTGAGCTTCAGCGCAGATAATTTACTGAACCACCTTCAGCTATGTAAATGTAAACTAGTGTTGAACTCAAAACACGAGCAAATATTTATAGGTTTCTGAATTTATGAGGTGGTCCTACCTTGGCACTGTCTGACTGGTATCCATGGTGCTGCAAGGGGGGAAATATAAACACAACAGCACAGAAATCCTCCCTGCGCTCTCATGTGGATGGATGTTCACAGAGATGAGGGTCACATCAACCACCACATTCACACAGAGTGATGCAAATGGAAAGCTCGTAGTTATTATCTGCAAAGCGATGGAAATTAATTGTGAATGATGTTTGTCACAGAGTTGTAGCTTTTGGGACAGAGCAGGAATATAAGTATAAGTGTTGAGTAATCAAAAAAGCTGGAAAGAGGGGAAAAGAGAAGGGATGGCTGTGATAGACGTATACAGACAAAGAGGGAGAATGCAGAGCTCTTGATGGCTGCACAGGGTTGAAAGTCCTCCTAAAGTAAACAGCGCATGCTAACCAGCAGCAGCAGACTACAGGCCCCAGGGCTGTTATGCCATGAGGCAGCAGCACAGCATGGCCCAGTGGCTCCCTCAGGAGATGCCCGTTGATCTTTCCATGTTGCCTTTCAAAGGAGAGCACTGCTGGCCCTGCCTCCGGAAGAGATGGGATCTCTGACTCAGCCCTTTTGGGTTTCCTCGACAGACACGGGGGCACATTCTGGGAGAAACAGCACTTAAAAACACGATAGCCGTCCTGCAAGTCTAGTCTTTTCAGATTTGGAGTACCATCAAAAGATCTCTAATAGAAAGAGGGTTTGTGTATATACTGTAAATTATTTATTGTTCTGGTTTATTATTTTGTGATTCATTCACCTTGTTAGATTCACAGAAAGCCAAATTGTGCTTTAAAAGCTGTGTCCACACAACATTTTGTATCTTAGTTAGCATCATATCAACGCCTATAGGAAAGAAAAAAGGCCCCTCCTCCACCCCTGTAAATATATCTCACAGCCTCACTCACAGGAAGTTTTTTACACACAAGGGGAAGGTTCAGTGCAAGTAATGATGAGAAACCCAACTTCTCTCTTTCTAATAATATGTAAATCAGCAGTTACTGTAAATAATAAATGACAGTGAAATGTTTGACTCCACACAGTGTGGAGATTACATCACTATGTATAATCAGCGTTACTTATTACAGAAACAGTGGGAGAGTTGGGTGTTGGAATGAATGACACTAGTGTTCTACGTGAGTGTGTGTGTGTGTGTGTGTGTGTGTGTGTGTGTGTGTTGATAACTGCTGTTTTATTTGTTAAAATCACCTCAGAAAACAATCCCACAATGATGATAAAGTGAGGAGGTGGTTGAGTGTTGGCCTTGATTTTGAAAACTGATGGTTTATTCCAATTTCTTTCCTTGATGTAGACTATTTATGAATGAAGGTCCACAATTTAACTGAAGCCATCCATGCAAGGGAGGTACATTTCCATTTCCTCTTTAGTTTATAGAAACTCAGTGGCCCATATATGTAGTAGGACTATGCTGCTGAGAAATAACACATACATACAGTCTATGGGGGGGAAATATAACTGAATATTTTAGCATCTGGTACTGCACGCACAGAAAGCTCTACTCTGATGTATGCTAACATTCAACACGAATAAAACAATGTTGAGATTAAATGCCTGGCCTACCAGTGGAAAACCACGTTTTGTGTTTGTTCAATATGTAGTTCCTCCTAAATAAGATGCAGATTGCTGGGAACCTTCTGCTCTGAATAGCAAACTGGCACTCACAAACTAGATTAGACTAACTAGACTAGACTAAATTAGAGTCATAAAGGAGAATAGGAAACATTTTTTAACATAGTCGCGAAAAATCATAGTTTAATATCATGGATGCTGTCCCTGCAAATTTTGTAGCCCACTCTAAATGTATGTTTCCGAGCAGCCCACCGTTCTCTGCATTCATGCAACCTGGCTGATGATGACGTATTTACGGCACCTTAAAAACAAACCGTCACCTCTTACACTTCTATCAGCGGTGCTTGCTGGAGGGTGCAGCCGCGGGAAAGAAAGAAGCTATAAAACTGGATAATAGAAAGCGCAAAAACGGCGCTGAAAGACAACAGTTAAAAAAGGAAAGCTCTAGAGCGGCCAGATGTCCTAAACTGAGCAACTTTTTCATTAAAACCAGTCAGAGTGAAACGCCAAATGAAGACGATGAGACCGGTAAGCTAACATTAAGCTAGTTGGGAACAGTGCAACATGCTAGCGGTTGGACAAAACATAACACAACGTGGCCTACAAACCAGCGTTCATGTTTTTGAATCAAACATTTTCTTCCTCAGCAGCAGCTGATTGTCCAGTTGGCTTCCAACAGTGAAAATGAAGAGCCAGTACCAAGCACCGGCCATGAATTCACAACTCCAGAGTGGGCAGGTACGATTGCTCATTGAGTGAAATAGAAGAACTATTATGGTGTGGACCCTCTATATAGTAAAATCAGTGTTAAGCAAGTTACTTTTAAAAAGTAATAGTTACAGTTACTAATTACTTCTTCCAAAAATTAACTAAATTAGATACTCAGTTACAAATTATAAAAGCAATTGTTACTTAAGAAAGTAACTAATGCGTTAGTTTCAAATAGGCCTACATTTTTAAATGCTCAAATGTGACCCCACCTCCACCCCTCTTTAACGGAACATAAAATACATGTGCATGTTCAATTATTTATGATAAATCTGAATATTACAATGAAATGGACACTTAATACAATACATTATTAACAGAAACTGTACACAAATCTAAACTCTTAATGTTGCTGTGGGACAAAGTGAGACTATCAAAATGCCATGTATGTAGATATTATGTCTAGTGGATCAATACAAATAACACAATAGATGTTTTGGAACTTTTGATATTTATATTTATTGCCCCTCAACCGGCCACAACAGGGCAAAATTAAATAATGCTTGTTAAGCACTATAGCAAAAATAAATAAATATTTACGTTCTTTGTAGTGCAAATAACGCAAGTGGCCTGATGTTTATACTTTTGCACTGTTATGTGTGTGTGTGTGTGTGTGTGTGTGTTTGTGTGTGTGGGTGGGTGGGTGAAGGTGATAGAACGAGAGAGTGACAGCGATTATCTTCGGAGCAAGTAGCCACTCTAGAGTCATAGTGCCTGTTTTCTGACCACGGTGGAAAATCTTTATCAAGAAAAGTTACCCCTCTCCTTGATTTCATAACCCCATACCTGTCTCCCGTTGACTGACTCGCTTGTGTTGTTCGTTGTCATAGACAGTTAAAGAAGTGGACCAACAGATCCCGTTGTTCTGGATGGAGACCAGTGAAGGAAAATAGAAGCACTTTTCCGGTGATGGCTAGGCGTTACTGCGCAGCCTCCAACTGAGCTTGACGACGTAGTTGTGACGTGGGCAACGTGTCTGAAAGTTGTAAGTCTTCTGGCCAAGAGAAATCTCAATCATTCCCTATCAGCAGAGACGGAGTGCATAGGTATAAGGAGATAACATAGACACAGGCTAATTACTGCTAACTAACATACTAGTTAACATTAGTAATTAAACCTAAGCAGCTGATATAAGTCAAAACTGTCTGCAAGCTTCTCGCAATATGATGATTCGTCGACTATGCAACGGTAATTCGTGTGGTTACGATGCAATTGTTAGCCTATTTTTACAAAAACGTCTGGTACAGACCCATAACATGAGGTACAAGGTAATGGAGCCTTTTATACATTGTCGTGTTTCTTTAGAAAGAAACAATGGACAAATCTTGAAACACTGAAACACTTCAGATGTAAAGTAATTCACTGTCAAAGTGGAGCCAAAATGAATGGCAGTCAATGGGATGCTAACTGCAGGTGATGTCTTCGTAGTATTAAAATGGCGCCGTGGGAGCTACGCTTAGAAAGGAATGGCCTCTGATTGGCTTACCATGATATTTTACTCAACCTTAGCCAGTCTTCAGCATATATGCACTTGTCTCGTGCACTGCCCACTAACCAAGGAAGAAAAAAAGTCTTTGCATCTCGGCTCAGAGATCTAGTTGGTCTGATGAAAAATGCGTTTTTGGCAGTAACGGTAACAGCGTTATTAAGATGGGAAGAGTAATCAATTATATTACTTGTTACTGAAAAAAAGTAACGCCGTTAGTAACGCTGTTATTTATAACGCCATTATTCCCATCACTGAGTAAAATGCCCTGAGATGATTAATGATGCCAGATGATTTGGCACTACATTAATGAAACTGACTTGCCTTTATCAGAAAGCTTTGTAAATATCTGCTGACAGTGTGGAAGGCACATCTAACTACCTGTTGGAGCACAGTGTGTGAACAAGCAAACTAAAAGCAAATTAAATTACATTACATGTCATTTTTATCCAAAGCGACTTACAATTGCCATACTCTTTACGCCTCTGGAGCAACTAGGGGTTAAGTGTCTTAGTGTCATTGGTTGATGTATCACAATGGGAATCGAAACTTGGTCTCCCACACCAAAGGCATGTGCCATATGCACTGCACCATCACACCCCACACAGGATCAGACTAGTTACAAGAGTGATCCATTATGCCTTTTTTCATTGGAATAAGGATAGTAAATGTACAAAGCCCATGACTAAAAGGGAATAGAATGTTATATGAAATATTATTCAAAGTACAATACATTTTATTTTATTCTTTATTTCTTTTTATTATTTTCATTTATTTAATTTCAACGTTTGGATATTTGTGAACACTTATTTGCTAAGAAAATAGATTCTGATATTGCTGAAGATCATTGTGTTGTTGAAACAATATTGTACTGTTATATATAAATCTACATTGTGAAGCAACACTGAATTGGAAATGACATTTTACAAAAATACACTGAATCACAAGGCTGTAGATAACACTGCACTATTGCAGACTTCTATACTAAGGTTTTAATTATATTACAATTACATTTAATATAGTCAGTTGTGAAGTGAAGTTGGCCTGTCTAAGGCATGGAACTCCAGAGCTGGGGCAGTACGCATTTGTATTTTTATGATAAATCCTAGCCTGCTTGACACCAGACCATTCTCCGTTGTAACTGAGAGTGGGTCTGGGGAAGGTTAATTAACACCTCCTTTCCAAAGGGGCATCACCAACGGACGCCGATCAAATGCTTCTGGGCGCAATTGTATAGTCCTTCAACCAATCAGACCAACAATCCGGGTGATGTAGCAGCGACAACAGGTTGCTGCCATGGATGTATGTATGTATTAAGGAAACGGTTTGCTGCACTTTGGTGGTCTTCATGTTATATGTAAACAAAAAGCTGCTTGAAGTCGCTGCACTATCGTCATCATGTCGCCTCAACGGTTGTGATTGGTGCCTCGATTTGGAAAAATTGGAAATGGGCTCTTGGCCAGACTGACTTGAAGAGCAAATCTCAAATTTGCCGCAAGTTTGTCAGGGTTTTCCCAGGCTAGATATGAGATATTTCACAAATTACACATATCTCATTGTGACACAAGAGGAAAATTTAGAAATTGCAATGACAGTTTTTCCAGGTAAGAGCTCTGTGTCTGTCTAAGGGAAATGCTATTTAGTTACCAAGCCCTCTGGTGAATAGAAGTCTGTGCTTTGAAACTTATCCACTAAATCATGTATATCCTGTAAGTATTTTCTGCTGCCGCGATCCAAGGAGTATGCAGAGATTCTTGGGAGTTCAATGCAAGGTTACAGCTATCTCTCCTCTCCTACTAGCCCAACAGTCAGCCTTGTGTCCAGGACGTTTTGAATTAAGTTCAGCGCTCTTGTGTATGGGAACCCGAGCTTGACGCCAAATGCAATACTTCCCTGAGTATTTCTGTCAGAACCCCAGCCTTCGAAAACAAAACACAGTGAAATCACAGCAAGCCTGTTTTAATCAATTAAACATATGTCAACAAGCAATATGCTAATCATTATGTCATGTCATGGTGATGTATGAGCAGAAGTCAATCATGATTGTGAGAAAACTAACAGACAAAACTTATCTGTTGATTAAATGTCGTGAAAATAGGTTTTGTGTTAGCTTGCAATTACCAGTATCTCTATTGTTCAGGTCTGGTGCAAAAAAGACAAAATGAAGGGAGTCAGAGACGGGGGATATTTTCCATGTTCCATGATGTACACTGTATGTTGGTGTTTGTGTGCCTGTGTTTGCCTTGGATGTAGAGGTGGGGGAAACAGTGCCTTCCTGACTGGTATCAGTCGTTTAGCTCAAAGTCTGCAGTCTAGAGAATCTGCATGGAGTCATAGCTTTAGTCATTTGGGTCAACCGAGGGTTATGAAGTTTGGTGGGATTTTAACAGCCCCTCCTACCCAGAATGCAACGCAGCGTCTCAGACTTTAGAACGAGGTATGCTTGTGTAAACACCATTTGGCTCACTGAAGACTGGAAATGTAATACATTTTCATCCAGGGCTCAAGATAGCAGCGTAGCCACACAGTGATGACCGGGGATGAATTGCAGGATGCAGCCGCCTGACAGAAGAGACCAGTTACCCTCCTCTCTTGCCTGCTGATTGGGCGTCTCTCCGCTGAGACCTCTTACGAACACTCCTAATAACCAAATGAGCATCTAATGTAGATAACAGGCTGACACACGGCAGGCTCCCAAACAGAACATACAGCTGCTCATTAAAATCTCCCCAGCCTTTGCCATACATTTGATACAGGTTGTAGCGAGAGTCTCCCCACTGGTTACAGGTTACGCTTGTGCACACTCACGGTTTTCCTGTGCAATGTGGGATGATTTGCAACATTACAGACATGCACACTTTTACCACCTAATTAGTTTAACCTCCTACAAGCTTGTTTCCCCCCTGTATGATTATCTGACTGCTCATTTCAAGATGTCAGCAAATACTTTTAACTGATGGCCAGATCGACAAAAATATAAACCAAATTGTAGTTTTCCCTTCAAAAACATCCCCTGTAGCATAGACTGTATTAAGTCTTATGTGAACCCAGTGACTGAGCACAACAACAGAGCTGCTTCCTCATGCTGCCCTGACCAGGCAGACCCTTTGGCTGAGGCGACCAATTAATTATAGACGTGACTTTAAAACTTCCTGTTTTTCCCTCCTTAATTAAGCCAATCTGCCCTGCTGCTCTAAAGAGAGGAAATACCTCAAAATAGTTCCCAATTTCAGCACGTTCAATTATTTTGTGCCTTGTAGCAGATTGCATCGGTCGTGTTAATGTACGGACCAACGATGTTTGATCACAGGGAAATTATGTCTGTCATTTCTTCCTGCTTCGCCCCCGATTTAATGTGGGAATTGTGAGGCGAGTTGGTGCCCAACGTGGGCACAGCCCGCGCACAGATTACTAACTACGTGCCCTCAGTCAGGCCCATCCAACATCAATCTCTGCCAGCGATGTTTATTATTACACTCATGCAGTCACTTATTCTGAGAAGAGAGGGAAAAAAAATCTGATTTATGCCTCCACTGTTACCCTTTCCTGTCCTCATTTATGAAAACAAAATTCCAGTGAATTCCTGCAGTATTAACACTAAGCAGTTACGAGGTCAAGCTTTCACTTACACCGCACAATTCAACTGGCTGGCCACAGTCCACTCACAGATAGTGTGTTGTTGCTGCTGCTTCACTGTGGCTTTGCTATGCCGAGTAAAGGAGTCAGAACACAAACTTACAAACTGACCTTGACAGCATCATCTCTCTCCGCCTTGTTTTTTTACAGTTACACTAAATCTACAGCCAGTGTTCAAGAGCACCAAGGCAACTTTAGTGTTATCATAAATGCACCACACTTGTTGAACACCTGCCAGTGTTTTTTAGTGGTGCCCTTTTCAACTTTGAACTGAAACTCACCTCCAGGCCTCACCCTCTGTGTTTTTCACTGGGAAACAGGAAAAAGGAGGAGAAAATGAAGACCTACGTGCAATGAAAAACCAGGGCTGGAGCAT
This sequence comes from Percina caprodes, assembly GCA_013375575.1. Classification (NCBI taxonomy): domain Eukaryota; kingdom Metazoa; phylum Chordata; class Actinopteri; order Perciformes; family Percidae; genus Percina; species Percina caprodes. The sequence continues at coordinate 4,016,645 of JABXJD010000037.1, forward strand.
TTTAAAAGGGGGACTTAATGTGAAGTGTTCCTTTATTATTTTATTAGCAATATCAGGTGAATACCATCTATTGTTCTCTGCTGTGGTATCTGTGTGTCAGATCCGTGAGGTTGTAGGTTAATCTACTGTGGGTGTGTACCATCAGACAGTATTGTATTTATCATGGTACCCGCATTTTACTTTATTAATGCATATTCGTAATATGGACAGTATATTAGAATTTCAGTACATTATTTTATCTGTATTTATTTTGGGTCAAGGCTTCTCTGCGATACCTTTTTAATTATGATTTTAAAATAGAGGCACTGAACTAAGTGGGTGACAAAGAAGGTACATTTTTATTTTAAAGCTTTTCTCTCAACATTTTTATGATGTACCTGTGGGTAATAAATTATGCACCAGTAAAACATACAAGTAAACTCTATTTTAGACTTTCATTTAAAATAATTTTACATTTTAATTGAAAATCTGTGAAATTCAACACCAAAATTGAAGTTCATAATTGCCTCTATCCGCTATCTGTGTCATTTTGTGAAACTGGGACCTTATGTGATACTTTATTGTCAGATAAAAACAGTTTACAGCTCTACACGTGTATTTTATTTAGTTTTATTTAGTTGAAAAAATTTGGTTTCAACCCTCTACAATGATGGTGAGTGCATGTTACCTGCTAACCTTTTAGGCATAAGCCCCAGTGGTGTGGTTTTGTTTTTGTTTGTTTTTGTATTACTGCCTTTTGATTATTTCAGCAAACTCAGAGGTGGCAATCAAGATAAGATAAATTTTTATTGTCCTGAAGGAAATTTTAACAAAACATAGTGTATACATACTGTACATACATACATACTGTACATAAAGTTCACAGACTGTTGCATTACTCTGCATGGACATGCTCATGTTGTATGCCGAGACGGCCACTAGCCAACCAAATTGCACACTGCCCATGTACAACACATCATAGTAGTCATATTAATATGTGCAGTAAGGCTGGCCATACACCAGCTGCGTCGCGCAAGCGCGGCGTTTCTGTTGCGTGTCAGCTGCGTGGCGGCTGCGTGTTTTCTATGTCCTACACACCAAAAATGTGTCTGACGCTGAGTTGCTGCTGCAAGGTGACGTACAGGAAGGGCTATCTTGGGACATAGCGCCGACAGATTAAAACTCTGAAAAATGGGTAAACATAAATTTATAGGCTACTGATTTGATGTCGGCAGTATTGATGGCACAATAGGTTACAGAATATTTTGTTCAGTATGACAGGTGCAATATTTGAACATTGTTTTTATTTATTTTTAAACATATATATATATATATATATATATATATATATATATATATATATATATCTGCATTGTTGTCAAAACCTAGAGACTTTCAAACATCAACAGTTCATTTATTAATATGTCTTTGTGTCAAAATGACATAAACATCTTTTTTGCTATTCTGTTTTGTCTGGAAACACTTCTAACATGCTCGCGTGTCGCGTGGAAAATAGCCGTTGGTTGTATTTCTAGCATGCATGCGTTTTCGGCGCGGCGTGTGAAACATGCATGTCACACAGGCAGTGTGTAAGCTCTAGCCTGTTAACGTGGGAGACGAAATAAAAACGGACACGCCATGCAGATGACATGCTCGAGCGACGCATCCAGTGTGTAGCCAGCCTACGGGTAAGCCGCCTTATCAAAACAAAATCTTGGTAAAGGTAAAGTAAAAAGAAAAGTAAAAATGTACAATGTAATGTAATATGGACAAAACATATATAAGCCTAAACTTGTTGCTTTCACATTGTTCCTCAAGTGGCTAAATTCCTGTCATTCTTCCGAGTCTAAAGAAAAAGAAAGCATTTGTAATTTGTTCATTTAAACACAGAGGAAACAGGCCTGCTGACTTATGACTTATTTGGCAAGATTGAGAGGATCCTGGCCTTGAATTCAGAGTGAGTCAAGTGTTGAATTACAGTCATTCTACAGCAATTGTCACAATGTGTCTCTGCAAAACTGGACACTTCACAGGTCTCAGTTGACTAGCTGACACCTACACTCAAAGAATTTTTGCTTTAAAATTTATGATATGCCAAAACCTTTAGATCGTGACCCTTTGGTGGGTGCTTTTACACACTGATTTATGTATTTAGCATGATTCTGTCAAATCATAAAGCAATGTAAAAGAATAGATAGAAAGAAAGGGGTGCTGATTTGGTAGACTGGTGGTTTGACATCATTAAAGAGGAAGCCCAAGCAGTCCTGCTAGAGGCCCCTCAATAAACAGGCTGGTTATCACATCACTAACATTTATTTAACCCTTCTGCAGAAGGTGTTCTGTAGAGGTTGCGCAGGGGCAGGGGAGCTGTTCCCAACTCTCTTGACTGTTACCAACCTTAACCGATTTCCTAAACACACACACACACAGTCAAGCCCATTCTGATTCATAGTATCATGTAGAGACACACAGTTGCTGTATTCTCTCTGCCATTAAGTGTTTTTAGACTGCTCTCAAGACATCTCCCCCCCAGTCCCTTGAACTCTACTACTCTCCGTCTCCAACTTCATCCAGTCTTCCCAGGCTTGGCTGCTTCTAAGGAACAGAGACTAAAAACATGACTTCAGCTGAAAGAATGGTTGTTGGGTCAAGAAATGAAAGGATGAGAGGATGAAAGGATGAGGGAAAAGCTCCTATCCCTTACCCCCAACTCCATTCCTTTCCCGTTTGCAGTGAGACAGTACACACAGCTCTCTCCCACACAGCTCCACATCCCAGCACCAGGCTCTGTGTTTTCTTAATTCATTACTTAAAGGAAAGAAATGTAGCCCATATGAAAATAAATACGGCTCTCTTGGATCAGACCATGTGTCATAGTGCGATAGCTCCTAGGAAAAGGCTGTTGTTTTAACCGAAGGAGGATGAAACTCTCTGGCTCTGCGATGCATCTGTCACTCTGCTCTTTGTCTCCGTCACACAGCACAGACCAGCAGCATGCAATCTTATCACATGATTTAGACCTAAATACATTATTTTAAAGTGGGTCACACTCAACAGTGAAGCCAGATTCACTGGGTTGCACTCTAAAGTTAATGACCTGAGACTGAGCTTTTGGTTTAAGCTGTAATTCTTATATTCTTTACGCAATATTTTCTTTTGCCTTGCTAACAGCCCAGGGAGGGCAAGGTCGGTCAGTCCACCACTTTGTTTCAGACTGAAATATCTCAACAACTTAGCGATGGATTGCCATGAAATTTTGCATATAGCCAGAGCATGAATCCTAATAACTTTGGTGACCCCCTGACTTTTATTCTATCAGCATATGAGAGCGTTTTCTTTTTTTTCTTTTTTTTTTTTTTATAAAATGACTCCACTATTTGATAGATTCACGAGAGACATTCTTGTTTTCCATAAGTGAAAACATTGATGATTCTTTAACTTTTTATCTAGCGCCACCATCATGTCAAAATTTGTGTTGGTCCAATATTTTGTTTCGTGGTCATTACATGCAAATTTAATATAGACACTCAAATCAGCCCCAGTTGTACTTTTTTTATTAAAGGGGTGATAGAATGGTTGTATAGAGTATTTCACACTGTTCCTTGAGGTCTCCTGATAGGGTATGTAACATTTGTTGGGCTGAAAATGTTGCTTTTGCTGTTCTTTTGGCCCTCATGCTACCCTGTTAAATTGACTTGGACTGAAACGAGGGGTGTTCTACCTTATATGGTCTGCTCATGCATATTTAAATAAGCTGTGCGCTGATTGGTTGGTGTACAACGAGCTTTGCTGCGAAACAAAACATGACTAAAACATCCAAGATGGCGATAGCATGGATACCGTATCTATTTGAGCCTGAATCAGAGGAAGAATCTGATGTAGAGGAGCAACCTGCCAGTAGATTGGAAATGACTTCTTCAGACTGGTAAGTTTTGTCATTTAGCATTTACTTGCATTTTCAACATTAGCCGTTCGTTGTCATACTAGTGTAATACTCCCACTTCAGTGTTGTAGCCTAAGCATAACTTTGTATTAGGTTTGTTTTTAGTATTGTAAGCAACATAACTTATTTTCACACGGACAAATATTTTACAACTTGTACCCTCGCAATTTCAGTCAAGATGTCCAGTTGGCTGAAAAGTTAGTGGCCAGTTCATAGAGCTGCTCACAACAAAAGTCTCTTAGTCACTATTGTAATATTGTTACCGTATAGTCTCCTGCTGAATAGTGATTGATTGTGATTATGAGTTACATACATTCTTTACCACATAGTAGTAATATGTAATCTTACAACAGGAGGTCCATTTAGCTGGACAGGAGCCTACCATTTCTGTTCAGTTTGTATGCTACGTCTAAAGTATTACTACTCTCGCCTGTCAGTTCATCTGTTATCTTGTAACTACTATCCTGCAGATTAGGTCATCTGACTATGAAATTATTACCTTCTTAACATGTAGTAATATGTAAAATTACAACTATGGTACATCCATCTTACCTTGGCAGGTGTACTTGTGAACACATGCCCCAGGAGAGAGAAAATATATGTTGCCGATAAATACCTAAGGTAAATAAAACTAGAGATACATTAATTCAAGCTACTTTATGCTTTCTGCTCATTCAACATTATGAAATAACAACAGGCTCATTATGTTTGTTTTTACAGGTCATGAGAAGAATGACCCAGGTTCCTGAGGAGGTAATTTGACCATCCTGGCCTTCATCCGCTGTGCCTCAATATATATTCTTTGCAAAATGCAATGAATATTTACAGAGTTGGCCAGTTGAGAATCAGAGGGATGGAAAGGTGAGGCCAATTTGATATCACTGTTAGCAGTTCAAGTATATAAATAAAATGTTTATAACAATACCCATTGATTATTGGTTCAGCATTATTACAAAAACACAGTATTATCAAGACAACAAAATTAAAAACTTTATTTTGTTTCAAAACAATCATTACTCTGAAATCTATAAGATAAAAAATGTGGTTGTCCACTACACCCTGTTCACATTGCAGGCAATGCAGACTCATGGCCTATAGGACTTTTGTGAGCTGGTGCTGGGGTTTTCTTGGAAGAAGTGTCCGTGTTGTGATCCCCTCGTGTCGTGCTGTGTATACGGCAGTATGTTGGGTTCAGAACCCCCCTTGACTGAACCGTGACACATGTTCTGCAACTGCATCGTCCATGGAAGGCCTGTCGAGCTGAGCATACAGGTCCTGGGGCACAGGAATCTGCTTCCAGATAAGTAAGGGGGTCATGGATGACCTCCTCGAACACCAGCCGCATCAGGTCTAAGACATAGCCTGTTGTGTGTGAAAAGTCCTTTTTAGCACCTATACCATTGCACGTTTGGATTTGTTGTTTGTAGTGTGTGAAAAGTTGTTTTTAGTGCCTATACGATGCACATTTTAATTTTTTGTTTGTAATAAAAAAATATTTAAACTTAAAAATTGTTGGCTCTGTCTTCACTTGTTTGACGGTGTAACATCCCCTTTTGGCCTTTGGGAACAGAAGTCTGTACATTAGTTTCCCCTTGGCTGTCTTCAGTTGTGGGCGATCAGCATTCTCATTTAAATGCATGGCTGCAAGATACAACCTAAAACATAAATTTTGTAACAATTGTATTATTAACTTTTACACACACCAAGCAAAACACTCCAGTTAACTCACAGCAAAAGCAGTTGCTAAACCTCTAAGCTGTCTCACACCTTCACTGAACAAAACTAGTTTCTGCAGACAATTTGTCCCCCATTCACATTTGCCTTTTCTAAAGACTTGTATTGTTGAATGACGAAGTTCATAAGGAGTGTACATACCTGCATTCCAATTAAGGGGAATACAACATTTTTGGGAGCAAACCGCTGGGTGACACTGTGGAATGACTCCACAGTTGATGTCGGAAATGATGGCTAAGCTTTTCAACATCAGTAAGGTATATCTGGTTTGTTAGGACCCTTTCAAGTCTGTTTAGTGTTGACGTGCCTATAAGAAAGTCGATTTAAACTGTAATTTAAAAAAAGGAGTTGAAGATAATGGCCCATTGACTGAAGGAGCAGTGGTGCCTACTGCCACATTTTGGCATATCACTGTTGCCTGTATGCCTTCAAATGGGGTAGGGGGAGAGTGGGGTTGTAAGAATAATTAGAAAGGTTACCTTTGCTTCGTATGTGAGGTCTTAATGTCATATGAGACAGTTGTGTCACACTTGGAGCATCTGTTTGGAATTCTGCGTCTTTTTTGTGTTGTCGTTCTTGTGATGTACTCTGAAATAAATACATTGCAGCCTATATACACACTGTTTTCACAAGATTGACTAGATATCATATTAAATGATAACGTTTCCAGTTATGTTGTTGAAGCAAACGGGATGACATAGCTAGCTAGGGGAGTAACGTTACAGCTTAGCTAGCAACCAAACTATCATGATTCTACTCAGCTGCAGTTAGCTATCTTGCTGAAATACAATAAAAATTAACCTGACAAAGTGGACAAACATGCATCGCGAACTGTAGATGTAGCTACATGACAACACAGTATTTATTCGAATGAAACAGTTACAAAAATTAAACGTTAGCCCCTTTGCCAATACACTTGATCAACACACATGCTACCTATGCTAGCTACAGGATACGTTAGCATTGCTAATGTTACTGTTAGCGACGAAATCATACTTACAGCTTGTGGTTGTGATGACCATACAGTCGGAACAACAACAGCAGCTTAGCAAATCCTGCTTTAAATTGTCCAAAGTTTTGAAAACTGTCTTTGATGAAATGGTTCGAGCAAATTAATAATTGAGTGTCGAACTTCACCGGGATCTCCTTATAGAGAAACATCAGCCATGCCCGTTGAGTGTTTGGTTCCTTGGGAAGACTATGACAGGTGTCACCATTCCCTGTACAGCCTGGAACACTGCATTTACGACCCTGGTTCATTGTCAATATCCTGGAAAATATTCCAAACTTTCTTCTTTGTAAATCCCGTCAAAGTACACGAGCTGCGTGCTCAGTTGGACATCCACTAGACTTAGCTATGTTCTGAACTGTTCTCAGGTCAGTGGCCTGTATGTTAATTTTGAGGCGTGACAGTTCTCCTAATACATCCATGGGCGTGACAAAGCTACAGATCCTAAGATGTTGACGTCATCTTTTGGCTTTGTTGGGATTCGCCCGTTTTCGGTGGCAGTTTCAAAATGTGAGATTTCCAGAGGAAAGGCATGTCAATGGGATTTTGAGCTTCTATTTGTCTTATTTACCCTCCAAACTGTCGTCATTCACATATGACAAGGTAAAATTGGTTTTGCATTCTATCACCCCTTTAAATGCTAATTAGCAACATGCTAACATGCTAACAAACTAAACTAAGATGGTGAACATGGTAAACATACCTGCTAAACATCAACATGTTAGCATTGTCATTGCGAGCATATTGCCATGCAAGCATTCACATTTGTCCCAGAGCACCGCTGTGTCTAAGTACAACATTACAGCATGGCTGTAGACTGTAATCTTGTAAGAAGGTAAATATTCATATGATGCACTATTTTTCTTATTTACTTCTGGATATATCTATCATTTCAAGCTTCAATTTTAGTGTTAATATTTTAAATATTTGCATATGGATATTTGCACTCATTTCTCAGTGTGATTAGTCTAGAGGGCATTTAAATTCAAAATCTTTGCTTTGAGTCTATGGAATACTGAAAAAATTGTATCAAGATCTGGACAACAGTTTCTTGTGATTTGTTTCAGAGAAACCCAAGCACTTGTCATTTGTAGTCCGTGGCTGTCTTCATGGAGTGTTCCCTTCGGGTGAGGTCTGTTAAATGGCCAATTGAATGCTCTGTCAAGCAGAACCTTCTTGTGACCCTAACACACAGACACTCACACATCCATACACACACACACACACACACACACACACACACACACACACACACACAAACCTTTACTGCACTGGCACAGTCGAGCACAATCCTTTGCTAGAACATCAATAGTTTGTTTATAATTAGCCCTGGCACCTCCTGACTACTTAGAGAGAGTGATTGTTTTTGAAAATGGCCCCTGGGGTCCTGTTGACTGATTGGCCTGAGGTGGTTAGGGGGAATAAGGAGGGGGAGAATTGAGGGTCTGCAGTGTGCAGTAAAGGGTCTGTTGCTGGCCCACAGTTGCAGGCTGCATTCCTCTCAAGCCGCTCTGGACCTTCGTCTGACAGCCACTCTGATAATATCCCGGTCAGATAGAGTCACAGGGGCGGCATGTCTGAGCCCTGTTCTGAATCACTCAATTAGTGCAGAAGGAGCAGCAGGAGGAGGGATCTGAAATAGCTTTCTTCTCCAAAAGCCTAACTAGCAACACAGAGTAGTACACAAACAGTTTGAGTTAATAGCAGCAGTGTTTAATCAAAGAAATGTGAGGTGTAAATACAGTTTGTGTGGTCTTGCGGCAAATTCTCTGTTGGTGGAAGAGGTGTGTGTGTGTGTGTGTGTGTGTGTGTGTGTGTGTGTGTGTGTGTGTGTGTGTCTTTCTATAGAGAGTACCATCACTTCACAACCTGACTCCACATGGGTGCCCTATGATTGGTGTCAAGATCTGCTATATAGATCTACTGTAAATTCAAAGCTATCTGCATGTTTATCAAGGATACATTTAGAAAAATAAGCACTTTAGTCTACCCTAAGGTGAAGGTGCTATTTATTACATCAGAATCATTTTCTAAAGAAATGTATACCATATCATTGCATGTAATGTACACTTTAGTTGTAATAATAATGCACTAACGCATGCTTGGCTAAATATACAAAAAAGCTTTAAAGTATACAGTATGTTAGACAAAATAAACCTTCACAATCTTCATCAGTAAATGGGGTTTGCTCTTTTGTCTTTGCGTACAGTGAGTACAGGGCATCCAAAGCAAAATCAGCTATTGTAGCCATTTCAGAGTTTCATGGATACTAGGATAATTCTGTTTTAACTATTATTCAAGTGACTTCTCTTTAACTTGGCTTTCCTTTTATGTTTATCTTGGAAGCTAAAATGTTAGCATTATCTAAAGGAATGATCACCAAAACTGTGAAACTACTGTGGTGTTAGGTGTGTTTATCTGTTTTTAATTTCCCCAGGAAACTTGTATTGTGTCATGTGTAGTATCAATGTTGCTGTGTACAACTTGCAGTGTTTCTTTGCATTTCTGCAGGGCATTTTGTGTGTGCCATCACATTTGTGAGTGGTTTCAATCATTTACTTGTGTTTTGTCAATTTGCAGATGTTGTTTTAAGTTGCAGAGCAATGAACTCTCTTTTCCACCATAAAAATAAGAGTTGTAATTGGCCGTAATTATCTGGAGTTTAAAATTTTCACCAGATACATGTAAGCCTAAAAATGAGAAACAAATTAAAAGAAAATCGATAGACAACAAAACTAAGCAAAGACTAAGAAGTACAACCATTTCTGGAATTGTGTGAAACGTGCAGGGGAGTTAAAGAAACAATAACACTAATTCAACTTCATTTAACCAGCCTTCTTCTTTGTGTGTTTTCTCCATCCCTGTTCAGCTGCTCTGCCAGCCTGTGACTGACCCCTCACCTCCTGCTGACCCGTCACCTGCAGACACCCTCTGTGGCTGCCTCTGATGTGGTGTTTGCTCTTATGTACAGTAGGGGTTAATCACACACCTTGAGTGAGCGACTTGGAATTCCATACAATGGGTCCGCTAACCTGTGTTGTCTGAGGGCTAAGAGAGGGATTAGAGATTAAAGGGCAGCCAGTGTGTGTGGTAAAGAGCAGATAACAATATTTTACCTGTCGTTTAGTCAGCGGATGTAGATGTCAGTCGACTTTCTTTCTACTTGATATTTTTGACTGAAAGGCTGGTGGCTGCAAGGACTGTGTGTATACTCTCCTTGTTTTTACTCCTGGAATTTCCTGTCGTAAGTGCAAAGTCAAGAGACAAGGGTTGTTTTACATGTCGTCTGTACTAACTGTTTTTATTGATGGTTGGTATCATTACAGCTGCAAGAATTAGCTCATGTAAATGTATATTAGCTGGCCTTAAAGGTTTTAAAGGTCCCATGACATGGTGTTCTTTTGATGCTTTTATATAGACCTTAGTGGTCCCATAACACCATATCTGAAGTCTCTTTCCCAAAATTCAGCCTTGGTGCAGAATTACAGCCACTAGAGCCAGTCTCTCAATGAGCTTTTCTTAGTATGTGCCATTTTGGAGTCTGTAGCTTTTGAGGGGGGGCAAGGTGGAGGCTGGGGGTTTGCATACTTTGCTCCTTCTTTCTTCCTTCTGGTTTCTAGACCTGTGCCATGAGTTATAATACACTTATTTATTCACCCAAGATAACTGTTTCACATTGCTGCAGGTGAATATTGATTTTGCATTGATTGTCTGATGTTTTTCTATGTCAAAATAAGTTTAAATTAGATGACAAAAAAAGAGAAAATACTTGACCACACCTCACCAATCTACTGTTGGTTATCACAGCCTCAAGGAAAGAAATGTTTTATCATTATTTCAAAACACACATGAGGTGTGGTTTTGTTGAAGCTGAAAAGTTGTAGTGCCTTATGGTATTACGTGTTTATCTAGCATTTATGAAAAACTTTTATCCAAATTAAACACAGACATATTTGAGTTAATATAGCTCACACCCCCACAAATACTGTATGCAACATCTGTCACACAAATGTTCCTCTCTCAGTCTCAGAAGACTTTGGGGGAAAAACAACTTCAACATCATGGATCTTCTAATCTGGGAAGTAACCCAACATGTTTGTAATATTAATGACATTTTTAAGCTTTGTGGCAAAAATTTGCTTGCGCTGAAAAATAAGCTTTTAACAACAACAAAAAACATATCTCGATTGCTGAGCGCCGTGCTCAGGAATGGTACTGTTTGAATGATAATTGTAACAAGACACTCCTTCAACAACATGGTCAGTCACACACTAATTGAAGCTGAAATACATGAGTTATAGCGTAACAATTTCTCATAAAAAGCTCCATTCATTTTTGTGACAGCAGAAAACAAACTGAACCAAAAAACTGATATCATCTCGCGGGTAGATATCTGCAACACACAATGAGTGGACAGTGAATGCATATCCATCAAAGGGACTGATTAAAAAAGATTCATAGCTGATCAGTGTTCTTCTTAAATCAGAACGCCAGCAGTGGTGGAAGAAGGACTTAGATCCTTAAGTAAAGTAACACCAAATGTAAAAATACTATATTACAAGTAGAAGTACTGCATTTGGAATTGTACTTAAATACATTTTTTGTTGAAACAAGAGGCCAAAACTGTTGTTTTGGGAAACAACAACAAACTTTGAGTTAGCAAGCTACAAGCTGAAAATGGCAACTTTTGAATCAACTTTGGATTGTACAACAAGGCATGCCTGCTTTGTAAAGATTTACAAAGAATGTGTTTACAGCATTTACTCGCTAACTGGGACATTTTGGCACCGTTTGGCGGGGATTTGCTATGGACATAATACGCATGGCGCTACACTGGTAAGAGCAAATTACATTTAACCATGTGTCCAGCTAATTTAAATAGGTCACGTTACTGTATTATATGAATTGTTAACTTAATTTCATGTGAAATAAGCTAGTCATTTTTTGTGGGCTGCCTGGATCAGGAAACATTCAACAAGCCATTCAGATTGGGCTCTTCTTACTATGCCACATGCAGGATCATTAGAAAATAGCACCCTCCATCTGAGTTTTCACAATATCCCAATTTTGTTCTTTCAAGCCAAACAGAGCAGACTGGGCTTTTCAGTGGGAAGAGAGGATGAATACAGGTATATTCAGTTTGAGATAAATAATGTATTCTTTTAACATTAAAGCATGTAAACACGTTCTAGTAGAAATCAAAAATACAAACATGAACCTGAAAATGTAGAGTAATTTTTTATATTAATATTATACTATATATAATAGAATAATAGATTATTAATAGATGTAATATTATGTATATTACATTTAGCAGGGTAGATTAGCACACTATTGTCATTTACTATCTGAGTTATGTAATGTATCACATTGAACATCAAGTTTGCATTAATTTTCCTCAGTTATATTATCGCTGCACAAATCAATCTGCACTCAAACGGTTTTACCATACATGAATAATGAAAATTGGACAAAGACAAATGAAAAAGGAATGCACACTATGATGGCTTACACAATTGAATCCAGTTTCAAAGTTGTTTATGGATTTTCTAAAAAATATTTATTTGTAAAGTAACGACGTAATATAAATGTTGAGTAAAAAATATAATATTTTCCTCTGAAATGTACGTCAAACTATAAAGTAGTAATACAAATAAAATATAAATACTTAAGTACAATACATGTCATGACCCTGACATCAGGCTGTAAAACTGACTTAATTTCCATGACATTAAGAAAATAAAACCAAAGTGTAACTGTGACAGCAGCACACTGATGAAGCCCTTCTTTTTAGTCAAAATACCGCCAGCGCACTTAATAATTTGAGGGTGAATCATGGTATGACAATGTTTACCTTGGATCACAGCTTCTCACAAGACATCAGGAAACGGGAACAGCAGGGAGTGTGGCTGCACAAAACATTATGTATGTCATTACGTTATTCTTTAAGACCACAACACCTGATGAGCTGATCCCACACGGTCCTCTTGCAGTAATGTGCCTCCACAACCTACAATAAGTCATTTTCGTTGACATGCAGTGGGTGTGATGGGGATGTTTGTGAAAGAAATGACTCACCAAAAAATGTTACTTTTGGAAATTTGAGTTAATGTTTTATGAATTGCCTCTGGTCTACAAATATAAGAATAATAACAAATTGACATGTAGTGGAGTAGAAGTTTAAAGTTCTATAATACGGAAGTATAAGTAACCTACCTAAAATATGTACTGAAGTCCAATACTTGAATAAATGTACTTAGTTACATTCCGCTACTCTTACCATGAATACATAATTGTTTTTCTCTAGTAAATACAATTTTAATAGTATTTAAAATTGTATTTAAATAGTACTTAAATAGTATTTAAGTATTCTGTTTTTACTCAATAGACATGCTAAGGGAAAAAAAAGACTGGCCTGTTTGTATTTCTTTAAAGTGCTCATATTATGCTCTTTGGCTTTTTCCGTTTCCTTTATTGTGTTACACTGCATAGTATTATAACGCATATACATGCGTTATAATGCTCGTCTAGCTGCTAGCGTGGCACGCCCTCTCTACTCTACAACTGACTAGCTAGTAGTGCTTACCTAGTTACTGCGCATGTGCGACCCAACAAAGATGGGACAAAAGTGAGATGCCTCACTCTGTAGCTAAAACGGAGAGCTCAACACACAGTACACAACATACAGTACATTACTAGATACAATTATGAACCAAATGAGCATAATATGAGCACTTCAAACCAATCACAACGGTCCCAGGCGATGCAAAATCCTAATAGCGGAGATAGTGAGAGGGGAGTGACATCAGGCTTTGTCCCAGCAATGTACATCCGCTGAGCCTGACTAGCCATAACATGGAGATCATTTTGACAAATGTCACAATATGTTTTGAGTGACACCAGGCAGTTTTTTTATTTTTCGATGAACTACTCCTTTAAAGCCCTGCTTGTTTAATTGCTTTAGATTTGTAGCTTTAGAGCTGCCACATAATCAATTTTTCCTGAAAAACTTAGCAACAAGAGGAGTATAGTGTCAACAGAATCTGGTTTCAATGGAAATTTCTGATGATATTTCCTAGAAGAGATGTTGGTGAGAGTCAGATCCTGCCTGTGTCCCTCCCTCACTCCCACTGGAATCTGTTGACAAACTAGGTTTAACCTCCCAGCTATGAGTAGCTAGGTTCAGCTTCTTATTACTCTGTGTGGAGGAGTTGCTTGTCTGGTGAGAGATGAATTTTAGTTGTGGGTTATGATTCAGGGTAGAAAGAGGTATGGATTCAAAGGTTCCTTAGCATACTAGGATTTGAGTCACAAGCACCTGTAGTCACTGTATGAGACAGGAACGCCACAGAAATGACGCTTTGATTTTAAAATGGGAACATTATCCTGCATTATTACCAGTTGAATCCAACTGTTGCAAACCTTGACATTAAGCCTCACTGGGTGTTTACGAATCAAAGGAAAAGCATTTAGATCCCCTTCTGTTTTTTTAAGTTAAACCTGCATTTGTTGTTTTGTTTGACCACTTTGGGGCAGCGCATCAAGTTGTAAACAGTACATTGACATAATCTTACATATGAATTTGATTTGCTGTATGTGTTACACATCTAGCACATACGAGCAACATTTATTTTGAGTCAGGTTTCTGGCCACCTTATGAATGTAAGTCCATTATTCACTGTCCTTTTAGCTAACTAGTGATGGAAATATCTGGCTTTTTAGCTGTTAAATGCTCTTCTATGTTCACCAGTTAGTGTTGCTAACTTTGTCTGTCTGCTTTCAGAGAAGTAGGAGTGAACAAAACAGTAATGTTATGGGCCATAAATCAAAACTAGGATCTTTACAATTATAATTACTATTTTCAAATGCAATGGGTGAATTTGTGTAGTTCCAGGAAGTCATGGTTTTCAATTACATTCTTTAAGCTATGCAAAAAAGTTGAAGCTTGGTCATGTTGGTCGTTCCATCATAGTGAACATGAAGACTGGATTATTTTTTGTCAAGGTTAAAAAAAAAGTATTGCATGTGCAAATTAAGTGCACATTGTTTGGGGAAGTCTACATTCAATTTGCATTTCTTTCTTTAATCGGCTCTCTGGCACAAAACGATGGATATCAGTAATTTTAGAAAAGAAATTGATTCAAACTTCTTAGATAAGGATTCTCTGCTAAATGATTAGTTTTGTCAAGTAAACAAATAACAATGGTTATAAAATGGTTTTGGTCCATTCTTGATAATGAAATTATTAACAGTCAAGTATTGTATTCAAGATTTGTATAGGTCTGAAACATGCAGAACCACTGGTAATGTACTATACATGATCTGAGTTTCTGGCCACTGGTCTGCTGGCAAGATCTACATGATGCTGCCAGTGCACACTGGTTTAAATATAGTCTCAGGAGGAGATTAAAAAAAACTAGTGAAAGCTGAATTATCTCTACTTCAAAGCAGCCAAATTGTCAATACTTCCTCATGACATTTCAAGTTGTGCCAGTTCTTTCATCTATGCCCATGGTCCTTTAGGGCCAGGCACTTAGATGGAGTCAGGAAGTCATTGGTACTGCTTGGCATACTGTGATGCCGGAGGCAAAGCACAATATAGAGACAATCATCCTTGTTGGAACGTTTATTCAGCCAGACCTTTTTTCTTTACTTTATGATCTATTGTTGTCTTTTTGTTAGCGGTAAAACTCCTGTCAGCTTCACTGACTCCCTAAATTAATGACTCAAGATGAGAAGAAATCCTGTTGTATGCTACCCCTGCTGGGGAAACCCCATGACTATACAAAACCTAAGCAGCTTTCTCTTATAGTCACCACTTCGAGCCACAAGCTTCACTTTTACATGACAAATCATTCACATTTCCAGCCTAGTTGTTTCCTCCGAAACCATTTCACGAACAAAAGAAACCCAAAAGTGCTGATGTAGCATGAAGGATGGTGTTTTCATAAGTGGTTCGGCGTCTCTGTCGCAAAGCTTGCCACACGACACTGTCCATTATCTTTTCGTGGGACAGGGGAAGTTATCTTGGGGACCTATTGTATGCTTGGTGGAGTTTTGACTGTGTGTTTGTGGCACCTCTGCTGTGCATACAAGAGGTGTTGGGAGACAAGGGCTGGAGTCTTAGATCCAAGAGGAAAGTCTTGGCTCCAGGGGGCCTCTACTCCCCTCTTGCTCTTTCTGGGATGCTGGGGAAGCCAGGCATGGAGACAGTAGGATGGGGGCAAATGAGCAGAAGAGGTGCTGGGCCGGCTCTTGCCCTCTCACTGACAGGATCTGGCCAATGTCCTGCTGCCAAGGGTCGCGGCCCAGCTTACGCACACAAACTTATCTCCAGTGCATCTGCTGGGCTGCCTGCACAGTCAGGCTGTCTCCATTGCGGGCCACAAGCGTTTTCCTGCTGGGGGTGAGGATAGTGGGAGGATAGAGGGAGGAAGGGTGGGGGAGATGCATGGGGGAGAGAGGAGCTTGAGGCAGAGAGGGACGGGAGGGGGCTCAATGTGAAACTGCCCCTGTAGAGGCCTGCCAAGTCGCTGAGCTATATGGAAAACATAAGCTGCCTCTAGGGTAACAGGACCACTTCTGAATTTCTACAAACAAAAATAGCTTCGATCTCTGGCTACGAACGCTCTGTTCTCTGGCCCTTGTAACTTTTGACTTCCCACACGAAGACAAAGCTCATGTTCGAACATAAACAGCCCTCAAGAACAACTTCATTTACTGTTGAGAAGGGAAAAAAAGAACACAGAAATTTAATAATTGTGTGGAGCCGAGTGTATTTATCATTCCTTCTATTCTCTCGGATGGCGATGACCTTTTGGTGACCAGTTGTGGAGACCTCAATCAAGGTCCCATTGGTGAGCCATTTCATCATTTAAACAGCACAAGATCCAATTCTCATGACCTAATGCATTGTAGAATGCCTGAAATCTGCTGCTTGTGTTTTCTCTTCTCTCCCTCAACCCTTTCTCATCAACAGCAACAGTGATCCATAACAGGAAGCTGTTGGGACTAGATGGTGAGCTCTCAGACCAAACAGCACTGCAATGTGTGTACTTTTGTAAAGTCAGTAACACATAATTTGCTATTTTGAATAATTAATATGGCATATTATCTATATTGTAGTTTACAGTGTAGTTGCAGTAAGGAAACAGGGAAAGAAACGGGTATGACATGTAACAAGGCTCCAAGAGTCAAACCAATGACGGTGCAGTTTTATGGTAAACGTCAAACAGTAGGCCACCAGGACACATCATTTACATTTTTTAAAGGATCAAATTTAGTTTATTACACTTTTACACGTTTATTTGACTTTTTTTTACATGTAACTTTGGCCTTTATATCTGTTGGTTCTGATAATATTGCACACACCAAAAAATTGCTGAGATTTGAAAACATAGCGACAACAAAACTTAACAATACGGCAAGTATGGTAGGTCAGTGTTAAACCAGGGCGTTGGTCTGTAAACTGGGATGGATGTTTACAATGGACAGTTTGCATAATGATTTAACTTTTGTTTTCTACAACAAATAAGTTTGACTAACTTGGGGTTTTGCTTTAAAACGCAATCGTATCGCCAGACAAGAACATAGGTATTGGACAGTGCTGCCAATAAAGGATTATGTTCAAAGACAATGTTTAAAAAAATGTGCCTTCTACAATATCTGTGCTAGGAAACTATTGTATGGTTAAAGGTAGGGAAGAATCATGGTTACGGTATAGGATGTTTGTTGGAAAGCAATGACCTATGTTTCGTTACATATGTGCCTGTGTTAATTACAATAAAATTGAATTGAATTACTTGCACTTGGCACTGAATGTTGGATGTATTGTGAGTTCAGACCAATATAGACGTAAGTGATACTCTTAAAACCAGTATGATTGTGTTCCTTTACCAGTCTGGCTTCTTTTATCAACGTTATTATTACCAATATGAATGATGGCAATAGGAATAATGGCCAAACTACTCAAATAAAAACCAAGTTGTGCAAAAAAAAAAAAAAATCAAAAACGCGTGTGTGTGCAATGGCAATTTTTCATATTTGGCAGCTTAGGACACACACATAGGCTGGTTGTAAAAGGGTTTCGTCAGCTTGGGATGCCCTAAAAGAGGGCTAAACGGCTAGTACTGTGTTCTGTCTGCTATCATAGGCTGCCGCCATATATGGCGAAGATACTGTTACTTATATCCATAAGAACAGAGTGGTATGCTTAATAGTATGAAGACCTGCAGTATGCCAATGGCCCATGATTTTGTATATGTATTTAACTGCATGTATAATGTTTATGTGCCTGTAAATTATTCTTTTCATGTGGACTTAAATAAATTGTGTGTGTGTGTGTGTGTGTGTGTGTGTGTGTGTGTGTATTTTACAGTTCAAATCATCTATAATGGCTGATAGAAATAAACCATCAAAGCTTTCTTGGCTTTGATTCTGAGGTAGTCTGTGGGTCAGTTACCTTTTGAGTACTTCATACTAGTTCTAAAGTCGCAAGACCTGCAATAGATCCTCCAAGTCTTACATGACAGCACACCCGCCACTGACACATGCACACCTATAAACCTTACGCACACAACTGCCCTCATCTGCTACTCATTGGGTGCACTGTTAAAGCAGGACATTTAACACAAAGGTAAAACCATGCAATGGGTGTTTACAAGGCAAAGTTTAGCCATGTGACCTCCAATGCTAAGACTGTTTGACAGTGACTGAAGGAGGAAGGGAGCAGCAGGGCGAGGGCCTGATTATGGCATACTGCTCTTCAACCTTTAAACGCTCTTGTTGTTAAGACACAAACATCACAGTAAAATAGAGCCAGTGCTATTTGAGCACTTTACATTATTTCTGTTTGAAAAATTGTCTCTGATTACACTGACACAATTGTGAAGCAAACAGGAAGTAACATAAATGAGGAAGAGTTACATTTTCCCTCCAATATGCCCCTCAGTTAAGAGACTTTTTTTTTTTAGATGCAACATGTAGTTAGGATGGAGGGTGCAGGGAGAGAAATAAGGAAAAGAGTGGAGGAGAGACGACCTCAATAGAGATTCTGTTCTGCTTTGACTGTGATTCCCAAGGTTGCCTGTCTAGTGTGTGTGTGTGTGTGTGTGTGTGTGTGTGTGTGTGTGTGTGTGTGTGTGTGTGTGTGTGTGTGTGTGTGCGCGTGCGTGCGTGCGTGTGTGGTGGTGCCAGGCACAGCATTTCTTCTGGCTCACACAGTGTTGACCCTGCCCTGTACTCTCCTCCTACTATGGGCGAGGCTTGGTGGTGAAGCACGTAGCAACACTGTGCTAATACTGATATGTGCATACACAGAGGCCAACACACACCTAAAGACTGATATTTGCTCATTGCATAAATGCATTTAAAGTTCAAAATGTTATCCATAAATTACTAGACGATGACTAACAGGCTGCCGATCACAACACAGTGAAGTAGCTTTATTAATGATGAGGTGTAAAAAAAGTCAGCATCGTTTACATGTCTCTTCTACTTCATAGTTATTATGGATTGACTGATTTAGAGGAACAGAAGAGTTCAAATAGAAGCATTTGCTTCCCTTAATCTTACTCCTTCCATTAACATCACCCGACACTCTCCACCACAGATTTTATAAGTGAGACAAATATTCCCATGTGAAATGAATTGCAAGGTATGTGAAGTTACATTCCTGCAAATGTTATTTAAGGTTTTCTTGCCCAAGTTTGAATCTTGTCTAAGACCTCCATTTTCATGTGTGAGCCCACATTGTCAGATTGTATCTTGCCACCACTTTGTCTCTCACCCACTCAATTCCAAATTAATACATATGTGTTTTCATTGTGAGACAGAACAAAAACAGCAAAGTATGTTACCAAAAACACTGGCTAATACTCTTAAAAGGAGAAAACTAGTCTAAAAGAAAAACAAAAGTAGGAAATCCTTACAAAACAAAAAGTTGCTGCCAAATTGTTTTTCATATCTTCATTTGGAGTGCAAACGCAGAGACAAAAGAAAGATGAGGAAGCGCCTAACCAGTACATGAGACATGGTTAATAATTAATGTTCGCATTGTACTCCACATGAAATGAATTTGAATTTACGTTAGTTTTTGGCATTTAGCTGTTAAGTTATCCAAAACATCTTACAATAAGTGAAACAGTGAAACAGGCCTACATTCCTAGACTGAAAACATTACAAAGTGACTAATAGGCAGAAGTGCAAAGGTCAAAGCAACAGGAACAAGTCACTGGATGTGACATGAATTTGTACAAAAGCAGTTCAGATTTCCACGTACAAGATTAACTATAGATCCCATCTTACTATTTAAAAGGAAATGTGCAAAAAATAACTGACCTAATGTTCCCAAAAAGTGATTTCATCATTACTGTGGAATCCTGAAAGATGCCAGGAACATGTCAGAAATATAAAGGAGGTTTTGAATAGCTTTAACTCTCCCTGCCTCATGGTCAGACAGAGAGTATGTGTTAATGTGTTTAAAGCATCAGATTATACATGCTGAGCATTTCCAATTCATGCATATAGAGGCATCTATGACAAAATTATATTACTAATTTAGATAATTTATCAATTATATTGGACATGAGTATCTGCTAGCTAACTGCTAACTGGATTTACAAGCTGTCAGGTTTAACCCAGGTCGGGCAGATGTCACAGAACCTGAAATGTCTTCTGGGTTTTCTGGGACTACGATCTGAAGTTTGTCTCAGTGTAAATCTCTCAGTTCAAGACCTGGGCTGACCTGCAGAGTTAGCCTTTGTTTGGCAGACGCCTTGGCCCCCTTTAATCTTGTGAAGAGATAAATCCTTTGATGGACCTGGCCTGACTCAGTTGAAAGTGCTGCCCAGCCTTTCTCCATAGATCAACATAATACGGCATGTTTGATGTTGTGGGGGGGCTGTGGCACGCGGACCGGCTCTTTCTCCCCGACCTACAACAGAGTCATCAATCCTGGGCTACAACCGCAGACCCCACCACCTCCACGCCTCCTGTCCCCCCCTCCTCCTCTAACCATGGACTCGATCACAACCTGCCCTGCCCTCTTGACCACAGAGCACTAACACTCAACCAGGATAAGCATATCCGTGTGTGTTAGGCACAAACAGGCAGACTCTGAGATGGCAAGCGTTTGACACACAGACACATTCCTCATTCAATATAAAAGGACTAGTTTGACATTTTGGGAAATATGCTTATTAATTTTCTTGCAGAGAATTAGCTGAGCTAAGTCCAGCT
This sequence comes from Percina caprodes, assembly GCA_013375575.1. Classification (NCBI taxonomy): domain Eukaryota; kingdom Metazoa; phylum Chordata; class Actinopteri; order Perciformes; family Percidae; genus Percina; species Percina caprodes. The sequence continues at coordinate 4,037,548 of JABXJD010000037.1, forward strand.
ACAAAATGACTCTACACACATAAAAGTGGTATTCAGTTTATCATGTAACTCTCGTCAAGAAAGCAAAGTTATTACCCAAAAAAACAGTGCAGAATATTTCCTCACAGTCCTCTGAGATGTGATGAACTGTTGACTCATCAACACTCGCTGGACAGAATAAAAATGCATTTTTCTTTTTTTCTTCATCTGTTTCTTACTGAATTTATAATCTACGGCTTTCACTCTCATGAAAGTGAATGATCCTTTTCACTGAGTACATCAATGGGTTATAAAAGTGTCATCGAAAAGCTTGCAATTAAACTGAGGTGAACTTCAGGGAGCTCTTTTGATTCCACTGATAAGACCCCGGTCCCATTAAGATGAGCTGTCCCTGTGTGAGAGCGCAGCGCTGGCCTCACACACTCGCTCTTATCTAAATCCTTCATCAACACACATCTAATCTGACCAGGGCTGCTAATGTTGATAGATTTGATTCTCCACTAGGGAATATGGGAGAATTCAGTGTCAAAAATTAAACAATAACAAACCATTTAATTTAGTATTGCAGTATATTAGTATGATATTGTTTCCTTGCTTGGATGCAGTAAGAGCTAATGCACTCAATTATACTGTCATACTTTTCTGGCCCTGCATTTTTGTGTGTGTGTGTGTGTGTGTGTGTGTGTGTGTGTGTGTGTGTGTGTGTGTGTGTGTGAGACATGCATGTAAACAGTGTGCCCCAGCAAGACCAACTAAGGCAGGCAGCGACATTAGCACCCCTGAAATAGCTTGGCAGGCATTTTAATTGCTTTACTCTGCAATGACTCAAAATGTTATTGGTGTAAAAAAACAAAAGGGTGAAACCTTTCCCAGGCGTAGGATTACCAGAAACACTAATCATACGTCACTGACAGGGAGTTTCTGCCAGTGAGAGCTGAATTCCAAGATTTTAATACCTGCATGACTATTTATTTCCCTATTGTCTCTGATCTTTGTCCTCTTCCACATTCTAGCCTCTCACTAATTAGAGCAAACATTATTTCACTACTGTACAATGCTAGTGTACCCGTTAAGATACTTCAGTATTGTGTTTCTACCTCTTAGGACAGTAAGGGGAAATGTATGATGCATGTTGGTATATTTGTCTTTAATCATTGTAAAAGTAAATGCAGAGTCATGTGCATGAAGCCTCACAATGAGGTGCTGAAGTACTTCATGAGTAGGAAACTTCACACAAACACAGGAAGCTCACCGAGGGCAGGAGTCTTTGCTGCGAGGCTGCAGGGACTGATGGGCTGCGCAGATTAACTGGGGCCAAAGAACCTGCAGTTCCTACACATTATTGTTACCCAGGCTGTTAACAGAAAAGCATCAGAGCATAGATCTGCGGCTTATATAGTGTTGTTATCCCAAGCTACTAAAAAGTAGTCAAGAATCAAAACTTCTTTTTTGGAGCACAAATGAAGGGAAAAAAAGTGACCCTAAAGATCAATCAGTATTGCTTTGTCTGTATATATCACAATAATCTTAATTAAATAGTCAATATCACCAGTGTTATGATGAATTTATGTTGGTTATATTATGATGTACATCCACCCTGGGGCTTTATAAACATCAGTCACTACATGCTCTTGTGTGTAATGCAGACTGTAGGGAACATGCTGCATAGTTCAGATTTAAGCTCCAATAGAGACATCTAGTGGTAAAGAAGTGCTATGTTGGCAGTTTCTACAAAGTGCAACCATATTTTCTAAATATTCCATATAATGTGGACAATTTTAACACACTTTTATACATTTTTTATAAGACCTATTTTGCAGATGAGGACAGGGCTACTTTTCTTGTGGCTTGAAGGATAGCCTCTATTACAAGCTATGTCTGTCTTCTATCATTTCTGTATTACATTTGCAACCTTTAGGTTTGGCTGCAGGTGTCCCATTATACAGGAATTTAACATTTTATTTTTTTTATGCACATACAAATGATCAAAGTGAACATTTCCAAAATTAGATTTTGAGTGATTGATGAATAACTTTAGTTGTAGGAACTATACTTGGTATTGGTGAGCTTACTAATAATTTGCGGATATTGTCAGAAATAATATTGGTACATTTGACAAAGCTTGACTTTACCTGGGATTGCTTTGGGGACTAGAATGGTAAATTTAGTGTGTATTAGATACAGAGTCGATTGTTTGAGTCGTTTGATTCAGATCCTGTGCTGGTGTTACTTGACTAACGTGGAATATGGCTGTGAACTACTGAGTTAAATGTCTTCAGCATTATTTCTGTTGGTCAAAGTGAGGAGTGTGATTATAAACATGTCAGTTTATCACAAGTCAATTGGTTTTGAGGCAAGGAGAAGAGCATCTTTATAAAATGTGAATATTTTAAATCCCACATTGTTGGACATGTCCTATTATCATGTCTTCAATCTTGACAGAGAAAGGGGAGGTAATCAAGCCCCTTAGGGGCAAGATTACCTCCCCTTTCTCTGTCTTGCCTGCCCCAAGAATTTGGCCCGACCATGGGAGAGAGACATCATGGCTTTCAAACGAGCAAAGTGGCAGTTGGTTAAGGCCACACCTCCAGCCTCCACCATTTATTTCCTTGATATTTTAGTTGGGTTTCCAGACAAATCACTGCTTGTATGTAGGCCTATTTCGTTTAGTGTGCATGTGGTCATTAAACTGTATGTGCTTCCGGGTTGCACTTAAAGAACCAAAGATTGTTTTTTATTTATACCAAGGGCACTAATTGGCTCTTCCAATATGTATTTAGTTTATAAATATAAATAATATATCATATAAATAAATATATAAATAAACTTGTTCAAATGAACACAAACAGACACACAGATGACTAATAGAATCTTCAGCATTGGAGAACTGGTTGTTTTGGGTTAATGAAGAAGCTGCCATGTGTATTCTGCTGCTTGCACTGAATTTGGTGGGAACATGGCAACACAGTAGGCCTACATAAGAGGGGTCAGCAGGAGTCAATGGGGACTCAGGAACAATTTTTTACGAGTAACGTCACTTGCGTAATATGGCAAATAACACACACATTGTTGTCATTCACAAGACTGTAAAACGTCCCTTGTGGGATCAAAGTTGTGTTAAATTTCAGAAACCTAATGCTACCCAGCAAACGGGTAACCCAGGTACATATCAAATATCCCCCTGCATAAACTACAGAGGCTGTCATCTGAAATCCACAAGATGGCATATTTAATGGGGTTATGGCAAAAAGCAACAACAAAAACAGCACACGCAATGCATGTCAAGCAGACAGATGGCGCAATTGCTGCAAAGATGCTGACTTGTACTATTCAGACAATAATATATTTTCTCAAAACAAACAGAGCTAGGCCACATTCTGTCCGCGCCCATTGATCATTGTGCACACAGCTGCTCCTTGTGCGGACCGTCTATGATGCGGACAGAGAAAGCAGCGCGCAGCTCTTTCGCCCTGCGTGAATGAGATTTATAATGCAGAAAGCAGCAAAAGTTTTCTTTCCATGATGTTAAACATTTCTTGTAGCAATGTGTTTTCCAAATTGATGGGCAAAATGTAAATGTTGCTTACAGACTCATACTGTGCAGATCAAACTGTTTTAAAGATACCGTGCTTAGTTTATGTGATTTTGGCATACCCTGTCAGAGAAGCTAGTGGTGGCTCCAACCGTCAGGAAAAGGTAGAAAAAAACGCACATGTATTCCTGACAGCCCATTGGTCCAAATTTTCCCTGTGCTGCCACAATACTGCTCACACGTGACCCCCTGTTTTCACCCAGTTAAACGCATGTACTTAAAAGACAGGCCACTGCAATTCACCAACACAAGCACGAGTAACACAATATAATTAATGTTAGCAAGGTAAGATCGCAGCTGTGGGGACCAGGATCACTGGGAGCGGACCATGGCGGCTGCCACGAGCAGCAACACATCCACAGCCACGCTACAGATCAGCCACTCCAGTATCGAGCAAACGCGGAAACGCATAGACCCGAGGAGGAGGCAAGCGGCGTTGTCTTTTCTCAGCAACATTTCTCTGGATGGGCGACCAGTGCAAGACGACCAAAACGAAGAGGATGACTCGCTTGAAGCTAGGACTAGACAGAGCGTGGTTTCTCCGGAGCGCTCGGTGTACGGGGCTGCCGGAGCTGCAGCTGCGGCGGCGGCAGCAGCGACCACCGCCGCCCAGGCGCTTGCTTTCGCAAAACAAGCTCTTCTCTCCGGCGGTCGGGCCAGTTTCGGGACGGGTCCCGCAGCTACCCCGGTAGGTACAGACACGGAGGGCGACGCTTTTGTGCCCCCGACGTTCAGCCCGCCGTTCTCCGCGGTCCCAGCATCGACTAGAGGGAGGCTGCAGACGTACACTCAGGGAATCCTACCTGTCCCTTACTCGAGGCAAACCTCCCAGAACTACAGCCTGGAGGGCGTACAGATAGCCAACTCCGCGATAGAGCTGCAGAGATCAAGGTAATTGTGTTAACAACGGTGTTTGGGAACATACAGTACAGTGTGAGTACCGCAGATGTTAAAGGTGCAAGCTTGTCTGCAGGATCTGCAAAGTCCAGCCCTTACACTGTACGTTGATGGCATCATAGCAAGCAAACAAAAACTCAACCATATCCCCCCTCCAAACAAATAGAAGAAATACATAGGAGCAGTAAGCCCCCATGAATGTTTTGGTACACAGACAGCTGTCATTTAATTAGTTTTCAAAATCACGTTGCCTCCATTATTAGCAACAATAAGACGTCACTGACAAACCCTCTATTGTAGTTACTTTTTGTTGGTTTACATTACTCACCATGCCTACATAAGCAGTCAGGTTATTGTTTCATTTCTTAAATTTAAATATATTGTCAGCGATCTCTATGCATGTCACAATAATTTGGCACATCAGTTAAGTAAAGTAGTTAAACATAATTGCTTGCTTTTGTTTTGAACATCCAATGCATTGTTTTGTTTTCCTTACAACCACATAAACCGGGGCCCTGAATTATTGAACCTTTTCCTGCATTTTCTTTTTTTTTTTTGGCTATTTTGGAAAGCTGCTTTTTGTTCTCAGCAACACAGTCTGCCTGGATACTAAAATATATAATATATTTATTTAATATATGAATACTAAAATTCAGCTGTTTTTATTTACTGCAGGCGTGGTTGTAGTCTCAGGACTCACTGGTCTGCAATCTGCATAGGGACAGATATGTGCAGTATGATCATAGGTCCAGGAGCTGTAACCTAGTTTCTCCAGAGTGGGAACTCAGCAGTTCTTTTTCTTGCTTGTGCTCATGCTCATTGGCAAGTGTCAACTGCAGTCTCCTTCTCCTGAGTGTGATGTTAACATCCGGTAACTCAACACCCCTGTTCAACTTCATACAACAAGGGCTTGCTGCTCTTTTATTTACCCTCTCTGTCTACTTTACTTCCACACTGGAGGCACAAAGAGAGTTTGGACTGTCTAACATCGCCGCAGGACAGCTGTCAGTAACAGTTGTCTTATGGTTCTCTCACTGTCATAACCTTACGTCAAGTCCTCTCTGCTCTGCTTTTCATTCAGTGTCCCTCTCTTACTCAAATCCTCTCATCCCTCTGGTGTCTCTGTCAGACTTCACAGGGAGCCCTGCTTCATGGCGAAACACTCAATAAGCACTTATTCCCCTCCTAACGTCATGGAAATTGTACTGCAAAACAGCAACGAAAGTCTGGATCTGTACCTTTTTTGATAGTGAAAGTGCATTAAAGAAGTTATATAACACTTTTAACAAAAAACACCATTGACTATTTAAAAATGTGCTCAGTATTTTCTGCAAAAACACTTGTCCATTACAACACCATTAACTGCAGCCATTTAGTAGCTTTTCTATAATGTCACAGAATCTTGCTCAGCAGATGGTGTTTGCTTAGTTGTCATGGAATCACACATGTTTAAATTTCCATTTTCCTGGGCAATTTAAGGTCCACCTGTTCATGTTTGCGTAAAAGTTAAGATTGAAAGTTCATTCTGGACCTTGGAAACAGCCGTTGAAGGAACGGTCTCACCACAAGGTCCTTTTATTTGCTGTTGTTGAGCTTCAACTTTTGATGTACAGTATTTGGTTTAGAATTGCATTGCAATGTATCTTAGTCGTTAAAACCTGACTGTACCCTCCTTTTTGAAATGTGTTTGGATGATGTCCACACAAAATGAATTCTAATGTTGAGAAATAAGCAACCTGTTGATGGAGTTTGGTCATGTTCCACAGACAGGCCAGCGCTCTGCACAGTGCCTGGTTTGTTTTCTAAGGGCAGCTGGTGGAAACGTGTCCAGAGGTCCCTGGCTGGGAGAGGCAGGATGCCCAGGCTTTCTGAGAAGCAGCCTGGCTCACCACTCTGTATTTTTTGTTCTTCACTTCCTCTCCCATGGGCATCAGAGACACACACTCACCCCTTAGACTTTTGGCCTTCAGTCTTGCTCCCATTCAGGAAGTTACAGAGCCTCTGATGTGCTGCCAAAGTAGACCTTCTGAAGTTAAGGCTGCTTTAGACTATTTCTTAATCAGAATCTAATGCATGAAAATGATGGATGATTTCATATTCGGCTTTCCTGCCATTCCTCAGCCTTCATCTATCATGAATCAGCACTCCAAGCGCTGCAGCTTTAAATATAACATTCCTATTCTTACCATCTGGCCTTGTCTGCCTAAGGTGTAAAAAAAATCTTAATTTCATCCTTTAATTTAATGTCATACCATAAACATATCCAGGTCTTCTCACATCCTATTTCAGTTATGTTCCAATCACCATTAGGTACAGAATCATGCGCTTAACAGTATTATTTTTTTGGCTTGAGACATCAGAGGCTGTGGCTGGAAAACAAGCAGCACAAGCCATTTATAGTGTCCCTGTGGAGTTTTGTGTGATTGGGTCAAATACTTCTGGTTATGAGATTGGTTGTTGTTCACTGAGGTCATGGTTGGCATAATGACAGGATTATATAAGAATGCTTAATTTTCCTTCTCAGTGGCTGAGCTGTTAACAAACACTCATAAAAAAGCACATAGGATTTGACGGTGAAACCCAACTTAAATGAAACACAAAGTAACCAGGTGTTTTTCTTCATGCAGTTTCAAGTTGAACCCCAGAGTTAAATTTCCACCTTTATGACTTGTTCTGTATCTCACCCTGCAAAGCTTGTGTGTGTGTGTGTGTGTGTGTGTGTGTGTGTGTGTGTGTGTGTGTGTGTGTGTGTGTGTGTGTTTCTTTAACTTCCTTTTTTGATTTTTAACATGCTATTTGTACTCCCTGTGTATTTTGGAGTCTGATTTTATTTATTTATTTATTTATTTATTAGAATAACCTGTTTTCTGTTTGCTTAAGAATGTATTGTGTGAAGAAGCCCAGAGCATTACATTTATTTCCAGTCAGCAACTCTCTGGCAAATTGAAAAACTATGTTCTGTGGCAAGCTGCCAACAGGGCGTACGTGTGAAACGGTTTAATCTCCACAAATAGACCACTTGAGTTTTATGGCGTCATTGCATGGCACTGCTGGAGAGGATTATCAATATCTTTTTGAAACATGTTCATTGCAAAAGGATGGCATTGTATTTGCAGGGATTGAGAGATACTAAGGGATGCTTGTTGTTGCTCCTTTGCCATGATTTATACTGAGCCTTCTTTGAAGCTTCTGACCAGGCCTTGTTAATGTCAAACAGACTAAGCTAACCCTAGTTGGTAGGAGTTGTGTCTGAAGTAACTGAATGGTTTGGCCAGTGTTTTTGTTTCCAGGATTTGTAGCATCCTGGAAAACACATCCTGCTGCTGCTGTGCATCTACAGTGCCTGGATCAAAGTTCTCACACTTCAGCTGTGTCCTCTTGAACTGGAAACATGCTGTTCGGCCAACTGGTGAATGTTATTTGAAAATCAGTAAAAATTCACCGAGATTTGGACTGGAAAAATTGTCAGTGTCACACAGAAATTGAGACCTAAAGCTAACATTCAGTGTTTGCAGGTTTGGATTTTTCTGTCTGTCTTAATGCAATACTCATGCCTGTATGTACATTTAGAACTATTGGTCACTGTAATCATTTATCCTGCCCATACTATAATAGCTGTGACGTGATCAGGCCTTCACTGTGAGAGTTGGGACCAAATCTACTGCAGTACATTCTTCCTGTCCTTTGAAAATCCAGCTACAATTTATATGCGGCTTCAGCAATTAGAAGTTAGTGAAATCAAGCTTCCAAAGTTGCAAGCTTTTTGCTGCAAAATCCCATCTGGGTGTTATTATCACTCCACTGCAGCTCTGCAAGGAAACGCAGTGTAGAGCTAAGGAGAATTGCAGTGTCGGAGGACAATTCTCTCTACTGTGACACCTCACATCATTCATTGGATCCATAATTCATGTAAAAAATATTGATTTGTGATTAAATTCATTAAAAACTCTTACTTTTATTCCGCTTTTGGATTAAAGACAAAAATTAGGTGATTTTCACTTTCTTATTAGCTAAAGACTGTTCCATGCCAAAGTCCCATTTCAGCTCTAAATACGTAAAAAAATTGAATTATGACACCATGCTCACCACTGTGCTGCGTCACAGACAGATACCGCAGGTCTTTTTTGCCTGCTGCTGTCAGACTCTCCAATCAGCACTGCTCCTAAATTGTTCTAAAAGATTAATTTAACATTAAGTAGTTTTAGGAATGAAATGAGGCTCCATCACGAGAAAGCCAGAAGCCTTGTCCTCTCTCGTGCAGAGGTCAAGCCCTTTCATGACAACCGTATCAGCTGCCCATTGTTCTGCTCATTTAGACTAAAACATGTACTGTTCATGGTCTTTATCAGAGCTTAATGTTCTTCCTTCCAGTTTATGATCATTAGGGTCATAATACACAGTGCAAAAGGTTAGCCAGTATAATGGCTCTACGTTTCTTGTCAGCTCCAACAGTCTGGATCCTCATGTAGTCACTTATCTCGGCCCCGTCTCCACCACAATACGCTGTTCACTCAGCCTGTGTTGGTTTAAACTCTGGGAGATCCTCAAGGACAGAGTCATTCTTTGTTAATTTGTCCTCATGCTCTGTCATTCATTAACCAGCCATTCTGCTTTACGCTCCGCTGTCTCACCCTTTGGCTAAAATGTTCAGTAAAGAGGCAAGTGTCATCAGCTTGGAACATACATACAGCATTACAGAATTGGATAGTCCAACAATATATACAGGATGCATGGTTTGAACAGTCATTTATTTGCACACTTACTTGCCTTTGCCAACTCTGCTGCTGGTTTATTTAACTTTTGATGACAGATAGACCCCCTTTAGATGAATGTGTTATTTTAACACTAATGTGTTAATTTCTACGACTCTTAAATGTGTGCCACTTTGTGAGGTTGACTAATGAGTTGGATTATGTTGTTAATTGTGGTTCTAAACATGCAGTTACAACCTAATTTTGGAACAGCTCAGGCACACTTAGCTATCACATGTGGGTTTGTTTCTTAAATTGGCAGCTGATCATATAAATGGCATCCAGCAGAATTAACCTGTTGAGTAGTAGTCCAACTAAAGTGTGAAATAAAAGCCATCTGGGACAAAATGTGTGACACAAAGTGCTAGCCAAGCCAGCTTGTTATCCTCGTAACGGCTCTAATTTTGGAAAATTCTGTGATATATATATATATATATATATATATATATATATATATATATATATATATATATATATATATATATATATATATATATATATATATATATATATAGTTATCAAAAAGGTATTGTACTGAAACTTCACTGGAAAAGGATTGATAGGTACAGTATCTCCCACGCTATTCAGTTTCTCAGGAGTTGTGTACAGTACAGAACAGTGAGGTGGATAGTGGCTTTACCCACTTATTGACTCGTGCTACACAAAGTAGATCAATGGATGGGTTGAAATTCCCTGCACTGTCTGCAAATGCTGATACCTTGGTTTTATTGTAAAAGCTAAAACTGACCTCAGTTTGTCAGGAAAATTGATTTTCAGTGCCCACTTGCAAATTTAAGGTATTGCTGTGCTAGGGTATTGACTTTGATTATTGTTCTGCCTTTTAATCAAATTGCATTGCAGGGCTGCGTGCCCATGCGTTCGGTAAATAGAAAGATCACAATGAGGATTATTATCATTATTTTGCCGGAGGTCATTCTTTTAATAGCTTTTTTGCTTAAGGACAGTTGGTCCTGTGTTTGGTGTGTTGATGTCTTTTCATATCCAACATCAAACTTTCTGTGTGTCTTCTGTTTGTCTTTCTAGACGAAGACTCATCTCTCAGCGCTCTTCGCTTGAAACACTAGAGGACATTGAGGAGAATGCTCCTCTCCGCAGGTAGTAAACTGCACAGAAATACCATTCACATTGTCTGCTAAAGTATTTTGTTTTTAACCTAAGATATTCCATTCACTGTATGTATCTTGGACTGGGACAGTTTCTGTTTTTTGAGGTATTGATGTTTAGTGTTTTTACATTTTAGATGCCGAACCCTATCGGGTTCACCCCGACCAAAGAGCTTCAAGAAGATCCACTTCATAAAGAATTTGAGGCAACATGATATGCGCAATGGAAGGTATGAAGGCAAACATCGCCATCCATTAGTCAATACAAGTCTTCAGTGTATAATGGCAGGCTGCCCCAGTCAATGAACTGCTGTGTGGATGTTTCTCACATTACAAGCCACACCGTAGGCAAGCAGGCCTGGCCCTTTCACTGCATGTCATTTTGAATTATAAATGAAAAGTAATCAATTGACAATCCCGTCCATTCACACAGAGTATAATCTGATTCAATTTAATTTTGACCTTATTTGATCATTGTTTACATATTTTGAAGCAAACTATAAAATCACTAATAAAGCTAAATCACATATAATTGTGTCACAGTTTACATAAGCATGTATGCAGAACACAAATCCATATACATCTCAATCTAAATCTCAATCTAGGCCAGGAGACCCAAGAGTGTTTATTGTTCTGGTGATTTCCATCATTATCAGTATCACATTCTTTGGATGTTAAATCTAATTCAGTTAACTGCTGTGAGTCTCGTTCTGGTGCTTTCTGAAAAAAATAAATTCTGCTGAATTGGTTTTTTTTACAGCATAGACTGTTAGTACAGTATCTCTTGTTTAGTAAACCAGTGTACCATCTTGATAAGTTCCTCCTGTTAAATTAGGTCTCCTGATAGGTAGAGTTGTTTTTCTTCAGCTGATGTTGGAACAACTGTTAGCTAGATTTTCCACACTATTGAGAACTGCCTGTTGATTAACTGATGCTGAAACATGTCATGACTCACCGTGTTGTTTTTGTCCTGATGTTGATTTTGACCTAGTAGTAAGATTCATAATGTATCTGAGTTGCAGCTCTAGCTTTGAGGTTGTTGTACTGTTACCCAAAGTCAGAGCCTTTTTGCCCTGTGTGCTGCTCAACAACACATCTGATTGGATATGTATGTTTACAGTTAAGTACAGGGCAGTTTTGTATAAGAAATATCATTATGTTAATTGAAGTTAACTTATAACAAAAATGCATCATTGTTGCCCCCAAACCACTGTATAAATGCTACATGTCCTACCACAACAACAAAAACAACACAAACTCATGTTGAAGTTTCACCTCATTCTCTTCATTCTTATTTTTGCTGCACACTCTCTCCAACTTTAACATGTGGCTCTTGTCAGATAGATATTGATTAGCTTGTTTACCATTTTTTGTTTTTATAGGATAGTCCTTATCAGTGGCAGAAGATCCTTCTATAGTGTATTTTCTGTCCTGCCCTATCGAGATTGTAGCCAAGCAGGGTATGTATCCTACAGCATGCCAAACTTTGTAACCTCCTCCAGCCTGTGCTCCCTCTTTCCTTTTGTTTTCTCATCCCTCTTTTTCTGTTGAAGTACTCTTCTCTGACTGGTGCATACATTTCTATGGGTTGGTTTTGGTGGTTCTTTTTTTATCATTAAGGTTTGATAAATAAATAAACAGTGGGCTGAAATGGGCTTTTTTTTCTGTTGCAACTGTCGCTGGCTGTGCTGTTTAGCATTTTATACTTACCTTTCCCGGGGTTCCTGTTCTTTTCAGATTTGGAACTGTTAACGCTTACATTTTTTCATGTGTTGTCCACTGGTCTAATTATCCGCAATGCTGGCAGACCGGAGTTTCTGCTGCCTGCCCTGCAGACAGTCATGACAGCTTATAATTACCACTTTTGTTTCATCTTTGCCTTGTTTTAGGGTTTTACATTTCTTCGTACTAGAACAGAAGATCTTTCTGGCTTATATGTAGACAATGCTTGTTTTCTTTTCTATTTTCTTTTTTAAAGCAATGCAAGGCTCTATGTAATTGGAACCCACCTGGCTTGCATGGGGATAGCTCTGGAACGGCCTTGGTTCTGACTCCCACCACTCACATGACAACGGTGTGTTTTGGAGGAAGTGAAAGAGAAAGGGGACAGATAAACGCCAGAGAATACAATGCACAGAAAGAAATGCTTCACACTGGGGCTCAGTGAAGCGCATAGAAAGCTCAATTTGTTTGTGGAATTTCCAAAGCCAGCCAATCAGTTCAAGGTCAAGGGTTAATAAACCCCCAGGGCTATCCAATATACACATTTTACTGCTCATTGCTGCTTGGCAGTTTACTGACTTTTGCTGGCTCAGTCAAGTGTTGTAACTGCAAAACAACATTTTATCAGAAGACAGGGCGCAAACAGCTGATTGCATGTAGTGTCTTTCTTCTGTCTCTCTGTCTTTATTCTCACTATAATTACCTCCCCATGAACAAAAATTGCAACATTTTGCACAACAGTCCGGTACGGTCCTTCAAACTAAAGGGAACATAATATGGGAACAATTTTCCTACAGTTACAACAATAACTAATTAAATTCAAAGGACAAATGGTTTGACATTTTTGGAAATACACTTGTATGAAAATCACTCTTATACCGGTCTATGTGTGGGACTATGTTTTTGGACATACGTATAGGTCTGGGACGGTTATCGCATTAATACGGTCACTTGCCAATAACCCTGTGATGATGCGACTTTTATAGACAATCAAGCTTTCTGAACTTCCTCTGGAATATATCAACGGAGTGGAGAGAAAGCAGAGTGGCCGTAAATGACAGCAAAACACAGTAAAGAGTCTCACATTGAGCTGAAATTGAAACACTGTGCTAAGGGTTAATGCAATTCACTCTACTGGTGGTATTGACAACAGATAAAGCCACTGTGTCTTAAGAAGCTCAAGCTTGTTGTTTTATTTACATCATCTTTGCTATTACTCTGCCATTCTCGCTCTAACTTGCGCTACTCTTGTAAGGAGGTTGCAGTAGACCGCACTACTGTGGGAATTTCTTGCTTTTCCAGCAATAAGAAAAAATCTATACCACCACAGCCTTATGTACTATGACGTCACTATGACGAAAAGGTTACTCCTACCGACAAACAAAATAGTCCTATACATTGCACTCCACAAAATCACTTTACACATTATTTAACCAAGATGTTATGTGTTGGTTAGTGAGCTACAGTTGTTTGTAGATTTATTCAACCTTAGTTTAGATAGACGCTTCAGATATTAGATACGCTTCGAGTATTTCCGCTAAACTAAGTTAACAGGCTGCTGGTTCCAGCTTCATAATTTTCTTTCTGACAAAAGAGTTGTATCAATCTTTTTGGCAAGAAAGCAAATAGCCATGTTTCACCAAAACGTCAAACTATTTCTCTAAAGGAATGAAAACGTTAAACTATGCTGACTAAAAGACTTTTTAAATGGGCATCTGTTTATGGAGCGTCAGTGTCTCATGACATCAAGATGATTCTGATTCAAACCCTGCTAGGGACGACTTGCTTTTCTGTGGACTTTGCATGCGCTCCCTTTGTTGGCATGGTTTTCCCCATTTCCTACAGTTCTGCTGACCCTAAAATACATAATGCTCCAGGCATTGGAGTGTAGTCGAAGTTGTCCTCTTGGGTAATAGGTTAAATGGTTCAAATGCAGAGGATAAAATTTCTCATAATAAAGTATAATTTACTGATGCTTATAAGTTATTATATAGTTATGTAATTGGTGAAGAATATTATTACAAGCCAGTCAAGCCAACTTTAAACTGTGAGCTGTTAAGTATTTGGTAGTAAAGTGGCAAGAGTCACAAATCTTTTAGTCGTGCATATATATGCTTTTTACACTTAATGCTAGCTTTTGGAACATTTGGCAGGGCATGATGAGCTCTTTGCATAGATTTATAACCCTACTAACAAACAGATTTGAAGCCTGTGATTGCTATCCTATGCATGTTGCTAAGCAATGTCAGCTTTTTGTGTCAGCAGACTGAAGCGCAACAATTTATTTTCTGGATTGCTTATTAGAAATGCTTTTCCAAGAAAGGATTCTGTCTCCTTTTGTTTCCCCTTTTATTTAATCTTCACTTTTCTGTGAGACGTCTGCTGCCTGGGCATCTCAATGCTCGTCAATATTGTGCCCCGACATGCCGGTCTGCCAAATAACACTGTTTTCAATATAACAGATTGGCCATGCATGTCATCAAAACACTTGGAGAGTCATGCAAAGGCCCACTGTGTAATTTCTCTGGGCACATTTTAAAGAGAAAGCACGAGCGAGCTAGGAAAGGTAAGGGAGGAGTAGAAAAACAAGACAGTGTTACGATTTAATGTCTGCTGACTCAGGTAAAAAATTAAGCTAAAACAAGGCTGAAGTTAATATTACACAAACGGGTTGATATATATCTTTCTTTTGTCTTGTTTTCACATGAAAGCAAGTCCAAGAGACATTTCAGAACTTGAAAAACATCTCAGTCTGTAGTTTGGCATAATTATTGTAGTGCCTGTTGAAAATGTGCCCGTTTAAAACAAGTCCATTCAAAATGTGCCTGTTGGAACAGGCGGGTTGCTAGGTCTTCTGTATTGCTGCTTGCAGCTTTCTCCAGAACCATTACCCCCAAATAACTTACAGAAGGCTCTCATAGCACTTAATAATTTAACTCAGCCATATAGGATTACTAATGACTTCCTTTGTTCTTCTATTTTAGAGGAAAACATTGTACTACTACATGTATCTGACAGAAATAATACCAGTTATGTTGCAGATCCTGAAATACAATGAATTATTGTTTATTCATTACTATCAAGCATTATATTAAAGTTGAAAGCTCCAGCTTGAACAGACTCTCTTTAAATTTAAGGAGCCAACATACAAGTCAACAATACAAACAATTGCCAAGACAATACCTCTCTTTCCACTTTAAGTAGGCTAAATATTTAAATGCAGAAATTGTCTAAGGTGATTTTGTACCTTATGTATTGGTAGGCGATTTCCTGAAATTGAGCAGTGTGATATTTTTTTTTCTTTTTTTAAAATGTATTGTATAGTAATAAAACACAACCAGTGACACCTGACAATTAGTCGCAGATTGTCTACTGCTCATCAAGAGATTTGGCGTGTCACCTATTTTTCCCGCGTATCCGTCACCCATCCATATCAGTAGCTACACTGCCAATCAGCAGGACATACTCACTCACTCACTTACTCGATATTGGTGTATTTTAGTGTTTAGTTTGCTGCTATGATTGATATTGTGGTTTTAATCATAGTTTTCTCCACACTATTATATATTTCTCTTCACTGCAATGTCATTCTAATTAAATTTTGCATGTGATTTCCCCTGTCTACTGTTTAATTTCAGCAGCAGACATTAAATCAAAAGAAATTCGGCCAATCCAAAATGTGTGCAGTCGTAGAGATGTAGAGGTGAGCTAGAACAGGCCTCAGGGAGAAGGTTAAGGAAAGGGATTGGAGTTAAAAGTAGCTGTAGGAAGGTTTGTTTGTATGTATATACAGGTAAAAGCCAGTAAATTAGAATATTTTGAAAAACTTGATTTATTTCAGTAATTGCATTCAAAAGGTGTAACTTGTACATTATATTTATTCATTGCACACAGACTGATGCATTCAAATGTTTATTTCATTTAATTTTGATGATTTGAAGTGGCAACAAATGAAAATCCAAAATTCCGTGTGTCACAAAATTAGAATATTGTGTAAGGGTTACATTTTGAAGACACCTGGTGCCACAAAGTAATCAGCTGATTAACTCAAAACACCTGCAAAGGGCTTTAAATGGTCTCTCAGTCCAGTTCTGAAGCCTACACAAACATGGGGAAGACTTCAGATTTGACAGCTGTCCAAAAGGCGACCATCGACACATTGCACAAGGAGGGAAAGACACAAAAGGTTATTGCTGAAGAGGCTGGCTGTTCTCAGAGCTCTGTGTCCAAACACATTAATAGAGAGGCAAAGGGAAGGAAAACTGTGGTCAGAAAAAGTGTACAAGCGATAGGGATCACCGCGCCCTAGTCAAGATTGTGAAAAAAAGGGTGTGGACAGCTGCTGGAGTCAGTGCTTCAAGATCCACCACCAAGAGACGCTTGAAAGACATGGGTTTCAACTGCCGCATACCTCGTGTCAAGCCACTGTTGACCAAGAAACAGCGAAAAGCGTCTCACCTGGGCTAAGGAAAAAAAGAGCTGGACTGCTGCTGAGTGGTCCAAAGTCATGTTTTCTGACGAAAGCAAATTTTGCATTTCCTTTGGAAATCGAGGTCCCAGAGTCTGGAGGAAGACAGGAGAGGCACAGGATCCACGTTGCCTGAAGTCTAGTGTAAAGTTTCCACCATCAGTGATGGTTTGGGGTGCCATGTCATCTGCTGGTGTCGGTCCACTCTGTTTCCTGAGATCCAGGGTCAACGCAGCCGTCTACCAGCAAGTTTTAGAGCACTTCATGCTTCCTGCTGCTGACCTGCTCTATGGAGATGGAGATTTCAGGTTCCAACAGGACTTGGCGCCTGCACACAGCGCAAAATCTACCCGTGCCTGGTTTACGGACCATGGTATTTCTGTTCTAAATTGGCCAGCCAACTCCCTGACCTTAGCCCCATAGAAAATCTGTGGGGTATTGTGAAAAGGAAGATGCAGAATGCCAGACCCAAAAACGCAGAAGAGTTGAAGGCCACTATCAGAGCAACCTGGGCTCTCATAACACCTGAGCAGTGCCAGAAACTCATCGACTCCATGCCACGCCGCATTAATGCAGTAATTGAGGCAAAAGGAGCTCCAACCAAGTATTGAGTATTGTACATGCTCATATTTTTCATTTTCTTACTTTTCAGTTGGCCAACATTTCTAAAAACTCCCTTTTTGTATTAGCCTTAAGTAATATTCTAATTTTAGACACACGGAATTTTGGATTTTCATTTGTTGCCACTTCAAATCATCAAAATTAAATGAAATAAACATTTGAATGCATCAGTCTGTGTGCAATGAATAAATATAATGTACAAGTTACACCTTTTGAATGCAATTACTGAAATAAATCAAGTTTTTCAAAATATTCTAATTTACTGGCTTTTACCTGTATGTTGAAAGCTCTAAAGGTGTGGTGCTTATTAGGGATGTCAAGCTGGAAGGAGGAGGGCGTCAGCGGCACCCTTCAGGAGGCGTCAGTGCCAAGGAGATGGTGATTGGGCTGGAGGGTGTGGAGTTAGGAGCTGATGGAAAGGTAAGATGCCAGCAGAAATGTGCTGTGTGGAGTTTAATCATCTTATCATTATTGACAACAGGATAAATAAAAGTCCATACTTTTAACTTACTGTAACTATTCAAAAAAAGACCAGTGAAAAACATAATGAAATGAAAAACATAGTAAGTCACTACAATGTTTAGCATATTTAAAGCAGGTTTTGACACGTAGCACGAAACCCCAGGTGTAATTACATTACGTCACATTAAGTCAGTTCCAGGCTCTTGTTATTGTGCCTGCTGGCTTAGTAGTATAATATACTGGGACATAGACCATCCTAAATGCTATTGGTACCACCTGAGGATTTTCCTGCTTTGACAAAATGCTTCTGTGAAAAATAGATATTATACCTGTTCACCCAGTTAGATTATTGGAGTGAAAACTTTGTTAGGCCTTTTGTGAAACATTATAACGCCACCTGTGTCTACAGACGGTGTCTTACACCCAGTTCCTGTTTCCCACTAACGCGCTTGGTGGTCGAAGGAACACCATCGACTCCACTTCATCCTTCTCTCAGTCTCGTTACGCAAGCCATAGAAGCCTCAGTTTGGGCCGAGCCAACAGCAACCAGAGCAGCATGGACACTGGTCAGTCAACTGCCAACAAGTACTTACCTTAATCATTATGAATGTTTTGTATACCTCACCCTCATTTTTTTCCTCCCGTATCCAGTGTATTTTATTGGAAAAGTGCAAGTGTAAATGTTAACTTCTGGCTCAACCTCTGTTGTGCAGGTAATGATTTGGGGGAGTTCCGCGAGTACGACCCCAATCTGCTGGATGACCCGCAGTGGCCTTGCGGAAAACACAAGAGAGTCCTCATTTTCCCCTCCTACATGGTGAGAAATTACTCTAGCTCCTCCTAACACATCACCACCACCACCAACAACAACAATAGCAACTGCAACCTTGTCTTCTTGAGAGCAGAATGGAGAAGTAATTGGCATAATTCGCTGAAACAGACCCACCTCTGTTTTGACATGTTTTATTGAAATGTCCTACAATATCTCACTGTTAAAGCCTTTTTTTCCCAATGGTTATTTATGTCATCTTTTTGTTCTCAGTCCTCCCACCACAACTAAAAACAATAACACACCGGAAAGATTTGCCTGCCTCGACTGTTTCTTTCTTAGAAGTTCCCCTGAATTTTATCAGCTGTTTTTTAAATGGAGCAAAAAAGGATGTTTCTGATGGTTTTAATCAGCAAGGTCGCTGGCCCAGACGCTTTCCCACCTTCCGGGACCTGAATGAATATACATACTTTATCCCAGTATAGTGGGCAGTAGCTATTAAGCAGCCACTTCACCAGAGCAACAGTTTGTGTAGTGTTTTTACCTCAGCACTAATCACTCTTGTACCTTGTACTACTTTTCTGGAAAAGAACAGATGTTTTATTGTGGTGGGAAGAGGGGAAACAAAACCTGACTAGATTCCAACCTCATTCTTTCCTGGGCTCTATTTTTGTTAAGGCGACCAGCAGAATACACAACAAGGACTGCCAAAGTTGAAATGTTAAGTCAAGGCCAGGCTATGTGGTTTGTTTTTTCTTCTCTTCCTCCAATTACAAAACCCAGAGTCTAACAACAATGGCTATTGTGTTTACTACAGGAATAGAGTAAATTCTCAATAGTTGTTATACTCTTCATTCAATTGAGAAAACTTGTATGACCTAGAATATGAAGCTTGGAAAACCTCACTAAAGTCTTTTTAAATCTAGTTTAAAAAAAAAAAGAAAAAAAATGGCGTGGCTTGTTGATTTGTTTAATAGTATCCTCACGTTAATAACATAATAATGTAGTGACATAAGTTAGCGTGAGACATGGTCACAGTAGAGTGTATTTTCTGTCATGCAAAGTCATTGCTGTTGTCAGCGCAGCTTTATGTTCTTTTCTCTCGGCTACAACCATCGATTAGCATTCGTTCTCCTTCATGGTTCATAATCAGTAGCGTGGTGTTCAGGGTGAATGCCATTATTCACACTCCATGCATTGCCTGTAATGCCACATATGTATATCGAGTTTTCCTTCTATTTTTAGCACCACTGCAGTGTGTGTCACTTGTAGTCAGTGGACTCTTCATTATAGGATTTTTTTTTCTTTTTTTTTTTTTTTTTTTTTTTTACACAACTTTAGTGTTATTTTGTATGTTTCCCATAGTATATTAGCTAGAAAAACATAGAGGAACAACAATTTATTTTATTGTCGATTAATCTGCAGGTTATCTTAATTAATTTTTTTGTCTATGAAATGTCAAAAAATAATGATAAATGTCCAATAATAGAATTTTCTAGGGCCCAGGATGATGTCTTCAACTAGCTTTGAACAACAGTCCAAAACCCAAAGGTGTTTGATAGTTTGGCACCTTTGCTTGAAAAATTACTGAAATGATAAATTGAGTTTCCGGTTAACTTTCCTGTAATCTTTTCAGCTCTACGCCAAAGTAATTGCTCAGATCTGAGAATACAACAACAATGCTACAGCATGTCTGACTGGGAAAGAAACACCAAGGGACGGATGATCAGATAGTTTGTAAACAATACAAATTATTTCTTTTAAATTATCATTTAATAATCATTTTTTTGTGGTGTATTTTCAGTGAAATAAACAGAAATAAGGTGTTTTAGGTAATCTGGCTAAAGTGTTGGAGGCCAAACTGAAAGTGAATGCAGCCAAAATGTGGGTAATAATCCTGCATGTTGCTACAGCAAGCATGGTACTGTAGATCAAAGTTTAACCAAGACGTTGGTAATTGGTGTTTACAACGGACATTTTGGGTAATTACTTTAATTATTGTTACAGTTAAGGTAATACTGCTTGTTTCTTGCCCTGCCTGACTTCTTTTAAGCACTGTTGCCCTGTTCCAGGATCTTGGGGATTATATTGGTGAATGCTGGCGAATGTTATTACTGAGAGGAATGAGCTGAGGAGTTAGCAAGTGCTAGAAATGTACTTTGCCTTACAGTGGTCATTATACTGTCTTAATGTGACTCAACCACCTGGCACTCAAAGCATGTTATAACAAACACTAAGGGCTGTTTAGTAGAAGCCTGGTGAAGGTATGGAAAGCTCGGTCAGCAATCAAGTATGTTCTGCATCCTCTAAGTTTATTGAGAAAAAGGATGACAACAATCTATCTTTTTCTTATCCTCAACAAATCCTATGAAAAGACCAATAAAAAAAAAACAACAACAATGTGTGTGTGTGTGTGTGTGTGTGTGTGTGTGTGTGTGTGTGTGTGTGTGTGTGTGTGTGTGTGTGTGTGTGTGTGTGTGTGTGTGTGTGTGTGTGTGTGTGTGTGTGTGTGTGTGTGTGTGTGTGTGTGTGTGTGTGTGTGTGTGTGTGTGTGTGTGACAAGCCCATAAAGCTCAGTTATTTGCTAGAACAGCTGGGCACTGTAGTTCTTTACAAACGTTTGTCAAACAAGTAAATAATTATTTTGCTGAGGACTATTTTCAGCAGAGTATTTATACACATTTGGTGTGCTAATGAGTATTTACAGCAGTAGGATGATTACGTGGTATTGACTCAAAGTAAACCACAGTGCCCATTTTCAACGTGTCACCCAAAGAAACAGTGCGGCTCATTGGTGTTTTTAATAGTGTTTGGACAACAATGGCACAGAAGAATGAGCTACATCAGGCTATGGATACACTCAGTAGGTGTGTGTTAGTGGGATCAATTCATTGTTGGTTCTGGTCTTTTTATAGGATTCTTTTTGACAACAAAAAAGATAAAGAATATCACCAGACTTTAAGTGACATGAATAACACCAGGTCTCTGTACAGCCTCATTGTGAGACGGTGGAATGCAACACTAGTGTGTGATGTTCCAGTCACTCTACCCAGTGCTGAAAGTGTAGTCATTTTGACACCACCTTTGGTTTTCCTTTTCAGACTACGGTCATTGAATACGTCAAACCCTCTGACCTCAAGAAGGACATGAACGAAACTTTCAAGGAGAAATTCCCGCACATAAGGCTTACACTCAGTAAGATTAGGAGGTAAAACAGACAGAAGTGTATAGAATGTGTCATATTAAACAAGTTAAGTGATCAAACTTTACCATGTTTAATTAAGATCGACTTATTTATTTCTCCCTTTCTCAATTCCCTGCTGTTTTTGCCTCCTTGCAGCTTGAAAAGGGAGATAAAAAAGTTGGCCCTGGATGAATGTGGTTACGAGGAACCGACGG
Organism: Percina caprodes; assembly: GCA_013375575.1. NCBI lineage: Eukaryota > Metazoa > Chordata > Actinopteri > Perciformes > Percidae > Percina > Percina caprodes. The sequence continues at coordinate 4,059,332 of JABXJD010000037.1, forward strand.
TGGCCATGGCATTCGTCTACTTTGAAAAACTTGTGCTTCAAGGCAAACTAAACAAGCAGAATCGTAAACTCTGCGCTGGCGCTTGTGTCCTGCTGGCGGCCAAGATTGGTGGCGATCTCAAGAAACACGAGGTCAAGCTCCTGATAGACGTAAGTGTCCTGACTCACACTTCCAAAAATCCTAACTTTATGCTTGGATCCTACTTCGATTATGATTTGTCTTGCACCAGATTAAAGGGTCAGTTCGCTCAATTTAAAGTCAACAAATCAGACAAAGTGGAAACAGTTTGCAGTGAAGTCCGTACATTAGGTTGCCTAAGAAGTCTGCCCAGAAAGATCTTTTTTTTTTTTTTTCAAAAAAATAAATTTTCTGTGGTTTGAGCACCACAAACAAAATTTCACTGGGTATAGCAGCAGATGTCTCAACAGCAGATGAATCAAGATACAACCAAAACTATTTTCATGACTAGATAACACTAGGGGTAAGAGAATTTTAATTGAAATATCAGCTCTCAACACTCAAATATAAGATTTTGCTGAAATTGCTTTGCACAGAAAACCATATTAAGGAAATAGAAAGGAGGGCAGCAACAAGTATTCTAAAATAAAAAAGCTGTCTGAGGAATAAGTGTTGACATAACCTTAAAATCCCATGAAAGCTGATTAGTCAGCTCCTGGTTTTAGGTAAGTACTAGATCTGATGTTGCTCGTTGAGTGGTTTCTAATTCCCTTAAATGGCAGGCTGCGTTTTTTTGTCTAGAGTCTCAACTGCTCTGGAACTCTACTGTCTGATATGCTCCACCATCATCATCGCTGATAGATAAAAATCAGATTTTCAATGAGTGTTACGTTTAAAAATTGATGCAACAGAAGTTCAGATATCCTAAGTTTTAGTTTCTAATAGGGGCCAAGTTCCAAAAATGCGGGCTCCTAAAATTCCCATAATGCCACATCCAGTTTGTATCACAGTTTGAAGAGCTCTGAGCTAACTCTGATCATGAGGCTTATTTTGACTTTAGAAAGCTTTTTTAGAGCACCAACGATGTAATAAATCTTTTTTTCTTCTTTTTTTTTTTCCACATGCTGAGTAGTACTTGTTTTGTACCCCCCCACCCTAATGATTTCTTCAGAACTGGCAAACAACACATTCAGTATCTTATCGTTTATCCTGCCGATCTAATTCTATCATTTCATCTCTGCTCCCATTTTTTAGTTGGCTTGTAGAGAATGGTGATTGCATCAACAGTATGTTTGTCAACAGTCCAAACAAGAGGCATCTCTTGTCCAAATCGCCTGTGCCAGTCCTCATGAAACGCTGGTTAAAAATAAGGGGGTGTAGCGAGAGGCATTTGGGAATACAGCATCGCACATATCTATTATTTAATCTTAACTCTCTTTTTTTCTGCAGAAACTGGAAGAGAGGTTCAGAGTGAACCGCAGAGAGCTGATAGCATTCGAGTTCCCGGTGCTGGTGGCGTTGGAGTTCAACCTGCACCTGCCAGAACACGAGATCATGCCCCACTACAGACGCCTACTGCAGACCTCCTAGCATTAGTGACCCATCAGGAGGACGACCACCAGGTTCTCCTTCTGATCCTCTGCTTCCCACCATATCCATCCTCGTCTGCATCGGACAGCCCTAAAGAACAGCTGGCTATCACTAAACAACAGCCGACAACACTCTCCTTCATCTCAGAGACCTGAAATCAGCCAAAGGGACACACATTTCT